>MU006092.1:822718-903118 GCA_010093705.1 Patellaria atrata CBS 101060
TGGGTCTTTGCAAACGGTTCCTATAGAACGAGCTCACGAGCTCAGAACAGCGTCCTGGGGCGTTTGGATTCTTTGGACATCTTTATCGCGGATACCATTTAAGCGTCCATCATGTTCTTGTTCCTGCATTTAATAGGGCAATTAGCGTCATAGCTACGGGGCATCGGGCGCATTTGGAATCACCTTCTTGGTCTATATCTTTGCAAGATACTCATCACTTTCTTGTTCGTAGATTTGATCATTATTTTCCGCATTAATACGCAACTCTTATTTTGACAGTCACTTCGGTTCGGCTCATCGAGTCGGCGAAAGGCATGCAAGCTTTTGAAGGTTAACAACTTACCTTAACGTCACAGCTCTAGATTCCCGCATCACTGAGGACATTCGGAAGCATTGATATAGATACACGATAAAGAATGAGCTGTCAACAGAAAAGTCTCTTATCTCTATCTCGACCTCGTGGCCATGCCGGCACCGGAAATCCCGCATGCATCTGATCAAGGCATCTGACTATCACGGCCCTACCTTATTCTCTCTTCCCCTCCATCGTTCTTCCCTATTATCGCATCAACAGCCGAATATCCTCGGTTTCCCCAACTCCTACCCACTTCCATTCCCCCCATCATCCACCCTATCCTTCTTAATTCATCCTCATGTCATTCCAAAATATGGAATCTCCAACCCCCATATCTCTGGGCACCTTTCGCCTCACACACCCCAAAGCCCACCTCCACATCAAAGGTTCCGCCAACATCAGCGCATCCTACGCAGACACATACTCTTCGCACACATCTCAGGCACCCCTCGATCTCGAGCTTCTCATCTCGGGCTCGGTCTGGGTCTGCCGCGGCGCAGGACTGCGTCTTCGCATTCGCATTCTAGTCGACTCTGAGCCCCTGGATGATGAGATTTTGGACGATTTGGCAAATGAGATCGGTGGGGCTGAGGTGAGTTTGGATGCGACTGCAGGATGGAATCACCGCCAACTTGGGTTCGTAAGTTGATGGGTTGTGCAGTTTTGGCGGCAGTTACGGTTGAGAGCTACCCCGGCAACGGTGCGTAGAGAGGGGAATGCATGTGAGGTGTCGGAGGATCTCTTCGGTTCTGAGATACCCGCTGCTACAGTGGAGGATCGGATCCCATCTGAGGGTATTGTTGACATTGAGATTAACCATGTCCGTGATTTGGAGGAAGGGGTAAAGAGTAGGCATAAACTGTCTGTTGGCGTCCCGGCTGCGGATGTTAAGCCACCGGTGGGAGTAGCTTGCGTTGGACTGGATCTGGTCAGGCTTGAGTTACGGGTAGAGAAGCAGAAGAGGAGGGGGGTTAAGAGACGGAGGATGGGGACTGATGAGGAAGAGTTTCGGAGTTTAGAAGAGATGAGGATGTATGTGGAGTTTGAGGAATTTCGGAATCTGAAAGAGCAAGGAAAAAATTTGGAACAGGAAGAACTTCTTAATTTGAAAGAGTTGGATGATAGGACTCAGGCGTTGTCTATGCCTTTGGATCCTCGACGAGGCGACGGTATACCTCTAACAACGCACGCAACACCAATTTACAGCAGAACGATAGACGATCTACAGTGGAGCCTCCAACGTGATGAAGCGATGGATCTTATCAATGCATCACTCCGCATGATCATATGTGACCGCCCAGTGAGATTGGCGCAGGGAATCAAGATATTGGATGATAATATATCAAGCTCTCTCTCAAAGATAGCGCCAATGCTCTTCAGTCCTGCTTACCTACAGGTTACTTCATCTCCCTATACTGCTGCCGATCGAGCTAACATGGACCGCCAAAGGGAGTCTCTCAACGTGCAGTGTTAATACCGACAATCAGCCATGCTATCTCCAACTACTTGCAGAAATCAACTAGTTTGGTGATGGCGCAGCTTGGACTAGAGGAGAATCGATCAACTCCACAAACTGGATGTATTCGAACTAAAAGAGAAGAGCCAGTGGTAACGGCGGCAGGGATATATGAATCAAACTCAGCTAATCTATGGAGACTGCTTCAAGCGAACATATACGATCCGACAGCGGGGAGAAGATTGAAGATGTTTGATGCGAAACACGTTAAGCTGTGCAACGGAGAACAACCCGGGAAGTCTCGGGAAACACCCGCATACCGGCAAGATGAGGATATTTGGGAGTATAAAGACTTCGGTAGTAAAACCATCCCGCGAGCTGTGAATTATGAGGACACCTTATTCGATGATGCTTTAGAGAAGCTACCACATATGCTTTTCGAGGATGAGCATCACGACTTCAACGAAGATGAGGGTTCAGTCGCTTCGGGATATGACATGCTAGACTATATGAATGTTTCAACGGCGCCGAAAAACTCCATGTTAGACTGTACGCAAGGGGATTACCAGAGCGAAGTTGTTGTCGATCAAATCGTTGTTGGTGCTACGACATACGAGGCAGACAGTGAAATGCTTGACAGCGAGTGGGCGGATAATTGGGGTATCTCCGCCGTTGTGTCTTGAGTTCCTCCAGATAGTTTGAGACAGCGAGTGCTACCAAGTTTTGAACACTTCATGGCCCCGTAGTCCACGAGACAAGACGAATATCAAGTCGAAACTGTTGAAGATTTATCATCCTCGTCTTGTCTATGACAAGGATGAACATTGTCAAATTCCAACAAGCAACGACAAAAGAGACCACAGTCTACATAGGAGTGAACGCCATCGCTTAACCATGATGATACTACATCAACGGTATACCAGTGCCGAGAACAATTGCCAGTCGCGGGATTTTTCAAGTAGTTCTAACCTGTGCTTGAGGTGCAGTTGCAACACGCCTCCTGCCGTCTGCGTAACCGAGGCTTGATGTACTGTACACCTCATTATCTCTATTCCACCATCACTGTTGTAGCTTTAGATGCTGCAAACCGAGGTTGTACTCTGCAAAGCGTACCAGTGCGGAAACTACAAGTCATACTAGTTTAATGATCTGCACTCATTGGCGGTTGGGGGTGGAAGCTAGAATGTCTCATCATCGTTCGCTTGGGACGCTTGTCACTCCAATTTCAACCTCAAGCAAAGCATCATCAGTCTGGAGAACTTCTATCTACAGTATCTAGTAGTCCTCGATTGTGACTGTGGATTTTCCCCTAAAAATATGCACGATAGATATCTTTTACCATGCCGGGCTGGAATCATCGATGGAAGTACAGAATTCCATGAAATTCTCTGATAGGTTCGCCTGCCGTCCTGGTAACATCCGTTGTGGTCCAAATGAGACAGGTCGCATCTTGTACGACTTGCAAAAGTGCTGTCCCTCGCATGTAATAGCGTCCACGACAAAGGAAACTCTCTACTGTCCTTTCGATCCACCGAGACTAAGGAGGGAAGAAAGATGGAAGACCCATGGGGAAGAGTTCAGGAGGATGCTGCCCAATATGTCGTCACATCCCTATCCCTCACTACAGGAGTCTCTACTTTATAAAAACACTTTTGATAATTGTTTCGATATTGGATCTCCAGTCTAACCATCGAAGCCATGCCGTTTGATGGTGCACACGTCTCTTAGGTTAAGTGTGACGGTTCTAGGGTTCCATTTGCCTCTTTTACAGTAAGATCGTGTGCACAACTCCCTACCGTCGTCCCCGTGGCCGAGGTTATGTCTTCCTTTTGGATCCAAGTAGATTTTTCGTTTGCCCGTTCGTAATGAAGAGCAATTTATTTTCCTGAATCTCGTGTTAGCGGATTCAGAAGACCATTACTGTCTAAGGGAGGAGCGATACTGGGGATTTTCTCAAAAGCGTACCTGCCCCTTTGGAAGGATACCGTATAAGGAAGTCAAGGAATATCACAGAACGTCCCTTACAGATTCATAAAACTTTCAGGGTCCCCCGTCTCCACTCTCTCGCCAGCTTCTGAACGTTAGCAGTTAACTCATCGTCGGCGCAGTACGGATTATCTCCGATCTCTTCTAGCGTCACTCTTTTAACGAACATCTTCGACCCTTCACAACATCATCCTCTTACTTACTCTAATTCCCTCATATCACCTGTGATTATCCCATTAGCGTGTTCCGACACGGCCGCTCGTTTGTCTAGTGCCATTGTGTAAATCTCTCGCTGGAAAGCCTTCCGTTCATTCTTCCTTTTACTACTTCATCTTCTTTCTACCAACTCAACAGACATCCACCTACTTCTACTACCCGTTCAATTGGTGCTACAGCTACACTCTCCTTTTCTTGTACTTTCTTTTCCACAACTAGAATCGGTTAGCCTCGAGCGAATCCACCTCCGCTTCACGTTCCTCAAGCTACGGACGGCTCAGACGCGTCCACCGTTAGGTAGATTTCGTAGTTGGATCTCTCTATCTGCATTTCGGCACGTCCTACTTCGGTTCAAGCACGGTGCTACCTTGAATATTATGAACACCGCCCTCCTATTTGACCTTCCGTTCTGAATATCCATCACAATGAACGAGCTCAATCACAAATCTACAATGCATCATCATGAGGGCGAACTTATCCATGTCCGATATAGCCCAGGCATCATAGTCGGATCATATTTTGTCAGCTTATGTGGCGCCTACGCAACTGTCGAGCTCCTTCACTTGCGCAGCTCGGGCAAAAGCTGGCGTAAATGGTATGTTAGACCTGAACCCCCGACGGCCTCGAGTAGTCTTGTTCCGAAAACAAATTCAACGAATCTAATCTACTTGATAGGGCTCATCTGGCTGCTTGTGCAGTATGCTTCGGCCTCTTCGCAATTTGGTGCATGCACTTCGTGGGGAATAGTGCCATCATCCTTGATCAGGGTCAAATATACATGCAATTGAACTATGCCGCCAAGTATACGGTCGCTTCTGCGATAGTTCCATGCGTTGTTTTATTCGTCGGCTTCTGTATCGTTGATCGTTACAACGACCACGGTAAACGTCAATTCCATTACGCAGTTGGAGTGTGCTCAGTAATGGCTGGAATGGCCATCGCTGGCATGCACTACATTGGCAATCTCGGAACTACGAACTATAAGCATCACCACGAATGGGGCACTGTTCTAGGAGCCATAATAATCGCTAGTACCGCTTGCTGGTTGTCTCTCGCCCTATTCTACACCTGGAGGAAGATTTGGATCAATGTCTGGTGGCGTCGTTTGGCCTGCGCTGCCGTTCTTGCCATGGCCGTTTCCGCCATGCACTGGGTCGCGGCTATCGGAACCAAATATGAACTCCTCAAGATGGAGGAAGGAACGGGTCTGGACAGACACATGAACCTCATCGTCGCATCATCAATGGTAAGTCCTCATCTACATAATCGATCGAACCTTTACTTCTGTTCTTGGCTTCATTCTAACTGATTATTCAGTCCGCCGTCGCTTGCCTCATCATTTGTTGCATTGCCCTGTACTTGAACAAGCGGCGCAAGATAATGGCTGACCGCGCCCAACATGTAACTCTAGCATCAGCGACATTCGACTCCGAAGGCCGCATTCTTGTGACTGAACAAGGTCAATTGCCATGTCATAAGATAACCAGAAAGTTCAATCAACGCGTAAGTAACCCATCATCTTGTCATCTGATACCATTTCTTGATTCTGTCCTAACTTATTCACGCAGTCCTTCGATGACGAATTCAATGTTTCCCATCCTGTTTACCAATGGCTCTACCGCGCCTCTTACGACTGGAATACCGTCATCCCCTTGATTCCCGCTATGAAAGCACACCTTCGTAAGATTGGAGCTTCAACTGACGCTCCTAGAGCATCTCTTGGGGGAATTGCTACCGGCTCGGTCGATTGGGACTCTGGAGATGAGCATGTTGACTATAGCGTCATGTTCCGCGAACTATTCTGTGTCGCTGCCTCGAACCTCGCAGACTACCTCAAATGCACCATCGGTGAACTTGGAACCCTCTACGAAGAAATCACCATGTCAGGCATATCGAATCCAAAGCCGATGTCAGCCATGTCATCCGGATTCAGACTCCTCAAGAAGAGGGTCGCAGATGCGGAAAGTGGACGAGAACACATGGAACCTGTAATGTTTGGTGCCGGACAGATACTCTTCCTCGTTCGCCAAATTGACGACAGAGAAGCCACCCGTTTGATCGATCTTGGATTCCGCTTTGCAGAGGTGGCCCAAGTAGGAGAAGTCATCGCTAAGGGCATCCAGGTCCCTGTTGTTACCATGACCGAAACAATCAACCGACTGAGGGCGTTTCCTGGCAAAGACTCTACTATTCCCGTACCCGGAACGTACTTATCATGCTTCTGCATCCGACCAATAATCAGCAAGCGAACAGGTGTTTGGGAAGTCCTCGTTACCGATAGTCAGCGTGGCCGCCTCCCTATGGTCAAAGTGAAGGAACGGCCGCTTGAAGACTGGCAAATGAACTTCATCAAAGGGATGGAGGGTATGACGGTCAATCAAATTCTAACCGCAATCCAGGCACATAAATCTACCGCCAATTCTCACAGCTTTCTCCAATGGGTTTTTCTTTGGGAAAATCGAATCAATCAACTTGCAGATGTGGTGCCAGAGCCTTTCTTTCAAAACGCTTTTCTTTCATCTGACCTCCTTCCTGCGTATGGCCAAATTCGCGATCTCGGTATGGATAGCAAGGTCAACATACTCGCTTTCTGCATCATCCCTGACATCCATTCATCTTCGCTTCAAATATCTCAGAAGCTGACCTATATCCCGCTCACCTTCTTTCTCGCTCGTCAGCGCGTCTATGAAAACGCTCCCGATCATGCAAAATTTGCTAAACAAGTCTTCTCGGAGCTTGGTGGAGTCATGCCTTTCGCGAGCGGTCCAGCCACGGAAAAGGGATTCCCGGCCAGTACTGAGGTTAAGAATCGCAAGGACAGCATAACGTCATTCACATCTAAGGTGTCATCCTCTGGATTCTGGCCATTCCGCAAACGCTCGGTCCCTGATGAAGAGGACCCACCGACATCTGATAAAGATTCCGAAAGGGAACTTGTCGTACGTCCGCGTCACGCATTTGGCGGTATCATGGTCAACTCCATCGTCAATATTGACGGTGCAGCAATGACGGATCAAATGACATTGGGAACATACGCGGTTGCGAGCGCCGATTCTTTGGCCGACAAGCCGACATTTGCAGATACCTTAGTCACTCAGACGAAGACACGTTGGCAGAAGGGCGGAATGAAGAGTGGGCACTAACGCAGTGAAAACCCACTTTTCCCCCAGGCTGACATTTGGGCGTGTGCAGGTTTCAATTCCAATTACCTATTAGAACCCTGGATCATCCAATGATGATCCTAGTTTCACGAAGTCATCGGACAGACGATTTTCTTTTGCATTGTACGAAAAAATCACGGGCAGTTATAGCAGGCAATATCTATGTTCGTCAATCTTTCATGATTGAGCTGGCATGCTCGATCTATGCACATTACATCTTGACATGATTTGAAGGAATGTCGGAGGACCTTTTTATCTCAAAGGGTTTTTACTCACCTTTCCTACGATTATTGTACATGGCACAAAGACACTTTCATCGGATCGGTGTTTATGTGGCGCTGAGATCATATGGTGGGTGATGATCTTGAAAAGTAAGGGTTCCGAAATTGCCTGTCTTTCATCTACTGTTTATAGATCTTTAGGCTCTATATGGACAGGACGGCGCAACTGGCGAAAGAGAAAATGGAAGGAAGTGTGATGGAGGAGGCTTCTTCTGCCAAAAAAGAGATATTTGTGATTTTCTGCTCTTGAGAGAGTTGGTTTGCATGTAAGATAACTACAAAAGAGAGAGAGAGAGAGTTTAAGGCGATTTGAGGGAAAATGGTTTAAGATTTTAAGATCATATCGTGCAATGGAATGGTATTTGTATAATTGAGATCCTCGATCTTGATCTGAGTGATTTGTTTAATTTAACCCTTAACTTGAAGTCACCTCGAGTCAATCAGCTTAAGCCACATCACTACAATTCATCTACCACTTCAACCTAAGCACTTCAACTCGAGGACATCACCCTCACTCCCTACCACCCCAAGTTATCCCCTCAAGCCATTCCACTCACTCACCTCACCTCGCTCCCCTTTCCCTCCTCACCTTCCCCCCCGGCCAAAAGAACACCAGATCACAATCGAAACCTACAAGTACATGTGCGATCCCCCTCCAACCAGAGCCCTAGCCCGCGCCCCTGACCCGAAAAGTCCACCACAACCCGCGTCACATCCCACCTGAAACTCACGAGAACACGGAAAGGTCCAAACTGGGGGAAGGGGGCCGTGCGGGTAAGGGAAGCGAGATAGGTGCGGCTGGGATGCTAGTGTACCGGCGTACAGCTCGGGCCGCCAAAGTCCGGTCCAGAGGCGGGATCGGACGTTCGTGTCGGTTGTGATGCGTGCATGCATATGGGATACCTTATGTATGGGTCAGGGCATGATCCGGCAGATGAGGTTTAGATCGGTTTCCTCAATTACCGGAAATTCGGGACGAAGGGGGATGAGGTATCTTCCAATAGAATATAGCGAGATATGAAGATCAAACCCATCGTTGACGTGTCTGTGGTAGAGGTAGACACAATATCGACGACGAAGATCAAGGTTTCCACTATCGCAGAAGATAAAAGTACAAAAGTTGAGTAAGCTAACGGGACTTAAATACCCGAACCTGATCAAAATGTGCTCTCACGAAAGCCCCAAATGTTGCCCTATATCCAAAACATGACTCGTAGGATATAAAAAAGCCCGACTGAAAACCATGGAAGGGGGTGTGTACTCAAATGCAATGGTGGAAACTCGGCTCTCACTCATATACGCCATTATCGAACTTCTCCTCATCGAAGTACTTAGCCCTGATCTCATTCCTTGCAAAAAGACGGCCGTTAAGAGCAGTAAGAGCCCTCAGCGCACTCATCACACTCGTGAATTTGACAAAGACAGGAATCTGTCCCTTAGCGGTGCGGTCGATGTAGATCCGCTCGACCATTCCGTATTTCTGACCACACTCGTCTCCGATCTCTTGCAAGATGCCTCCATCATCCCTCTGCATCTCTTCATCCAAGTCCATGCCATCAACCATACCCCAGAGTTTGACCACCGGGGAGATGGCGCCGGGTCCGTCGTCGTCGTGGCTGGTTTTGGCCTTCTTCCCGCCGACGATGATACCGCGGCCGCCGCGGTCGACAAAACCACCGCCTTCGCTATCTGGACGCTTCTTCCGTTTCTCAACTTTGACGCTAAGCGCAGTGGTGATACCTTCCCCGGTTGCGCCAAGCCCTGAACCCTTCGTCCAGCCGTATTTGGCCATCAAGCGTTCGGCAAATTTGGCTTGACCTGGACGATTTGAGCGAGGTGCAGGTTCCGTGTTTTGAACAGGCGCGTCCCCCGTTACCTCGTCTTCGACATCCTTCAAGGCTTGCTCGAGTTCTTCTTCTGTTGCTGGAATTTCTTCCGGCGCAGGCGGTAGCGCGTATCGTACAGGTGCACGAACGATGGTAAAGTTAGATCCTTCCAATGATTGCTGAATCCGGGAAGTTGGAGTGGGTGGTTGGGGCGGAGGTAACGGAGCCGCTTCCTTCGGAGGTGCAATTGGTGGTGGGGAATCCGGGGGTGGAGGTATCTGCATACCGCTGAGACGCATACGACGAGCATAGGCATCTTCACCAGTTGCATCATTAAGAACTTCTACAGCAGGAGGAGGGATATATGTATCCTGTTCACTTGCTAGGGGATCTGAGTCCGGAGGTGGTGGTGGAGAAAATGATGGTGGAGCAAACATGTAATTGGGAGGAGGTGCGAAATTTGCTAGGACATGTCAGCAGGGAACGAACTCGAGTCTATGAAACTTACTCTTCGACTTTGGCGGTGCGTCATCATCCTCGGATAAATCTGTACTTGGCCGTCTACGATGCGCGTGTAGGACATCTAGCCACTCTCTTTTGATTTGATACCGCTCCTCACTATTTTTGTACTCCTCAAAACTGTTCGGAGCCGCCGGGTCATAAATGTCATCCCAACTCCTAGCCAGTTGTTGCTGATTATTCTTCTTCTTCCGTTTTCCTCCGCGTTGCGGCCTGTTCGCATAAAACCCGTTCACATCGTCATCATCTCCAACCCAGTCTGCAAGTGTGGTCTTAGGAGCGGTTTGAGCTGGCGGTTGAGCTGGCTTTCCGGTAGCATCTGGCGAACTACTCTGATTCGGTATTGATGATGGTTTCGGGAATGGAGCCTTCTTCTTCGCTTTCTGGACGATTTGGGGCCTCAGTGTAGGCTGAAAACGTAGAGCTGCTATTCAAGAGAGAACGAGAAACAGTGAGCAAGGAGCATCATCAGACACGCATGTCTTATGGGGAATCGAAGATTAGATACCAGCATTTATTTGCTTCTTAGTCTCATCGGCGGTTTGAGCGTCTTTAGTAGGTTTATTGTACAAGACAGGCTCCTTAGATATTGTTGCGCTGGAGCCAGGATTCAAGAGGTTCGCGTAAAGAGACATTCCCGGACGAGGAGCTAAGGGTTTCTCTTCTGAAGCCATAGTACTTAAATTTGCTACGAATCGCTTATCAAGCGGAAGATGAGATGCAATACCTCTTCAAAGAGAGCAACGACAGTTCGATGTTGAAGTTTGATCGTCGAGCAGTTGGAGCTACAGTAAGGTAGTTCCAAATGCTTGGCCAAAGCTTGGCAAAATTCACCAGTCTCGATATCACGCGTGCGCTCGTGGCGCTCTTTCATAGAAAGTGAACTTTCAAAAACTCAATGGAAAACAAAAGCCTTTATATCGCACATCAGTCTTCGAGATTTTTTAACGAGAATTTAGATAACCGTATGAATTTCTCCATTTATTAGCCGTTCAGCAAAGACCAAACAAAAATCGTGCCCTTTCAAAGAACGACCATCGTTTTATGCCAAGACATTAGACAATCACGTCACCGATAATGTACCGAGCTTGTGTCAGAATGTCAGACATCCGTTCCTGGATAGTATCAAGTCAATTCTGTAATCTCCTTTGCTTCTCTCTTCACATCGTCAGCTAGATTTCATATATACATATTCAAATCATTGTACTTGTTGGACTAATTCTTTGTACTGTACTGTACATCTTCATCATGAGTACCCTATCTAATGCCTTCACCCGAAATTTAGAGTCTACCGCAATAATAGTCCCAGATAAGCCTAACCCTCTCACGGTTACATATACTCAATTGAATAGAGAAATCTCATCTTTCCAGAAGAAGCTTGCACAGCTCGGTATCAAACATGGAGATGCAGTTTCGATAGCCCTTCCGAATTCCTACGCATTCATTATCTCCTTCTTGGCCTCATCATGGCAGCGTGCCATTGCTGCCCCCCTCAATTCCGCCTACAAGCAGGAAGAATTCGAGTTCTACATCGATGATCTAAGCTCTGCACTAGCCCTCGTACCCAAAGGCGCCTTCAAGGAAAATAGTGCTGCCGTACGAGCAGCGAGGAAGTACAAAGCAGCCATTGCGGAATGCTACTGGAACGGGAGGGAAGTTGTCCTCGACATTAGAGACAAGGGCAAACTTGCAGGAAAGGGGGGTCAGCCTATACAAGAAGCACAACCCAACGACGTCGCCCTGGTTCTACACACGAGCGGTACAACCGGTCGTCCCAAAGCAGTTCCCCTTACACACCTAAACCTCGCTACGACAATGAAAAACATCCAGAATACATACCAACTCGGCCCCTCTGACCGCACCCTCCTTGTCATGCCCTTGTTCCACGTCCACGGACTACTTGCCGGTTTTCTTGCTCCTTTAGCCTCCCGTGGTTCTGTTATCGTACCCCCTAAGTTCTCCGCCGGGGACTTTTGGGACAATTTTATCACGCACAAAGCGAATTGGTACACCGCAGTCCCTACGATCCATCAGATCCTCCTCAAGAACCCGCCCCCGAATCCCAAACCGAAAATTCGCTTCATCCGTTCTTGCTCCTCACCCTTATCTCCTAAGACCTTTCATGAACTTGAGAAGACATTTGACGCTCCGGTGCTGGAGGCTTACGCAATGACAGAGGCAGCACACCAGATGACCTCCAATCCGCTACCACCAGGGAAACGTCAACCCGGCAGTGTAGGAATCGGACAGGGCGTGGAGGTCAGGATCCTAGATCAGGACGGCAAAGAAGTTTCCCAAGGCTCAGAGGGCGAGATCTGCATCCGAGGAATGAACGTCACGAAGGGCTACCTTAACAATCCCGAAGCCAATAAATCATCCTTTACAAAGGAGGGCTTTTTCAGGACTGGTGACCAAGGAAAGAAGGACAAAGATGGCTATGTAATAATCACAGGAAGAATCAAGGAGTTGATTAATAAGGGCGGGGAGAAGATTAGTCCTATCGAATTGGATAACGTCGTAGCGCAAAATCCAGCCGTAAGCGAGGCGGTGAGCTTCGCCATCGAAGATGAGCTGTATGGGCAGGATGTTGGTATTGCGGTTGTGTTGAAGGATGGTAAGAAACTTGAGGCGGAGGAGTTGAAAAAATGGATGAGTGATAAAGTGGCTAAGTTTAAGTTACCTAAAAAGGTGAGCACTCCGGAATAATTTTGAACGAACATCCGTAAATAACTAATGCGATTTTAGGTCTTCTTCACGGACGTAATGCCCAAAACCGCAACTGGTAAGATACAAAGACGTATGGTAGCAGATGCGATGTTGAAGAAGGAGAAGAGGGAAGCGAAGTTGTAGTACCTTTGCGTCACCTTAAGAGTGTATCATAGATATACGCTTACATACCTCCTATCTTATCCCTCCGATCTCATTGTACGCTTGTATCAAGAAGATCTCTGACTTGACTGTACAAATTAAGAAGACCTCGTAATAGGCCTCTATCAGTACCATTCTATCATATGTGTAGCGCATGTACAGTACAGCGATTCGTCAGTATCAACTTCTCTCCAATCCCTCAAGACGCTCACAAAGCCTTCCTAAGCGCGCTCTTGAAAGGGTAAACGGTAACCTTATCCCAATCCCACACCTCACCCGTCGTATACACGTCCTCCTTGAGTCGCTTCAACAGCGCCTCTTTACTCTCGGCCTGCGCCAGCATCACCGAGCCCTTCATCTTTGGCGTCTCGCCTTCGACGGGCGGGGACTCGAGGAAAGCGCCTGGGGTGTGTGAGTGGGGAAATGTGGGGATTTGGAATGCGGAATTGAGAAGCAAAGTGTTTATTATACGGATCATGCAGAACCCTTTCTTTCCTAGGAACAAAAGAAGAAGTAACACTAGAATTGGGCAAAGATACAAAGAGTGACGATGAAGCAGATAGATAATCGTGACAGTATTAAATCATCAAAAAGCACACAACTTACCTCCAAAAAGCCAGAAATCTTCATCCACGCCATTCGGTAGTTCGCTCAGATGTTGTCTGCTCTCACCGAAAACAAATCTCGCATTAGTTTCATTATTGTTTTTGGATCCTTGCAGAGGGGTATGAAGGTGTTACTGGAAGTGGAGGGGTTGTAGAAAGAGTTTTGTATGTGAATACGCACTGTCTAACTTTCAACCTCCTCTCCAGACCACCCTCCTGATCCGGCAATATGACGAGCCATTCTGTCTTTTTCGGTGCTGGTGAGTCTGCCATTCCCATCCTGTGGATTGCCCGAGAAGCTAGATACGGCTTTGGAAGTCGTGGTATGCAGGTGCGGAATGCGCGATAGCGGACGGGGAGACGGAGCATCAATTGGGATGATATGTGATTGAAAAACTGAGGAATTTTCAAGAAGTATAGTATTGAGGGGATGATATACAGTAATTAGTTCAAAGTGACGGACACGATTGGGAAGAGTTGAGATGATCGCTATTGAAGTGGGGTAGTTGTACCTTGCTGTCTAGAACTAGGGTGTTTGATGAACTTATACACGCAATGCGCCCTTTGACTCCACTTGATCAGCATGGAAAATATTCTGGGCAGGTCAGGAGTAAATCGAGGAGTAAGGTGTGGAGATTACGATTTGAGTAAAATGATCTTGAAATCATATCTTTGCGCGTACGGCAATCGCGTCCTTCTGTGCTCGTTTTCGAGAACTATGATTTCTAACCACCAATATATAACTTAACGCCATGGGTATCAATAGAAAAGCCATGAAATCCTCCCATATCTCTTCGCCATAAATATCATCATCACGTATCTTGCTCTCTGTAACCATATTTGTCCTAACTTAACGCCGTTACCAGAGACCTCCCAAAATGCTCAAGTACCGATAAATCCATCTGAATGAGGCTCCTATATCACTTGAACCCACGGTCGGTTCAGTAATCATCATCAAAGTAAATGTCTCTAACTTCGATGCCGTTGCGCCTCTGATCCCGGACCCAAAAGGAGTGGTATGTACTGTAATCGCGACGTCCAGTAAGACCGAGTTCCGAGGCGACGTTAACGTATCCATCTGCATTGACTTTGCCGGTTTTCGCGATCTGTTTTAATGACTCCTCATCCCCAACCCAAGGCGTACGACAGAACGGGCAAGTGACACCTCCATCTATCCCCTTCTTTGCGGATGCCCACTGTTCGAAACAACCCTTGTGAATATTGTTTCCACATGCTCCCTTGCAATAAACTATCTCTTCTTTGTCTGGCTGAAACTCTTCGCAGCAGATTGGACAATCATCTTCGAGCGGTTTGCGTTTGCCATCGTCGGTTTGGGATTCGGGACTCGGGATAGGTGGTGCCCGAGAGAAAATGTCGCGTAGTTCAGACTTGAGAAGGGCGAGCTGATATTGAAGAGGCTCTGGTACTTTTAATACACGAACCATAACCTGAGGGAATTCGTCAATGGGGCTCTCAATTCATGAAGGCCTTCTCACGTACGTATGCGTGATGTTTGCACATATTCCCCTTGATCGCATGCGGGCAAGTACATGTAGGAGTTTGTTTGATATGGACAGTATATATATTTCCGGTAGTCCCAGCGATATCAACAAGTTCCTCGGGACATTCCTCCGTTCCTTTTCGAGTTCGATCGATAACGAACATCCTGATATGTATTATTAGCATTATTGGAATTGGAAAATTGAATGTAAGTGTGCTATACTTCTGTGTAAGTGCACGCGCTTTTACTTGCAAAAAGGATTGTGGTGCTCTCATCCGATGGCTATCTCTCGAGCATCAGTTTACGTCACTGTCCAATGAAACGAACCCCAGTTGATAACATACACTCTCATGCGCTTTTCTTCATCATTTTTGGGTTGACTCTTTCTCTTCTTAGTGGGTGAACTAGTAGGAGCACCACCACAATCGTCTGCTAAGTCAATCGCATTCTTGCGACTTGAGCCATCACTAGCTCGCTTCCTTTTAGACGAACTGGGCTGGGAAGAGGGCCAAGATCGACTGGACTCGGCTGAGTTCGCTTCGTACTCTGGAATAGCCATACTTTCAGGCGTTCTTAAAATGATTGTGCTTTTGTGATGAAGAGAGTGTTGATAGAGCAGTCGTGAGATGGTGGCGAGTTTGCACTGTAAACAAATCCGGTTAAGTGAGAGTTCAACAAATGCCAAGGCAATTGAATGACGCCAGAACCCCTCGAAGTCACGTTGAGATAAGATAAGCCTAGAACTAGAGCTAACATTAGCGTTCCCGGTTGCCCCTTGCTTCCAATTATACAAACGGGCTTCAGATTCATCCTCTCCACTTCCGACTACAAGCCTCCAACATCCGACAAGGTAAAGGTATGTAGAAAAGACGTTGGAAGACTAAGCCATTGCAATTGGTGTAGGAATGATGAATATGTGCACTATTCGACAGTATTACAATGTTATGTGTATTATCCCTCCCCAGGGGCTTGTATCACGAGAGCAGAAAGATATGTAGAAACCTCAATTCTCCAGTCTTTTCCTTCTTCAGTCAATGTACAAAGAACAGCTCTAGGCAACATCACCTGACTTCGATGTATTCACGCACTTATGTTACCGTCATGTGCGTCTACTGCCTAGAGACGCGTTCGCGAACTTTCACGGCCAACACAATTGAATATAAGTAGATCGCCAAATGGGCAGTTTTCTTCTTCCTTTACCCTTTTTCATTGCACCAATTTGCCCTTTGTTTTCTCGGATTCACCTCATAATGGCAGACAAAGCATCAAGCTCCCGTCAACATGTCCCACCCTAGCGCCTCAGATGATGATGCTGTCCATCGGGAAATGATCTCTCAGCTCATCTTACAATGCAAATCCGAATTTCGGGTTACATTTGGATGCGGTGGAGGCATACCAATCGCTCCTCTCTCAGTTCAAACCGCCAACTATGGGGAACCGATTGAATTTGCCGCTTTAACAGGAAAGATGTCTGTTGATGTGAACGTAAATCTCAGTTCCCCACCAGTTACCATTCGCTGGGATAGTCCTATCAACTCCTCCAGTTCCAACCCTGGAAAATTGACTGGTGCCAAGCTTATCCTTCCCCCAGAGCCTAGTACTACAAATGCAATGGACCAACTCATCAAGGATTGTGCACCGGCAACATTTGGCTGCGGGGGGATGGATGTGCTCGATGAGAGTTACCGTAAGGCGAGCAAAATGGATTGTAAGGACTTTTGCACCGATTTCAACCCGTATGAATTGGGGATTATGAGTGTCGTGCAGCAGATGCTATTGCCGGTCGTCACCGGTAGGTTTCGAGGTGTGCGATGTGAATTGCATAAATTTAATGTAAGTAACCCTGTCCTAACAGTCGGAGACCAGAAGCTCACATTATCTTGATCAAATAGGTCTACTCAGGTCCTTCTGGGAAATTCAAGTAACACGTCGATACACCCCGTAGTGAGGCCCAATTTGGAAGCTTAGTTGTGTGTTTACCGTACCCACATCAAGGTATGTTATATCCTCACCCTACCTCTGAAAAATGACGATCATCTAAAGTCTCACGACAGGTGGTGAGCTTGTTATTCGCCATGAAAGCCGGACCATGACTTTCGACTGGAGTGATAAAGGTGAGAAACCAGTGAATGCAATTCAATGGGCTGCTTTCTACAGTGACTGTGAACACGAAGTTATGGAAGTGAAGAGTGGACATCGGGTCACTTTAACCTATAATCTTTATGTCACCCCTGGAGCTGGAGATTTGGTTACGCCAGACAATCGGCGCGCATTATCCCAATGGACCCAACCCAATTGCACTTCTATGGAGTTATGAAAAAATTAATGAGCGAGCCCAAATTTATGACTCAAGGTAAGATGATTCTTGTATGTTCCTGATACTTGTTTCTTTATTGACAATTATTCTTCTAGGGGGAATACTTGGATTCTCTTGCGCCCATGCTTATGCGCATCACAGCAAGGTTTCTCCAATATTTTTACCACAAGCACTCAAGGGTTCTGATATGGTTATCTATGAGATCTTTCGTACTCTGGGTCTCGAGGTTGTACTTCGTCCCGTCCTTGATCAAGAACCCTTTCTCGAATCTTCTTACCTCTATTCTTGCGATGGCGATGAGAGTGATTCTGAGGAAGAAATTTCCACCAAGAGTGAAAAAGAAATGATAGGTGACCGTCTCCACTCAACAAACTTTACTAAGCTTCGTCGGTGTGACGATGAGCTCGAGGAGATATACCAGCAGGGTCTTCTACATACTTTTCAGCGTATACAGTGGATCCGGGGTCATCGTGACGAGACCCGTGACGTAGCTTTCACATATACAGCTGTAAGTTCATTGAAGCATAGATATATAGACCTAGTATTCTGACGAATTATGCAGTACGGCAACGAGGCGGCTTCTTCTTATATCTATTCAAACTTGGCAATCCTTGTGGTGATCCCTCCTAAGAAGACTTAGAAAACTTAGGCACACTGTGAATGGTACAATTATGTATCTCCATTTCTGGAATGAGTTTCAATGGGGAGAATTGCATTCATGGTGAAAGCTATCTTAAAGTCGTCATAGGATGGCTGTTTGTAATGGGATCTTAACCCGTGTTCCTTGGTAGAAAACCCAAACCTTGTCCAAAAAAAAATATAAAAAATAAAAACGATGCGTTGCTTCTATAATCTCCTTCTCGTTTCCGAATTTCTTCAGTATAATTACATTTATAGTTTTAAACAATCTCTGACTCGACGATACACGTCACTAACGTGTACAACTCAAGATTCAAATGGACAAGATCGAGTATATACCCAGGTCTACGCAACAAAAAGCATAATGATTAAACAGCTAACTTCATAGTCGGAACCAACTAAGAGAACCCTATGTTGCGCTCTTCCGTATATCCAAGATATCAAGGCTAATGTTCCCATCTCGTACTGTGCGCTCCGCCTAGATCCTTCCCTCGACAGTCCTCTCGCACATAAGAGAGTAAGAGACCACGGTCTTTATTCAAGTCTCCCGTCTGCGGTAAATATCGACGACCGGTGTCCCAGTCAGCGCTTGACTCCTGACCGATGCTACATAGCAGTAAAGATCAACCCCCGTTTCCGAGGAAACCGAGCACCCTTCACCGTACCTGCAGGAAACCCTAAAAATACTTCCCCTCCACCGCACATCCCACCCACGAATATAAAACCCGCCTCGCCTCCCTCCAACCCGTACGTTCCACACCATATTTGATTCCCCCTTTCCCAATTCCCAACAATGGCAACCGCCCTATACGGCCTCCCGACCCTCCTAGCCCAAGACATATTCCATCCCCTCCCCGTAGACCCAGTCGCAAACATTCTCTCCCACCCTTCCTTCCTCCCCCTCCCCGGCGCCCTCAACTTCCGCGACATAGCCCACGCCGCGCATCCCCACCCCAAACCCAACCTCATCTACTGTGCCGGCGCCCTGACGAACCTCACCGACGACGGCAAAAGACACCTCACCGACCCTGGCGTCACGCGCGTGTACGATCTATGTAGCAAGCCGAAGCGGGCGCACGTGCCGGCGATCGAGATCGCGGGGGTGAGGACGGTGTAGGTGGAAGACGAGAGCAGGCCGCGAGTTGAGTTCGAAGCGTATGCGGAGGAAGGGGGTAGAGCGGCGTATGTGAGGTTGTACATGGGGATTTTGGAGACGCATAGGGGGGTTTTCGGGGCGGTGTTGAGGGGGTTTTTGGAGGAGGATGGGGGATTGGTGTTTTGTTGTACAGGTATGGAGATTTGTGGTTTTGGGATAGGGTGTGGTTTAAGCCGGTTGGGAATGGATGGACTGGATGAGGAAATGTAGACTGATATTTGTGGGTTTGTATAGCTGGGAAAGGCCGCACTGGCGTCCTCGCTGCTGTGGTCCTTGGTATCGTCGGCGCTCCGAGGTCGGTTATCGCCGCCGACTATGTACTCACCCGCATCGGGACGGAACCGGCCCGTGAAGTACTGCTCGCGTTCCTCCTCGCGCATAACCCAGGGTTGGGTAAAGAGAGTCGTGGGTTCCGCAACTTCTGTCAGACGAGTGAAGAAGTCATGGAGTTTGTTTCTTGATGCGGTGGATGAGAAGTATGGAGGGATAGAGGGATATACGAGAGAGGTGTTGGGATTTACTGAGGAGAAGTTGGGGAGGATCAAGGAGAGGTTGAGGGTGGAAGAGGTTTAAGAGGATGAAGGAGATATGCTTACGACTGGAAGAGGATTACTGTGGTATTGCACAGTCAGTTTCGTAGTTAGAAATGGCCTCTGTGCTGACTGAATAGACAAAAGAAAGAGTTAAGGAGATCATAGTTAAAATCCTGCTGTGACATGTACAACAAACCTACAGCAACATCGAAGACAATAATGACAAAGTAAGGAGTACTTCCCGGCTTTTCTCACCATTAACCCCTATGCCATCCATCACGTGCTTAATATCCCGCTCCAAAATTCACTCAAACCGTCCGCCCAATCCAGTTTGGAACCCTCTTACCTTATAAATAATCTTGGCAGAGTTAACTTCCAACTAACTAGTAGCAGAGCGGTCAGGCAGTCTGACTACGGTCCCCCTTCGATCGAAACGTCGTCGGTTCGAATCCCTCCGGGCGGGTTTAACGGTAAACCTCAGGTCAATGGAGCAGCGGCAGTAAAAACCCGTCCGGGGGTTCAAGGAGTCCTAAGGGGCTAATTGTTTTGACTTTTCTATTTTTTCTTTTTTTTTTTTTTCAGTAATCTTTTTCAAAATTGTTATAAGCTCTGAAGCTAGAGATCCTCTAAGCTTGGTATTTTTCCTCTTTCTTCTTCCATTAAACTTTTGTAGCCTCAGCGAGGTGTCCAGCTCTGATTAAGTTTGAACTTTCTCTTTCTTCAACCTTAAATTTAGGTGTTAGATATCTACAATAGGCTTGAAAGAGCCTCGACCTCCTCTCTCACTCACTTTTAGTAGGCCATAACCATTTCATCACACTACTTCACTCCGTCACCCGCTCAGTCTGTCCAGCATCTGCACTCTCTCCATCCTGAATATCCGCCGCAACCTTCAGCGCCCTCCGTCTCGCATCCACATACATCATAAATTCCTGATATGTCCTCGGCATAACCCTGACATCCCTCTCCACGTTAAAGGTATAGTTGAACTGACCCGTCGGCTTCGTCTCCCCATGTTCCACATCCCGCACCTTACTATCCACCCTCACCTGCACCCTCGTGTACCGCTTCCCCTCCTTCTCAAGATCACTCGTCCGCCTCCCCTCTTTATTCTCAGAGTCGGCGGTTTTTTCACCTTCGGCAGCGACAAGGGGAGGATCGGTGTACACGACGTGTGCACTTAGATACAGTACGCTACCAACCGGCACAGGGTTCTGAAACGTGCTGGGATCCAAACTCACAAACGTCGGCCGCGCATGCGCGAAGCTCGCCGCACAAAGAAACGCCAGCTCGAACGTCTGCTTCAGTAAAAAGCCACCGAAGATCATAAAGTGGTGTCGATTTCTATACTGGGGTTGCATGATCGCCGCCGTGCTCACCTTAGTGGTATCCATGTATACGACGTTGGAAGGCTTGCGCAGCGGGTCATTTGGGTCGTGGTATTGCAGCTCCCGCAGCCACATTGAGTGGATCAAGTCTGACTCGAGGTCGTTGGGCGTGTGCTTTAGGAGTGAGATTTTGCTGAGTTCTTTGCGAGCGGCGGAGTTACGTTCGCCGCTTGCAAACATGCGTTTTTCTTCTTCGGTTTCGGCGAGGACCGGGCTGATGGGGACGGGTCTGGGGGGAAGTCAGCTTTATTCTTCGAAGGGACGTGGGAGGTAGACTTCTTGGTCCCAGGGTCTAGAGAGACCATGGTGCATGCGCAGGTGATGAGAATATCTTCTTTCTTCACCTTCTCGTCCTTTTTCGGCGCTCTAGCGACTTGTAGAGATATCTCCATACTACTTCTACCGGTTGCGTAGGTGACTTGGCCGCTGAGTTCCAGGTCACATATCTCCGTGAGGGGATGATTGATCGTGATCCTATCGAAAGCCGCTGTAACCGTTGTAACCGCCTACGCGCGTCAGAAATTGACGATCGGAATCACTTTATAAAAAGCCTACATCGCCAGTATGCTTGTACGCAATAACCCCCGAGAGTGCGTCCAGGTCCATGAATATCGTCCCTAGCCTTATGTCCCCCGACGAATTTGTATAAGTATCCAACAACCACGGATCCTGCCCTAGGGGAATGATCTATTTACTACATATCAGTCAGCTCTCCCATTACGCTTTTCCTTCTGCCCCATTGCCTCCCGACTTTCCACTAAAAGCCCCAGTTCACACCACTTACAACGCTGTGATAACTATCGCTCATCCTCTTCGCACTCAAATCCCTCTCCTCTGGCTTCCCCACCTCCGATTTCCCCGACGCTTCTGTCGGATCCTCACCCTGTTCTTGCTTTTTCCTCAACGCCTCGATCCACGGAGTCTGCACTCTTGCCTCAGTCAACTCTCTGAAAACTCCATCCGTGCGGCAGATCGTGGTCGTCTGGTAGGATTGTGTTATGCATCGCGGGAGGTTGTGTGGGCGGCGTAGCAAGGGATGGGAGATGAGGCGAAGGATGCGGAGGCGGGCGGACTTCAGGGGTAAAGCCATTAATTATCTATCTCGCGGTTGGAGCGAATGTAGAGTGCATTGGGGGTGACGATGCGTGGTGAGGAGCTATCCCAGTTCCCTGAGCTGAGCTATGGAGTTACATAGCGCGGAGAACGGCGGGACAAGAGGAGCGCCAAGTCTGGGTCCTGCTCCGAAGAACATCGACCCGACTCCCGAAAAGGGGCATGGTAAGGTGTCTAGGGAGATTCGAGACGTAGACCATATCTACGGTATTCCTTGCCGTAGGTTATGTAATGCGGCGGTAGCTGCACAGATATTACTCAGGCGGTTCCCTTTCAGAATGTGGTATCCTCGGCGAGGGGGATCTATCACTAAATATTTAAACTAGTTCAGGATTCCCTATTCGCGCTTGCTAATCAGGGGAACTAATTATTTCTGTTCGAGGAGCTAGAAGTCCGCTACTCGGCTTGCTCTGTACGTCTACGTTCTCCATATCAATAATCTCAAACTAGGAAGCACAATAGTCCCTCCGATACAGAACAACCAATGAAACGCCTCGACTTGATCGATACAAACATATGTGGCCTGAACCAGAAAGAGAAGGATGAAAGACAAATACATGGTTTATTCCTGACCGAATCCGACTGTTTCTTCGACCGCAATAGTTAGTTTCTGGTTTAAGGCTTCATAGGACTTGTATGGTGGGAGATCCAAGCGGTTGAAACTGTACACGATATTAGCAAAAAGCCTGTGGGTAAAACCCAGAACATACGTACCAAGTATGTGACTTTGGCAACTGTGTGATCTCCCCGGCCTTTTCAATAGTAAATCGCCTAGGTCCATCACTTCCCTGTAGATCCTTAAAACCGTTAACAGGAATGCGAGAAGTTCCAGTTGCGAACTGGAGGAGGCGTGACTTCTGTTCAGAGTCCCAACTTCGGATACACTGCATCACATGTCAGCTTAGTGTCTAGTACAAACGTTTGGAACTCCAAGCCTTACCTTCCAGAAGTTGACGATAACCTCATCATTTTCCGTGTAACCTCTATAATCGGTATGCTTCTTCCAGTCATCAACATCAATGTCGGCAATACCACCGATGAGCAGCTCGAGTTCCCTTTCGTCAAACACATTTACAAGGTCTGGCGGAATCAACTCGTGGAAACCTGTTACGAAAGCACTGAATTGTTCTTCAACACGTTTCTGAATTCTCCATTCGGTAATGAGTCTGTTTACATAGATTAGCAGCGTTGGGATAGCGCTGAAGGTGATAATGCTCACTCAATATATTCTTGTTTGTTCTCATTCGTGACAGGGATATCCGCTCCGCCTTCCTTTAATGGTACATTGACTGTTTCTCCAAAGCGCTCGTCGTCAGTTGAGAAGGTGAGATCTAGGAATTCGACATCGTTCTCCCTATTTCCTATTAGCATATTTCTCTCTCAAATTATCAAATTGATACGAGATAAATTCTACTCACAAAGTCCATACTAGGTTACGGTGGAAATCTGCATCAACACCCTCCATATCGGCTAATGAGACCTTCTTTCTTAAAATCATCTTGTAGAACGCCCCAATGAAGAAGGCATCTAAAAAGCGTCTGTGAAAGATCGCAAGTCCTACAACACGACCAATGAATTTAAAGTAATTCAGATGTTCCGGGTTAATTCCAGAGTGAGGATTGATTTGCAAAGTGTAATTATCATGCGCCGAATACTCGAAAAGGCAGTAGAACGGATTAAACATTTCGTGCGACAAAAGAAAGAAAAACTCTCTATACACGTGTCAGTTATTGCAAAACTGTCAGTCGGTGTGGAAACTAACCTTGAGAGACCGCCATAATCCAAACCGTCCTCGCCGTCGAACTTAATCATAAGCCTCTTTTTCAAGTCGTTCGCACTTTGCCTCATGATCTCATGGTATGAGTCTTCAAAAATGTGCGTTCGGCGCACTTTAACATGACACTGGCCAGAAACAATACGCAGAGCTGGTTGCGATCGGAAATATATCAACTTGCGCCTAAAGTCACGTTTGTATTGCGGGACATTCTGATCGAGGGAGGAGGGAAGTCGAGGGTCGTCCCAGGTGGTGGTCTTCGTGTTGTGATCGACGAAGTACACTCTCGCCGTATTGGTTAGCCGCATCTCCCATCCACTTGGTAATGGTCCAAGTTGTGAGACTGGTTGTTGCTGAATCGTGTTATTTGAATTCTGGCCATACATGCGAATATACTGCGTCCTACGCGGATCCACCCATGTTGTTGTTCTTGTGTTATGATCGACAAAGTAAGCACGTCCTTCTGGTGTATGTCTTTGCTCCCAACCCGCAGGTAGCTCTCCTGATCCAGCGGTCGTTGCTCCTGTCGCCATCATATTAACAACATTTGAAGATGGTCCGGATGGAGGTGAATTCTGTCTCTCAGAAAGAGTAGGTGAATTCGCGCCGGTACGGTCCTCGGGCAGCATTCGGTTTTGATGTCGTGTCCGCTCTATTTGAGTCTGCTGTTCCATTGCGGTTCTATTCGCACTTTCGTTAAATGCTGCTGTGGGTCTAACCCAGGTAGTTTGCCTAGTGTTATGATCGACGTAATATGTTCGCCCTAAATGATCCTCGCGTCGTTCCCAACCTGGCGGAAGTCTACCATGCGCATCTTCAAAGGCTGTGAAAGTTTGATTGGTTCTCGAGGAAGAGCCGTTGGTAGCCATTTGAGGAGCAGGTTGCTGAGGTTTAGGCTGAGGTAACCTCGGTTGCGAGGTTGCAGCTACTGATGGCGTTCGATTCGAAAGATAACCTTCCGGGTGCAATGAGTGAGAAGCTTGAGGGGTAAGGGGAGTCGAAGGAGCTTGCGGGTGAGGGTTGAGTCCGTTGATTGAAGAATGTGCGGATATGGAAGGACGATCTGGGGGAGGCTGCTGCGGTTGATGCGATTGTTGAGCTTGATTTAGGGGTTGACTCAAATTTGTGGATAGATTAAGTATTAACTTTCCGTGCACCACCATATTGTCAGTCGATCGTTTCAAGTCCCGCGTGAGCATTTCTGGAGCATGCCGTCAGCGTGTGAGCGAATAGAGTGACGTGGAACTGTACCATCTCCGCCAGCATCTAGGTCTATGACTGAGCCGATGCGAACATTGATAACACCGAGAAAGCCTTGATCCTTTTTCTTGAATTTCTTTTGATCGAATATCTGGACGGCCAATACGCTATCCTCTGTTGCTCGCCTGGTACCGATATTAGCGACGGGATGGTTGACAGCTGACAATTGACAAGGTTATCCTACATGTCAAAACTCTCATTCCAATAGGGATTCAGTGTTTTCTTTATGCAAGACGTCGTTTTCGTTTGCTCTCCACTCATCGTCACCACGGCGAATGGGTCGGGAAATCCTGAGAAATAAGTAAGCAAAAGATGTATCGTGTAATATCTGCGGTACGGAGTGCTTGACATACGGAATACATCGCGCTTATAGAGTCCATCGGCAGCAATGACTATCGGAGGTGTCAGTGTGAAATCATATCTTGTTAGTGTTCTCCAGTGACATACTGGTGACTCTCAAGTTGGGCTGAGCGGGGAGCTCCATGATGCTGATAGCAGTTGATATCAGAGCCGTGAACGATAGAGAAGGTTCAATTTTTGAGTGTCGGCACCTTAAGGGAAAGTCCTAGCCACGCAAGCGTGACCAGAAGGGATGAGGCGTTATGTTGCTGGAGGAAACCGGGGGGTGTGACGGGAGATTCGAGGTGGGCTGTGTAAGTGATAAGTACACCAGGTAGAAGAAAAGGCCTGGTACAAAACTACAAGAACGCAAGAGCAACGGAATGAGGTATTGAAACGGGAGCGAAGCAGTGTGCGCGCGCCTTCAACAACGCAAATGAATGAGCGGCTGAGTTGGGCGTGGTTCAAAATGATGTGAGGGTTGATAGATGTTAAAGGTTGTGGGTTAGGTTATGTTGCCCCGTTCGAGGAGAGGAGGGGCTTAGGTACGGAAGTCTTGGTGTGTACTGTATCTACTGTACTGTACAGGTCTAGTTAGTTCTAGGTCCAGCCTCCAGAATCCCAGACGTCCGAACATCAAAGAAAATAAGCAGAAAAGCCGAGGGGAATAAGTACGGTATGTAGTTAATTTGAGCTATTGGCCATTATCACGAAACAAGACTCGACGTTACCGCCGTACCGTAGCTTTGCATAACTTGTGAGGTTGGTGGCACTATCAACATCTACATTCAACCCGCATGTCATCACACGATTGGACGATGGAATAAGGTACGCGTCAGGATACTATGTACTATATATCTATTAAAAGATACACAGAAGTGACCACCGTTTCGAACCTGGATGTACACATCAAGCGTACTCTATACAGGACCTAAGAAGGATAGACTAGTATTATCTACTATTGAGACTTGATGGTAGAGAGGTCGTAGATCGCTAGAATTTATGAACTTTCACAATCTAAAGAGGATAGTATCAGTTACATCAAATTAGTTAATTCTACAGAGATGTTACATATTGACGTCCGGTTCCCTAAGGGTATCCAATATTACAATTGCCCTACGGACGTCCACATCGTTGCTCTATACTACACTGCTGCTGCTCGGAACCTCTATTTCCCCTTTGGTCTTCTCTTTCCAATATCCCACCCCCAGCCTCTTAATACCTTAACGACCTTGGGTGTCACCGCCGCCGTTAACGGGACTCTCATAAAGATGAAGGACTTATGTATCGCATATGCCAACGCCAACTGCGTCCAGATGGCTGTGTAGAAAAGGAACATATTAGCAAAACCTTTCCTCATTCAACCCAGTATGGTTTCAACTTACTAGCATTCGCTCCTGTATTATTGGCAACCGCCTCATCGACCTCTTCTGACCACCCAACTGCTCCCTCCCTCACCGTCGCCTCAGCAGGTCCTTCATCCTCAGGTCCTCCTATAGCCTCTTTCTTCCTCTCCGCGTCTGGGAATGGGATCCTCACCACGGCCCAAAACGCGTCAATGACAGCATGCTCCCATCGTCCAATCCGATCCGTCCCTAATACCCTAACCGCCAAAAAGCAAAATGGAAAGTCCAGAGCTGATAGTAGCATATATACCCCAAAGGCGCCCCATCCATATTCCCTCGATAGTTTTTTCAAGCGCTGTGATAACGACGGGGCTGGAGCCGGCGAATTGAGGTTGGGTGTTGGGTGAGGGTTTGGAGACGTATGCGGTGATTGTTTCGAACCATTGTTACGAATGAAACGTAGGGCGCGAGACTGGATCCAGGGGCGGGTCTGGATTTGCCGCTGGAAGAGTAGTAGAAGTGAAGAGCTCCTAGCTGATCTTTTTGTGTGAAATAAGCGGACCGAAGGGGAAGACTTAAAAAACTGAGGCGGGAGGTTGTGGGGAGCTTGACAACAGGTACTGGAGTCCCAACCACGCGCCCTACGCGAGATGGAGAACGGGCTGGGGGGAAATGTTGGCTTCATCTTAACACTTTGTATGTCAGTTGACTTTACAGGAGAATAACTGTTATGACATGTTGAAGTGGATGTAGAAGTTGTCTGATGTAACTGCAACGAGAGAACTATCCGTGTCTTGGCATTGTGTCGTAGTCAGGTCTGAGGAAAAAGTGCTCCGTATCCTATAATATATCAAAGTATCAACCACATATCATCTCCCTGGAAATTTGATATACGATGCTGAATTCCTTTTCAACTATCCAGTTTCACTCTAATTCATGTCTTCTACATCATCTATATGCTATCCCTGTAACTCCTGAAAGGGGCGCTCCAAGTATTGTAAACATAACTCCTACCCATGCAACAATTAGCTCTCCAGTCAAATTGACCCTCAAACCCTTAGAGTCCTTAGTTGAACCTCTTGCAATCCTCTTCTCCCTTGATCTAGTCCTAAACTTGAATTATCTTCCATAACCTCTACCAGTCCCCTTTCTTCATCTCTTCCCGTCCCTCGTCCTTCCGTAGTCTCCTTGCTAACTGCACTATCCTTATGCACCGCGACATATATTGCGGAGCCAAGGATTAGACTGGATCCAATAATCGAGAGAAGTTCAGGAGTCGTCCCAAAGACTAGTTTGTCGAAGGCTAAGGCAAAAAGCATCTGCGTATAAACCATATTGGTTGCTCGAGAGGATTTCTCATATTGAAGGCCGGCCGCCAGAAGAAATTGCATCACAAACCCACATACACCCAAAAATATCAGTAGAGCCCATTCCTTCATATTAGCCGGAAGTAGAAATCCAATATCAGGTAGTGCAAACATCATAACTGTAGCCACGATAGTACACCATACCGCGAAATAATTAACGCTAAGGAGCGGATGGGCTCTCTTTCCAATCCATCGAATCGTTGTGTAAGCACATGCGGCACCGAGGACACCCAGCATCGCAAGACCGACAGCACCAGCTCTTTGCGCTGGCGTGACGTTGTCATAGTTAAAACGGTCGTGTGGTGAAGTAGTAGAGTTGGGCGCACCTGAAATTGGCGCAATATCCGCATCACCGCTTGTGGGAGGTGTGGAGACCTGACGTGAGAAGGATAACGTGGGGCGGGCAATGAGCACAACTCCAAACAAGGATATGTATGCTGCGATCTGTTCCATCCTGGTAAAAGGTTCGTTGATGAGGAACGAACATGCCCAGCACGCGAGTGAAGGGGCCAGAAAAGTGAGTACGGTAGCATCTGCAAGGGGAAGATACATGAGAGAATCTAGTAGGATGAATGAGTATTCCAAAGTCCAATAGGTGAATGGTAATTCTTGAGTAAACGTACAGTACAATCCGAAGACGCCAAAGAAACCCCCAATCCCACGAGCAACCAGGAGAAGCCGGATCTCTCGCATACCGAAAGGAAAATGTTCTATCTTTGTAAACCACATATATGTGGAAGCGAGGACCACTGTTATGCTCATACGAGCAAATAATATCTGCAATAAGTTAGAAAATGTTTTGTTCTTCACTTCTTCGAAAATGTCATTTTCATGTAAACTACAGCGCTATGACTTACATGAAATGGATGCATGCCTTTTCCATTGTTTCCTTCAAGTTCTAGTAACCGAGTCGTCACGTTCATCAAGGTTCCGAAAAGTTGAGCAATTAGTACAAGACAAAGTCCCTTATTTCTAATCCAAGCATTTTGGATCTTCTTCTTTAGTGATAGAGGAGGAGCCGGAGATCTGGATGCATGCGTCTGTCCCTGATGATCAGGATAATGAAGAAGCTCTATTGCTCTACCGGTACGAAGTGCATTGTAATCTTCTACTGAGAGGTTTGATAATGTATCTGGAGATGGGGCTCTTATTACACCCGTGTATTGTGGCACACTAAAGTGATCTTGTATATCCTTTTGTAGAGCAACATTTACTTCATTTAAGAGTGGTAGTGGAGAAACTCCATCTGCTTCTGAGTCAGAGTGGGGAATAACTTCTCCGTTACTGGCACGCATATAAAGTGCCTTGTCGTTGATGAGCTCCGAGTTAGACGGAGGGAAGCTCATATTCACTCATTCGCAGACACTCCAAGAGATCAGTAGAATAGAAATGAACAGTAAAGAAATCGAGCTGTGAATACCTTAGTGGGGAAAATAACAACAGCAAGCAGATCACCGGTGTAGGCACAAGGCGGAGCTCGACATCTCAACCCCGTCTCGCACACACAATTCCCATCCCCACCTTCGGGCTTCCTGTAGTAGAAAGGCGGCACATGTGTTGTCCACGCTATCGGATGCACGTCTGAAGCCATCATGATAGAAGTTACCTGGATGGTGCAAATAACGTCCGCGGCACGCTTGAGGAGCTGGCCACGCAGGGAATTTCGCCGATTTTCCATGGTCAGCGGGAGATCGTCTGGAGATGACTCGGAACGACATGGATAACACAAGTCTACTAATTACCTGTATACATGCCATAACGCTTGTTGTATCATCATGTTCGTTATGAATTTCTTTATCGCAAAATGGAAATAAGATGCACGGAAATAAGTTCTCAGCAAAGTTCAGTTTGACATTGAGGTTGTCAAAGTTGAGCAGGCGAGCTGTCATTCTGTCTAAGTATTAGTTAGCAAAATGTCACGATCAGCCAATCATATCGCTCCAAAATATACTTGCTAGCCCCCTTAAGGTACTTTATCTTCTCCTTCTAAAGGAGCTTCTCTACTCTGGAATCGCAAGTGCATGATAAAAGTCTGGGAAAGGGGTGGTTTTATAAAGGATGATAGAGGTATAGACTGCTGTGCTTCACTTCTATCTGTACTTCATCTGTGTGTAGTATTAGTTGGCCGTCTGATAGATCACGATAGTTGGAACTGTCGACTCAGCATACTCTTGTGCAAACGTATTTCCCCATATCATCGCACTGCTGGTCGATAATCACCTCCTCTGTCATAATCAGTATTTCTTGGTTTGTAACCCTTGCTCAATTTCCACTGTACAGCGAATGTCGAATCCAAGAAAATACAAGATCTCCACAATCTGTACAGTACACTCATTTGTACTGTACAGCTACAAGTTTTCGGTACGGTTTCGCCTTCCCATACAGCAGTGTCGGACACGGCTTAGAGATGAGCGTACAGTATGCGAGGAATTCCACGACGGCGGAAGGGATAATATGCATGAACAAAACTGGTGATTTTGCTGTTATACATTATGCATCTCTCAGCACGCGGTAGAGTTGTACTTCTCTTAGAATATGTATAGTAAGTGTACAGCGACTGAAGGGTGCCAAACCTGATAAATAGAAATGAATAGAATCGTGCTGTATAATGGCTTCGGGTAGTTGTACTGTACAGTAGGCTGGGGTACGACTACTCAGCGAGAAAAGGTATAATGGCTTTTTGGTTGGACTGAACTCGAGCAACAGTGTCGTAGTTGAAACCTTTGACTATTAGAATAATAATTTCCGCGGATAACGCGATCGGAAATCATGGCTCAAGATTTCCCTTTTTGATTCCGTCCTTAACTCGATGCTGCGGTCAACTCGACCCTGCATATCGGTTGGAAATGATACTAAAAGAAACGGTTTTGTGTTAGATTCTCCGTAAAGAACATCTTCTTTTCTACAGCTTTTGCGATATGGTTCGATGCTAATCGGGGCCGACCTAGAGACTGCTAGAAGGTCCCCGATGTTGTAAGACCATATGAGAATGAATAGGGAATCGAATATCTAACGCAGACGGAAATGGCTGAATGTGAGAAAGAGCGTGATCCGCCACAGAAAAATCCTTCATACCTCCATCAACAAACGCGCTGATGTATAAGGTGGCTTTTGGACCGTAGTCTGCAATGCATAATTTCCTGGCTGAACTATATTTGACGGAGAAATGGGTGTTGATAGAGCCTAGCCCGAATCGAGACATATTCTTTACTCTGACATGACGATCCCGGCCAACTGTATGTTCTAACAGTGAAATGATTGCTGGACTTGTATATACTTATAAGATCTTCTAAGAGATTGTATTCGACCGGAAGCCTTTTGATTGTGGAGAGCGTGCGGAAGTTTAGGAAAGCCAATGATTGCAAAAAAGGGACCTTCTGAACGTGGAAAAATGAAGAATAGAATTTGAAAACCGGTTTTGCTTTCAATCCACTGGAGAAATCCTTCCAAGAGCTGTTGTGGAGTTTAATGGAATAAAGTAGTGATAAATCAACCAACGATTCTCCCTCCCCGGGGATTTCTGGAAGTCCCCACCGTCATATCCATTAAGGGGCAAGAAAGGCGGGCATCTAAGGAGGAGCCGACGTTGGGTGTTATCGTCATCAGAATTGCGAACCGACTTCCTGTGCGTAATCATAGCTTACAGCAAAATCAGGCTGAGTATTCACGTAATTCATAGTTCTTTGAAATCAATCAAAAGTTCTGCATTAATGTGATACATATGATTAAAAGTCGATGGTTACATATAAACTCGAAAAGTCATCACGGTGATAGTAGAGGAAGTGGAAGCTAGCCATAAAGGGCATAGTGTACTTCTTCCCGGATACGGGGAAGATACATCCTACTACACTTAAGGAAAATTCCGGTCTTTCCGCATACTCAAACATTTCCTTACCATAATCGGGCCATGATATTGATAGACTCGCCATCTCATGATAATCGGACATGTAGAATCTCGAGGCGGGCCGCTAGAACTAGTGGTGAAGCTAGTAGACCGGTGAGGTTGGGGGTGGATAAGATGGAATATCGCAACGCTGTAAAGGCATACTCCGAAAAGTTGAAAAGTGCAAGCGGAATTCCAGCGGATACGCACAATGCAGGACCAGAATCAGCCTTTTCGGTACCTTATCGGTGATCCTTCAATGCAATAACGGACGGCTGCCCGCTTCCGAGGGTTGTCACCATGCATAAGATATGCCAAGAGCCATATCACGACGTCTGTATAGCTTTATAGAAACCGGTGGGGCACTACGCCACATACTCTCGACCAGCTATAGTGAGAAATCCTAATAATATCGTACAATTTTGTCAGATGTCAAAATTTAAGGACTGTTTGATATGCGGAATTAAGCCGTGGGTCAGCTACTTGCAACTACCTGTTTAAGGAACTTTCTCGCCTTGGTCGGCGACGTTGACCGATATCTAACCAAAATCTTTGTTTGCCGAGTTATTATGGTCCGTAACGCATACATAGATTGTCCTGGCTCTGTACCACCTAGTGAAGCGAAGTTCCTTTCTCCTTCAGCGGATGATTCGTGAGAGTCGTATCCATTACGTGGACGGTAATTACGAGGAGTTCAACTACGAGGGGGAATTGGAATTATGAGAACCAGTCAACCCATGACTAGCTATTTGAAGATATGACATTATTTCTGCGGTATGAGAGTCCGAAGAAGGGGATGTATTGAGGCCCAGTCTTGAGGTAACCGTCAATGCGGCGGATTAGATGGAGTTAAGAGAGAACACATAGAAACTCGCTACTGATGGTTTAGTAATGTAACTAATTCTTCGTAGGCCTTTACGCTCGTTCAATATCTGTGGGCGGGTGGATAGATCCGGAGCATCAAAAGAGCTCCACAGTATATACGTGTAGGTAAATTGTACGGTTACACGTAACCCATAGGATCTATCGTTGCCTTCACGACAGCTAGAGACACCCGTAATGACAGGTGTATAGGAAACAGATCTATACACCCGAATCATCTGTACCGTTGTAAGTATCTCGTACGTGCTTGCCTTGACTATACATCAAAGTCGGAAACAGTTTGAAGAGTGGGGGTACAGTGCGCATCAAAGATTTTGGAAGTTGACTGCATGTAGATGCCGAGATATGTCAAACCACTAACATAGGATCATAGTATATCATGTCTCCCAAAGAGGGTGTTATCGATTAGCGCGGTATAACCAACTGTGAAAGAAAGAAGAGATTTCGCCCCCACCTCAACTAGAGTCTGAAGAGATCATTGGTGAGAATTCCATTAATCCTAAGCTAGAGATAAGAATGTGGTAAGATGTGTTGAATGGCATGGGAAAGGCACCGGTGGTGCTATCACAGCCAACGAGTTTATTGATATACTTTAGGGACAGGCTCCGAGTGGATACTCAGAAATCCAAGACCATTCAGATCGTTGGAAATAGAAGAAAAATCGAAACAAGTAGTCCATTCCTTCAACAGACGAACTCTAAAATGTGTGCTCATGGGAGAAAGAAAAGGAAAAATAACACTCCACATTTTTAGACTGGCTAGTGCGCAGGATATAAGGTTATGACTAGAGAAACAAGGCCTGCTAATGGAGCGACCTTAGACTTGCCTTGAAGGATGTGCTGGGCCCCGTCCAAGAAGGCTCATGACGTCCAACCTTCCGAAGCCTTCCACGTTTCTTAATTCGGCCAGACGAGGACTCTGAGGCTGCATGATCGGGCTCTCCTCATCTTCAACCACAGTGCCGTTCACTGCAAGGGCATGTCGATGATAGAGCTCTTCGTCTCCTTTTGAAAATGCTCCAACCTGCGAATTGAGTGATTCAGAGGCTTTTACTCCAGAGAACGAGAAATCTTGCTCAGTGGCGCCCCAGCTATATGATCTTCCCCGAGATGGGACGGCCAGATAAAATGCGGTACCGTTCTGGCGGTTATCTGACGAAGACCCTGCGAAGGTATGACCGGCAGGGTTAGTGGTGAGATATGGTTGTAATCCATTAGGAAAGACGGAATCGCCGCGAATCTGCACCTTTTTACCGCGGTCAAGGGCGGCATCGATTGAGAAGTTGCCACTAGCTGCGTCTTCCCAGTACGATGAATAGACCCAAAGTGGGTAATTGAACGTTCGAGCGTATCCACGCGAGGATACATCATTTCCATTCGTCTGCTGTTCAACAGTTTGCACGTACCCTTTGTCATGCAACTCTCCCCCGTTGGAATAGAAAAGTGTCTGACGCCATGAAACGGGAATGGATCCCTCCGAGGTAGAAATTGTTGACTCAACTGAGAAGGTCCGCTGAACTTCGACAGAGTACGTTAATGTTTCATTGGTACCGTTGGTTGAAGACCTAACAACGGAGGAGATATGTAGGGTAGGACTAGGGGACGAAAAAGTGGGCTGTGAACCTGTGGTGATGAAGCCTGGTTCATCAAACCATAGAAATAATTTGCCAGTTACTACCCAATAGTCGCCCACGGATTTGCTTAATGTCCCATTTCCTTGACCATCATCATTTATTCCGACCACTCGTATCTCGAAAGAGTGTTCACCGCCGTCACATAGGAGCGGAAGGAGGGGTGTGAGATCAATCTCATCCTCCAGTAGGTCGAAGGCATCTATGCCAACAATTGGACGCCAGAAGCCTGGAACTATTCCACCAGTGAATATGACCGGGAAGGGCCACTGCACCCCAGCCAATGTGCCATCGACGAACAGCTGCACCTCGCGGAAAGGGGAGTAGCCGTAAAGTGTAGTTGTATCGGCAAAAGTCTGTGCGTTCGACGAGGGCACATTGCTCCACCAGAATTCTTCCGTGGATTGCCCAGATGCTGATATAGTGAAAACTGCCCTTTTCAGGTTTTGAGGGAGCGTGAGGGTATTAATGGCGGTGTCATGTGGTATATTGAACGCACTCGGGCCGTCGGAGGCAGATTGTCTAGAAGAAACAGGCAGAATGAGATCGGCAGGTTGAGGGAGACCCTCCTCATGGAGAAATATTGCGGTAAGGGTGGTGTTGAAGGGAGCTGTATACGTATCATCAATCAGGTTACCTAGGTCAAAAATGATCTTCTGGGATTGTTTGAAAAGAGACAAGTAATTGGACACATCCTTCATGTACGTCCATTCGATCCCTGTGGCGGTTGGCTCGGCCGTGGAGGTGCGGAAGATCTCTGTATCATTCAGATACATCAATCCCAACCTATAACATATGTTAGCGAGTCCTGCTGCGGATCACGGGATCATGTCAGGAGTGACGGTACCTATCAAATTGTCTCCCGGCTGAAGTGACTGTGAAATTCAGAATGACCCGGTTGAATTGACACGAAGGTGGGTCGTAAGGTCCTGTTAGGTGCTGTCAGCTCACTGTCCACTCAAAGTTGCGAAAGAGTATTCCAATTGCTGTCGAGTGCCCTATGCTAAGCTTCCATCGCCCCATTCGAGTAAAGATATTAGGGAAGCATACATCCTCGTGTCGTTCAACGTTCTCTATGCATGTAGACTGACCTATGAAGGGTTTCCCATAGCTGTAAGCGAATACATGCACCATTATAATTTGCTCGCAAGGTGTGTCGACGGGAGTCGGGACTGGATTCGAGACCATGAAAACTTCCAGAAGGGGGACTGACAATGCTACGGCGTTACGGACAAGGGATCGGGACGAAAATGCGTTGAGATGCGTCAAACCAGTAGCGTTGCAGAACGTAAGGGAATAGCGGAAAGTGATTAAGACCAGCATAGAACAAATCAACAGTCGAGAAGCCTTCAGCAGCCTAATCATTGACAAGGAATTAATCTCCTTCCCGGGACTGTCTGATTTTTCATCCCTGGTCCGAGACATTTCTCTACCATATACCCTGCTTCGATCCTCAAAACCACCCATCAAGAGACTTCTGAACCATCTCTTAGTGCCCGTGGGCTTACGGAACTTGAGTTCGCCATCACAGATGGCGTCATCTAGACCTAATGGTCTTGTTGATGGACTGAGCTCCATATCCGTCCCACTCGGTAGTTGCGCAAAGAGTGCGGTTTCGTTTACAGCAAACTCTTTGCCTGCTCTATTGATCAGAATTGGACCTGGAGCACGTATCTTGGGTAGGGGAATTTTTCTCACCTTTGCCACGAGCCACGGCCGTAGCCAAAAGGAACCCCCCTTGCTGTTTACTGGATCTGGCTATGATCACCTTGATAACTGTCCCAAAAACGTTGAACTGCTCGCTGTGCTAAAGGAGATGTACTGAATCGTTGTCGATAGAAGTTGAACAGGGCAAATTCGTCTTTTGAAAGTATGTATGTTTCTGGAGCAGCAGACAATCGTCCCCAAACGTCATGAATTGCTCTTTCTAGAAAAGCAGTAATGTTGGGGTCCACGCCTCCTTCACTATTCCTTGCGACGTCGAGAGCACCTTGCAAACTAAGGTATCCGTAGCCGTCGACTATTGCGCCATTGTTACCACCCATATTGACTTTTGGAGATGATAGACAGAGATTGATTTTCAATTGAAGAAGGTAGAGAGGCGAAGAGTATTTTTTTCAGTGAAAAGTGCCAATTGATGATAATACGTAGATATCAAGGAGCAGAATGAAGAGGACGCACGGGGGACAAAGAGATCAATATATAAAAACATAGGACTAACAACGACACCACGTGGTAAAAGTGCGTACCTTTTAAAGATAGCTTCTACCTAGCGGGAGAACCATAGAGACAACCCTTATCCGCAATTATAGACGCACTGGCATCCGTTACGAATCAATGCAGCCTCACACCGTTGAGTCCGAAATTTGGCGACCGTTTCTGGCGAGCTTGTTATTGTGATGAAGACGAATAAGAGTCACGCTCTACGGCGGGAGGCGTTTTGCCCTATGATCCCAGACAGGATAATTCCCTGCTAAGCGTATATGAAACTGATGTATATCCACTGGGAAGTTTAAGCCATGACGACGCCAGATCACGCTGGGCAATCCAAGGTTTTTCTTAACTATGCGAACTTGCAGAAAGACGCCAAAAGAGTTCTACCCGCGAACGTTTGAAGCCACGAAAGCGTTCCCCGGCCTGCATCAGGATATGCCGTTAATTACTGGTCAGCAGTCGGCATTGCAGTTTTGGCGGCCGATCAACGCACCGATCAAGCTGCAAGGATATTAAAACCCGGCCACTACTACGGCCTCATTAAGGTATCTCGTAGGTGATAATGGTCCCGACGGTGATAAGTCCACGTCCTATAAGTCCACTCATTAGTTAATGGGGAAAGACGTCGCTTTGTTACCTGACGCCAACTTTTGACTCGCAACTTGTCGCAGGGCCTAGAGAATTGCTAGACCTGAACTTTATTCCGCTTTAGAAGAGAATCGCTGCTCCAAGCATAAGGTACTTCTATCCGCTGGTGGACTGAAAGTTTGAACAGCCCAATGCTGGCTCCCCTTGAATAAGAGCTTGTAATGCTCCCGAGTCCGACGTACTAAGGTATCGCCCGAGTTATCGTCAGTGGTCGAGAAATCAACGTGCTACCTCGGCGAAACAGTTGTCGTGATGGTACGGAGTACTGCACTGGTCAAACGGAACCTTGATTGATATCACTCAAAACTGTCACTCCTCTCGCTTTTTAGCCGGCTCCACCCTCGACAAGCGGTAAAGGGTAAACAACTAGTTTTAAAATGTTTGACGGTCAAAAGTTGCTCTTCAATGGCGAAGAGACGAAGAGAGGTCAAGCTGACTCGTGTTCCAGACCTAGGTGCAGATGGAGTAGGTAAACCTGCTTCCAGAAGCCGGATAGGGCCAATGCTAACATGCATCAGGAGTATGGAAGCTTTAGATGGTGGGAAAATAGAAGGGGGTAAGTTTCAGGGAGTTTCCAAGACCATGAGGCATCAACCATGAATTCTATCATGCTGGAATGAGATCAAGGAACTTTCGAGGCCTAGAGTGGGAGAGTAGTGAGAGGCACAGGAGAATACCGGCAAATGCTGGGCGTGACCCGGGCTCCTGGATGGATGGGTCAAGGTACGAGGTGGGCACACCGTCAAAGTAACCACCTCACACCCCCCCCCCCCATCAAACCCCCCAAACCGACACATCCTTACTCTATATCATGCCTTACTATAACCTGTATTATAGGCTGTAGACACTGGAAACAAAAGCCCAGAAGTTACAAGAGTGCAAGGTCTCTCTGTTTGTGAGTTCTCCGGCTGTGACCGAGCTTTGCGATATGCATGCCTTCCAGATAACGGTTTAGTATCAGTGCTCTCCACGCGAGAATAATCAATTATTGCAGCATCCGCACCGGTTGCAGCAGATCGGTAGAACTAGTTCTAGGTTGTTTGGACTTTGTTTCTTAAAACCACGTTTCCTGCGTCCCCCCCGCCCTATCAGAGGTGACGGAATGGTTAAATTCCAAGTCAAAACTCAAAATGTTTCGATGGGCACTTGGATGGTACAGTACGGAGTTGTAGTTAGTACGCCTTGTCGCCTTTGTTTTGAGCGGTCAGACCGTCAGAGACCCCCATCCCCCATTTTCCTTCTTCCTCGTGGTGCTCGTCGTGGTCCGGATTGGGCTGAGATAGAACTATTTGCTGAGTGACGACAAGAGCACGCGATTTCCAATCGAATCCTCCAGAACTCCCTGAGGGATATCGGTGCAAGTCACCCATATATGTGCAGTATACACAAAATACAATCGTACTCGTGCTGCACAGGTAGAAATACAGTACCTTGCTGTGGTATCCGCAGTCATCGCTTGGGCTCTCAGAGCCTCTCCACCCCAGGAGTCTCTCGATGTAATGGCCCAAACCATTCGCCGCACCACAGTCAACCAGATATGCTCCGTGATATATGTGAAGAGGTGACTATGTTTGCATCTTACACTAGTGTCGTGAATGGATGAGTTGGTTTCGTGCCGGTATCGCAGGTTAGGCCATGAACCCATAGGAATCCAGTCTCCTAATGGAATATGTGTACCTTCATTATCGGTATATTGGGAAACGATGGACAAGGGAGCCACCAAGATATATATCAAACCTTTGCTTCACAGTCTCAGTTGGCTTTTCATGCTTTTCCACTCCATCCCAAACATGGAAAAGCGTCCATGCATCGCCGGATGGGTTGAGTTGGTGCATAATCGCCGTTCCTTCGGTCAAGTCAAGGTGCATTTCAAGAATCCCGTACAGTAACAGGAAGAAAAATTGCTGTAGGTCACCTGTCACGGTGACTTATTTAGGAGCTTCTTTTATCTTGGGAATCCGGGGTAAATTTCTAGAATTACCCGATGCCTGAATATAGCATGTCATCCCCAGTAGGTAACCCGTCGTGATGAGAAGAGGTAGGAGTCTTAGATCAGGATATTAATATAGAGTCTACTACTCTAGGAAGTAGGGAGGGCACTGTATTGTATATTTCATTGATTGATGAATGTTTGATTTAGCAATAATGAGTCAAGCGACAGATGCGCCAAAGTAGGGCCAAAAATAGGGTGTCAAGCGATTTGATAAGACGATCTCCCGAGGTCAGCATATTTTCCTACAGTAAAACATGAATTGACGCTGAATAACTGCTCGGTCAGCCCTTAGTATTGAATCAGTTCTCACACTACACGAGACTTTAGTCTCAGAAACATCTGACCACGACTCGGGAGTAGACTAATTAATGGATGTCTAGCGAGATGGCCGACGACGGTCAAAAGTGGTTGGAATGTCTCTAATCGAGATGACAAAGGGGCACCACGTTTTGGAGGCCCGTTCGAAGATATTCCGAGATAGGAAGAAAAATTATCGAAAAGTAATCCGGGGATAGTGCAATTGTAATGTTTCAATGCAGATGTGCGGATCTAGGTAGACTGAGACGTTGTGGATGGCAAGCTAAGGCTATAATTATAGTAGTGGTGCGAGTATGAGGACATCAAACATGAACTGCTTTAGATTCCCGCAACCGCCCAATTCTACTAGATTCCTGCAATGCGTCAAGCTACCTTTAATGTGATTTTGCTACTGATTGAGTCTTAGCACTTAAAGGGTAAAGAGGCGTATACTGATATGATGTCATACCACATTTGGTAGTGCTTGAACCCCCATTACTCCAAACAATGCATCTGATCCTACGAAGTAGGCGTGGAGGTAATCGTCTCAATGCTGTCTTAGCCGAATCGCTACTACCATAATCATTACCAAGTATCGCCCCAACCTTCTTCCTCTTCCTCTGTAGGATTTTTTATTTCGACTTTCTTCGCTGCAGCGACAGGTTTCAACCGGCCAGATGCTACCACCGCTTTCTTGCTTGACTGGCTGGTGGTACCTGTGCTGAGAGATTTCGAACCAACACTCGGTCTATTTGACTTCGAGAGTCCTTTTGGCAGAGCACCCTTGGTCTTTTTTGCCTTGGCCTGAGCATTTAGCCAACCTGCAAAATCAGGCTCCCCTTTATCGTCAAATATTGTTGCTTTCTCTGATGATGGCACAGTAGATGCCGAAAAAGGTTCATATATGTCGTCCTTTGTAACATTGCTTGTGCCGGCTTCTCCTCCCCACGCGTCATTGAAGTCTTCGGCAATAGCTTCTGCATCTCCGTCGTTCGAGCTTAGTGCAGGCGATGTTGGTGAGAAAGGATTAGGACTAGCCTTAGTTTTTCCTACAGTTTGTCGGTACAAATTTGACGCAGTAGTCGTGGATGATAGCGGACGTGCGGTCTGGGAGGATGTCTCTGGAAGAGGGACAGACGAAGAGCGTGGCTCTTCCGAAAGAGAGCCAGTGGTGGGAGCTTGTATCTGGCCACTTGTTGATGCAAGCTTGTTTGTGAAAGACGAAATAGCCCAACCTGCCCAAGAAGTATCACTTGGACCACTTTCCATCCGGGGTGTGCTTGCATTGGTACTTGCTGCAGACGGAGGGGGAAGTACGGTATCAGGAAGGGTGAGGCCATACTTGCGAACTCGGGTAAGATAGATGTCTAGAGTTTTATTTGCTTGGTCCCGAACAATCCTACAAATCTATGAGCCTTTCTAGAGTATAGGGAGGTGTGCGGCTATTCGGGTCATACTTTTCTTTATCTACCAGAGATGGGCATATTGCGGGCAATATCTTCGTTGCGCAATCATCTTCACTGAACAAATCTGCAGTTGCTGCAAGAGCCATGAGGGCAGCATTCCTAGCGTGCACAAAAGGGTCTCGCAAAGAGCGTGCAAACGCTGCGGTTAGGACCTTTGTGCGGGTCTGTAATATGCTATGTTAGTGGCTGACCAGTAGATCATTATGCGTTTGGAGAGATTACAGAGCCTCCAAGATTGCGTGCGATCTTCCCTAAGCAAATGGTAGTGTTAGTTCTTATACCAGGTTGCTCATCATTAGCCGTCTTTGCTAAATATCTCAGTAGTTCTCCATTGACGATACGATCGGAAAGCTTAGATACGACTGTCAACACCGCTTTGACCGTCTGCTCCCTTAATACTGGCGCTCCGTCGGTGAAGCCAGTGACCTACACACCATCAGTATGAATCCGATACGCGCACCAAAAAGTGTGACCTACCATTTGAGGGAAAATTTTATCATTGACGATCTTCTGCGGTAAATGATCTATCATGAGTGGCAAGTTGTCTAACAGACAGACTCGGATAGCGCGATCAGGACTTGTGAACATTCGAACAACTACTGGCGTAATTCTAGTTTCATACTCCTCATCTGAAAGTTTAGACCCGATCTTTACGACTATCCCGAAGACCTTAGCACCACCACCACCGAACTCGACTGATTTTAGAAGTTCGGGAAGTACTTTCATTTTGAAAAAATCTTCAGGGAAATCATCCGAGACTTCTTCAAGCTGACTACGAGTATGAAGTTGGTAATGCTCTTACAGCGATGCGGGATGTACCTACCTTAGGAACTCATCCCTTTCTTCGTCACTTTTTAGACCTAGATTCTCAATTCCTTCTGTCAGGTGGATTAGAGGTGTCTGGAAAAAGCCTCCCTGCCTTTGGCCTTGTTCTAAAAATTGTCCAACGCTTAGTCTGGCCTTAGGGTTTGCACTTGTGAGTCGCTTATAGCTTTGGTGCATACTCGGGGGTACATTCTTAGTTAGTCCGACCTGCTCGAGTTCTATGAATGTCCCATTGCAAACCTCAAAAATCAGTATTCCAAAATCGTACGCATCTATAGCGGTGACTGGATTCCGCTTAACAGCCTCCCACCCCGATTTCGTGATTTCCGGGGGTGCATATCGAGCTGAATCTGGAACTAAGCTGCCGTACGTCTTGAATACTGATGAGTAACTGTCATCAGGCTATGTTGAAACTGCTTTTACTCACGTAAAGAATTGCATCATCATCCTTCATAGAGCTAAGCACATCGAATCCTCCAAGTTTCCACTCGCCACTTTCGCTCGTGAAAATTGATGACACTTTAAGGCTGCCATGTATTGAGGTCGCTTCGCTGTTGATGAACTTTAGGGTTTTCTAGTACTCCGAGTTAAATCTAAATTCAAGAACGGTCGAAGGGAGTACAAACAGCGACAGTGTACAAGCCCCATTTGATAGTCTCTTCGGCAAGACTTTTTCGTCTCGTATGCCAGCCTAGTGGAACCAAACGTTCTGTGGCTATATATATATACGTTTCTGTCTTCAGTGTTCATAAGATGACGGTCAAGCGGATCCTTGGGGTTATACACACTTCGACCGTATCGAGCACCTTTATCACCCCAGGATGTCGTAATGTTCGAAGCTTGCGAAGGGCATTTCTAGCGAGGGGTAGGCGGGATTTGTTGGACGTAATATCGAAGGAAAATATGCTGCACTTAGACCCATCTTCCTATTAGTCGTTAGCCATGAACGGAGCATATGCACAGGTGAAACTTCTATCCATACTCGCTTTGTACCGTTGTGAAGTGTCCAGATTGACTGGTCTATATCTACTCGATCGCCAAAGGTATATGGGAACGCCGGGCCTTTGGAGATTGCAGAGGCAACTGCAGACTTCAAGAAATCCATGAAAATGAAGTTAAAGACAGACAGAATTTTCCACCGTGTTGATAGTGGTTTAGAAATACCAAGACTCTACAGAAGAGTGATAAGTTATTTTATAGTACGAGTGGTGGGATATCAACTGTTCCCCCACGCGATCCTCCTGGATTATTCGTTCATTTATTAGGGAGTTCTAGTTCCATCTTAGTTCTAGGGTTGACAACTTGACGCGCTTTGTGTTGCTGGCTTGGCGCGATCCACTTCTGGTTCTACACCACAAGCTTAACTACAAAATAACTTTACTATGAAGAAATCTCCTATCTCACATATATTCCAACTGCCCAATATCAAGAATTGATCATCATATGAGAGGGAAGAAGGCGGTTATATGGCTCGTCTTTACCTATCTCAAATGTCCATCGATTTTTCGAATTGGTAGAAACCATGACCTTTGCTTGCCAGCGAAAGCCACTGGTTATAGGATAAACCATGTCTACAATGACACATTTTCCTCGTTATAGCGATCAGCAGGACCGCCTGGACTCTATTCAGTCTAAGGTGAGACAATGTTTTCCCCACTCCGATGTCTTTGTAACTTCCAGTACTCCTGTCAATGATGATTATCCTGGTAAAAGGTCATACTGTAACTTGTAATGGTTATGGAAAGAGCACCGTGAAGACTAAGAGGCTGAAGAAGCTCAATATACGACCCTTTGAACCCTCGCTGCAGTCTCAGTCCACTGAATGTCCTGCTGTCAGAAGAGTGCCAGTTTAGTGACCACCAGACTGAGAAACCTTCGAACCACTTAATGGAGCGCCAACTCTAGCATCTCAGCGGGTTAGTGTCAATGGCAGTGGCTTAAACTTCTTATCCGGTTCGCACTGCGTTCTCTGGTTAAGACAATTCTCATCTGCAATGGCGGTACAAGTTGGGTCTGATATTAAGCTGAGGCACATGGTGGTCACCTGGCGCCTTCTTCTTGTAACCTGACAAGTAGCAACTTGGTGACATCAATAAGCTGAAATATCTGATCTGGACTGGCATACCCCTGCTATGAACTTGGATGTCTGATGATATTGAGGGTACAATGCTAACTCGTGGTCTTTTGCAGTTCAGCCCCCAGAGCATATCCAATACTGCTCTTCAACAACAGACGGCTGAAACGCCGCGAGTAAATGGCACTAAGGGACAGTCATGGTCCACACCTGCCGATACAAGTTCCTTCTCCGAAGATTCCTCTACTTCTCAGATTCCATTCTCACGTGGTAGCGGTCACGATAATTTAAAGGCCACTCAAAACAAAGGGCCTCATGCTTTATCAAGAAGTATAAGTGTCAGTTCTCCTCCTCGGAAAAAGCCGCGCTTAGAGGAGTCTGTTGTTACCATAAAGAGCCGATCTGGTTCTTCCCCAGTCACGAACGATGGGCACCTGCCGCCGACCAGACACGCCCAGACTGAACGTTGGAAGAGGCGGAGTTCCAACCTAGTTGTACCCAGTCGTCACAAATCACTCAAGGATCATAAATTCAAGTCCTTTACCGGTCCTTACGGTTCCAAGGATCTATTACGGCGTTCTACCCTTCACCTAACAGCTTCGTCGAGTTTGGACACGATAGGCTCCAGTTCAGCTCCATTTCAAGTTTCTCCGAAAGGGGCTAACCTTGTCAGTACTGCCAAACCCGCTAGGACTAGTTCCCCAGGGAGACGCACTGATGTCGATATCGATATGTCTAAAGTACCCAAAGGTCCAAGAAATAGAGATCAACGTAGAACTTCGTACAGTCCGGTTCCGGAGGTAGTCAAACGCTCCCCTCATATATTCATCTCTGGATGTTACCTTCCAGTTCAAAAGAGTACTATTCCTCATCTCGCCAAAAAATTAAAGGTTGAAGGCTGCTCCGAAATATGGATCGATGATACGGGATATTTTATTGAATTCGGTAGATGGGAAAATAGTCGTAAACTGATCAGTGATCTATATGAGTTATACAATAACGACCTGCTCTTTGGCGAATACCAACTTAGGCTCGAATGCTTTCCAGATGGAATTTCGAAAGAAAAAGATTCTTCCGTTACTTCCTCATTCACGAGTCGAGATCGCACAAGCAGTAGCTTCGTTTCAACATCAACCGACGTGACTACCTTGACCTCCGATTCAATTGACAGTCCATCTATAGACAGTAAACTTTCCTCTCCTCGTCTTGCTAATCGCTTTAAGCGTATTTCAATATCATTCGAGCATGGAAATAAACAAACCCCTGTGAAACCACCTCGTCACGACCTTGAATACACTCCAAATGGAGGACAGCTTCCTATCAGCTCATCCGTTAGTAAAGAAATCAAACAATTAACACCGTGGCGGGATCCAGTTAAAGCTCTCTCGGGTTCTTTTCCACTATATACTTCCGAAGAGTGTAAGGAAGGAGCCGGTGATTACTTTCATCCTACGAAAAGACGTTGCAGAGGATGCAGGAAATGGTTCTATAGTGCATACCAAAATGAGAACAATTCCTGGAAATGCGAACGATGCTCAAAGCCGACTGAATTTAGGAATAGCACGACTATCTGGGATTCCACGCGTTTCAGATCAAGCGATTTTCTCTCACCGCAGCAGCAAAAAGAACCCAACGCTGAGGGACGACCCCAAACGGCGAATGCAACAAAGGAAGCAGAGTCTTCTCCAGACGCACTGTGCTCTCTTTCAGCAATCAAGACCAGCTTAGACTACGTCAGCAGCAAGATCGCCAGCGATAGAAGTACAACCCACGTGAGACTAACATCAAATGACAGTCTGAAAGCAGACCTAAAGGCAGCGAATCCATTTCCGGAGTCTGTGAAAGAACGTGGCGAGATATCACCAAACCCCGTGATAATAGTTGTAGAACCCGTTGCGCGGCCCTTAACAAACAGGGTCCCAACACCAATGAATAATGGACTGGCAAACGAACCGCCCAAGCATGCTGAGGGTGAGAGGGGGCAAAATAAGGAGACCAAATCTGCGTATACAGCATGTATCCAATGTGACAAAAGCATACTTCGAGCATTGACAGCTAAGGGTATGACATGGTAATTTTCCCGACAGCCCCTCCCATTTTGTGTCATGCTAAAGGACTCCTAGTGCAAGTTGCAGAGTTCAATCAAGACCGCTCTCGATAGCGACTACTGCTGACTCTGCAACCGACTTTAGTTCAATTTCTGACGCGCATGCGAATCATGTGACAGATCACGCGGACGTGACGAAATCGATGGTCACATCGTCTTTTTCAAATTCAAACATTCAACCCTCGCGTATACAGCCTTCTAAAAATGTTGATATCCAGCCAAGTGCTACTAGAGCATCCGTGAATCCCATCCTTACGGAAGCTCCAGCTAGTCTAGACTCCCTCGTTCGAGAACATAAACTTGATTCTAGCTGCGACGATACTAGTAGTTCATTGACATCTTTGCCGGATGATATTAATGAGACGGAAGTAGAAATGGACATGGATCCGCCCCACGCCATCCAACCTTCTACTCCAACCTTAGTTATGGGGTTTCGGAATAGCAAAGCACGCAAGAAAGGCACCTCGGTCCAAGAAAGTAGTGTCGCCACAGATAGTCCCGCGTTCACATCAACAGGCAGCATCGCAAACTCTACGGCCCGCCAGAGGCTAACATATGTTGATATAGTTGCACTTGCAATCCTGAATGCACCCGACCACCGTTGCACAAGACTCGAGATATTGGATTGGACAAAGGCCAATTTGCCCGAACATGGGAACAATGCAGGATTCGTTAAAGGCTTAGCTCCCACGGTTTCTAGCAAGAAACACCAGAATTTTAAGAAGATAGATGGGGTAACGGATCCTTCTGGTCTTACATATTATACTATTGATAAGAAGCCCATTGGTCCACTCATGGAGAAAGCTGCAGAATGGGGCATCAATCTTTCTACCACTTCTGGCTCCTCCAACTTGTTGTCAAAGTCGGGCATATCAGAAAGTTTTATAGATAAATCGCAAACAGAGGCATCAAAAGTACACTCCTCGAACCTATCGATAGGAGATACCACAGCTATAGATGCAAGTCATGCTGAAATTACTCACGAATCTATATTCAAGGCCACAATGTCGAATAAGCCCTCGAGTCACGATCCTAATAAGGTGCCTGAGCCTTTCCGGTGGACCCACCGCAACGGTAGATATGGTATTTTTCCGACGATACCTGGCGAAGGGCGGTGGCAAAAACTGAAGAAATTAAGCGCCGTCAAATTACGCTCCACTGAAGAATTATGTCCTCAAGCCAGAGGTTTATTTATAGACGTAGACGATTATATTTTTCTGAATATGCCAGAAAATCCGTACAAAGGTAGGAAACCCTACGACTTACGAAGGCGGACGGTTGCTTTGATCAAAGAAATCAGGCAGTTTGAGGATGGTCACTTCCTATTATCGGTCAGATGGTATTTATCTCGGGATTATATAAGAACGCTTTCGTACGAAAACAAGGACAATCTCTCTCTAAGCAATTACTACATTGCGACGGACATCCTCGGTGTTGTATCGGACCGCCTAGTTCAGGGGAGCTGCGGGTCAACAGACTGGAAAAAGATATGCGATGAGAGAATTCTAATAAATCACAAGAGGAAATTCTCCCTCCATAACCTAGATGATGACTATCCAAGGGCCCCCTCTTCTTGGAGCCGATTCGAAACGGATGCTGAGGAAGAGGAATCGTTATCCACTGACGAGGATGAAATTGACAACACTTGGAGAAGTTCACAATCATCTACCTGCGAGAAGATACTCGAAAAGGTAGTGAAGCCGAAATATCGCAAGCAGCACGAAGCAGCTAGCAACATCGTGCCTGAGACATCAGCGAAACCTATGTTCGTTAATGCTCTAGTTTCTACTGATATACATGATCAAACCGTCCGCCCAGAGAATGAGACCAGGCAACTAGAAGACGCAGATATGGATCTTCGGGACCAGAGTATATCAGAGCTCGACTTTAGTCAGATTCTAGCGACATCCACTCCGCTTCCCCGAAAAGCTTTGTTAGACAATAGCTTGGAACTGTCGTCGTCAAAAAAGAGGAAATTATCTTCTTTGGAACGGAGTTTTTCACTGGAAGAACCTACCTTGATGACCGATTATTCGATTATTCGGCCACTCATCTCTCGTACACCGCGACAGAATGCGGATGGACTGTTAGCCTCAATACAAGCCTCTAAATCTCACGTTGAGCGCCTTTCCGAAACTTGTCTAGACTTTCGAACAAATGAAACCCCCTTTGACAATACTGCCAAGATCGAAGAAATCCGAAAGCGGCCGACGCGGAAGCAGGCTTTTCGAGTCCATCTGATATCGCACAATCGAAAGGGATTCAGAAACATCCATATGGAGGTCCATAAGCCGGCGCGGAAATTGAATATTGTAGAGCCGGCCATCTCTGGTTCCACGAGGAATACCGATCCGGATGGCACTTTTGGAACGAATTTCGATATGGATGCCCCGAGGTATTACGCGAGTGTTACTGAGATGTTGGGCATTCCGGAAAAGGCGGTCCCGATGGTGACGAGTGAGAAGAAGCTTGCAATGCGGACAGACGCTCCGGTAGGTGGAATCTTATTGAGAAATATGAATATGATGAACCAATACTAATAATATGTAGGGTAACGGTCGGTCGTCTAGAGCTAAAGCGGTGTTTAATGTGCTTCCTCGGGTTTGAAAATAGGCGTAATGTGCATCTATCATAGGGTATTTCTAAAATGCATACGGCTGGAGGGCAGGTAACTCATAATTGCTATTACTTCGGTCATTACTCACGCTATGTCAAGCGGTTGGGTCATTGTTATTCTCAAAAGCATCTCGGTAGCAATTGCATTTTCTCTGTGGTTAGGAGACTCTTTCATTATTGGTATCCAGCATTTTGTATTTGAACGGAGAATTAGGCATTATTATAAGTATAATGATATCATTGATTAAGTGTGTATCTAAACTACCTCAACTAAATACCGCATTGATCTCAGTATGTCTCCTGTTTTCTTGGTTGGCACTTCCTCAACTTGTACTCTGTATATAGTTAGGTCCAGCTAGAACTGTTGTTTAGACACTATGTCAGAGGTTAGATACCTTCGGGTATGTGTATAGATATATGCTATCATGTACACTCCGGTTGCTCTTTATAGTCTAGTCGTTATATCAGTCATTTCGTACAGTCAGCTTATGTCATACAGTCTATTCGTTATAGAAGTACCGTACATTGTACACTTCATAACTTCTTATAGCCCATCCATATATCTTCTTTATTCAACACAACTCTTCCATACAGCCCCTTAACTTCCGTATAGCCCATCTCCTTTAAGCACTCCATCGTCTGCAGAGTTGGACTATTCCCCCCCGGTAGAATCGACCTCGACTGTATGTCTCACATTTGGGACACTCCAGCCACCATCCACCTTTTAGCTCTAAACTTATATACACAGACTCTCCGTTTCCTTAAATAAATTCATATCTCCGAGCGCACAGTTCGCGTTCAAACCTACCTATCAGCAACAAATTCCCCACTCGTCCAGCAAAAGCCAAAAACATACTGTTAACAGAAAACGGAGCCTCGTTCGATGGAAGAACCTGGTTTCTAGACTCATAGCTAGAAGGGATGTTAGCTGTGTTACAAGGGGGTATGAGAGAAATCAGGAGATCGAAAACTGTGCTTCGGATAGAATTGGTAATGAAACACCGGGTGGCGGTAAGACACCTAAGGGAGGGCAATCGGGCATACGAGGGGCTTTCGGGTTTCTTCTGAGGACTGATGAGTCCATTTGGGTTATTTCGAATTTTGCGCTAATAGCGATTGCTTGGGCTTGAAGAGAAGGAGTTCTTGGATGCTTTGGGTAGGATGCTGGGTTTGTTTATTGTGGTATTCCTCGCTGGATTGTAAGCTCACTTGATTTTGCTGTGTTTTGAATAGGAGGATGTGCGATTGTGGTATCGTTGTAAAGGTGACTGAACAACCGTCTGACATATGTGCGGTGAGACCGCAACGGTCGAGAAAATGCCAGCATGATAGGAGAAATGATACACACCTATCAGTACAATCATCTTCTCGAAACACTAGTTCCCACACATAAACCAGATCCCATCATTAAAGTCATGAATCAAAATGTCTTACCATAAAAGTCTATATACAATAACCATCCCAGGGGACCGAATCATCTCGCGATCCCGGGTCTCTCACTCGGCCGTCTTCCACTCGGCCTCGTCACATACTCCGCATCATGCGCCCCCATCCCCGGCGCGTGCATCTCCCCCTCATACGGATTCATCTGCCCATATCCCTGAGCCTGCTGCGAATACGCCGTCGGCAACTCATACGCCTGCCCCTGTCTGGGTGCCTCCATCTCCGCAGCATTCCCGTAATTCGGACCCTGGTTCCGCCTCGACGGGGCTACAGCCGCAAAATCCCGCTGTTGTTGAGGTCGGGTTGGGGTATTCCAGACCGGGATAGCGTTTATGGTGGACGGCGTGGTGGGTACGGGAGTACCGGAGAGCTCGGAGACGCGCTTTTCGTCGACTTGGGGGAGGCTGGGTTGGAGTCGTGGGCTGGGGGGTGGAGAGTCATTGTTGCGACGGCGGCGGCGGAGGAAGAGCAGTATGGCGACTATAACCGCTATGGCGACAACGCCACCTACAACACCTCCTGCGATTGCACCGGTATTTGGCCCGTCAGAGCCACCTGATGATGAGTCTGGAGTGGGCCCAGGACGGACTATAATAACAGTGGTAGCTTGTCCAGCGGAGTTTGTGGACACCTGTGTGATAAGAGTAGATTTCGCTTCCACTCCGTTCGGAAGTGTTGATTCTGGGTAGTAAGAAGTTAGAATAAAAGGGCCGGAAGTGTTTGTGATGTCTCCAGCAAAAACATCATCTGAACTTGAAGAATCAGCCGTAGGGGAAGAATCCCCGTCATTAGATGGAGATGGTCCACCTGCAAACGTGGTTCTCGGGCTTGTGGTCACGGTAGGATTAGGACTCGGAGGATCATCTGAATTAAGATTAGGGCTAGGACTTGAACTTGGTCGGATATTAGAACTTGGCACAGCATTTGGCACTGTAACTGGTTCTAGTTCCCTTGACGTACTTGTAGGATCATCACCATCTTCGCTGGTCGGGCTAGGAGTTGAAGCCCTACTAGGGGAGGAGACTACTGGGGCAGGCTCTGTAGTCGTTGTTGGATCAGGAGGTTGAGAATCTGATATTACTGGAGTTGGACTGGGTCCAGAATCTGATATCACCGGACTGGTATCTGAAGGTTCTCGCACGGGATCCGTAGGTTCTGGGTCGGAGGCCGGACTGCCTAAAGAACTAATAGACGCGAATATCGCGCCGTCTGGTAGATCAAAAAGATCCGCGTCACTGTCTTCGCAGCACTTTGAACATCAGCTATACACACAATAGGTAGAATGGTAATAACACGCTTACATTTCCAGATCTATTCCCATTACAACAGTAACTCCCATCCGCACACTGCATGATAGCTTCAGCTCCAGCATCAGTCCCATTTGTGCTCGTCGTACCTAAGTTCGGTTAGTTCTTAACAGGTAAAAATCTCTGCAATATGCCTACTCTCTGTACAGAAGTTTGGACAGCCGGAAGCGCTCCAAGAAGAATCCGTACATGTGTATCGTGAAATATAATCTGCATTCCCTAGGTAACAGAGTCCGTTATCCATGCATTCCCAGTTCAATGGACAACACATAGAGCCGTCGCTACTACTGCAAGGCCCGTCGGTTGTGGATAGATCGCCATTGGGATAGTAACAGGACTGGGCAAGTGCTAACACAGGAAATAATGTAAGACTTTTGAGGTAGATTATGGGCTTCATGGTGAAATTTTCGAATTATAATTATGGAATTAGGGAATATAAAAGACAATCATATCATAGACGACAGTTAAGAGGAAGAAAAGGACAAGTTGAGTAACAAGGCTGAGAAAAGGTAGAGTAAAAGGCTGGAGAGCTTGAGCTCTCCCACCTACTGTACTTGTATAGAAGTTGAGCTCTATGAGGCTCATGATCATTGGCATGGTTTGGTGGATCTGGAGGAGTCAGTCTCAGTGGGAGGCAAAAATAATTCTCTTACACAAAGTGGCTGTATTGAAGGTTTACTATTCGAAAGAATCGAAACAAATTCGGAAGTTTTGCAGCTCCTGTTAGGAAGCGTTTGGGGCCAGAAGCGGATGGAACCAATAGGTCAATATGTGGCTTTGTGCCAAGTTAGCCCCACGCGAAGTTCTGAACAGGAAGATGTGAGATAGATTTGGGACTGGAAAGATAAACATGTTCCCCAAGCCGAAATGCAAGTTACTGTTTTACTCTGAACTGTGGTATCACAACAAACTTTGCTCCCAGGTGATCCGATAGTCATAAAAGATATAGAATTGCAGGAGCCTAGAAAGAGATAAAAGGAAGACTGGTGCGTCCCACGGGTCCACGACTGTACTCCGTACTCGTCGTACGGAGGTATAGTACAGCAGAGTACCAGTATGGCAGTGACGAACAAATAATAAGCGAATAGGAGCCCTTGGAACATATATTCTGTCAAGCACAAAGTATTTTGTATCTTCTGGTTTATCCGTACCGCACGGAACAAAGAGCTTGAACAGGGTTAGTATGCAATGATATGCTTGTGAGGGTGTGGTGGTGTGGGAGGATTTGCAGATTTGCAGCATTCAGCTCATTTGGATCGAGCCATTTTTGCTCCGCGCAGAGTGCTCCCCCATTTCACTGAACTGGATCCTGCAACGTCATTCGAAGGAAGGGTCAATGCTCGTTCCAGAAGGTCACGATGGCAGATGATAGACGATAGATAGAATGGATTGAAGTAAAGGCGCAAGAAGCGCGATGTAATTCATGAAATGATAAAAGGTTTGGAGAGATTTCCTAAAGAAACACTCGGGTCTTCTGGTGGTCTGTTCGAATAGGCAATCCGATGCAGTTAGCTTTTGATCACGTGACTTCAAGCGAATCATTCACCCAACTGCTCGTACTTTCCGTTGCTTTCCATCTTTCGGGAGGCTTGGCACTATCGGCTTATTTGGTCAAGGTCTTTGAGCCGATCAATCACCGACCTACACAAAGCCTTCAAACGTTCACCTGCATCAACTTCTTCCTTTGACACTCACATGCCAGCACAAGTACCCCATACCCCACAAGTCGATCCTGCATATTGATTCTACTATTTAGCTTCACGTTTCCCCAGTCCGTAGACTCTTGTCCGCACCAAAATCTTTCTCTTCAATCACTCCACCATGGCCTCATCACCAACGACAGTCTCTCAAAGCGCAGCAGCACCGTCAAGAACAATGCTCGCAACTCAAGCAGGTCCCTCAAGGACAACTACAGCCACCTCTACTACGTTACGTCTGCGTGCTGAGAGGACGAACCAGCGACATATTTCATGGGCCGATGACGTAGTCGACAACGAAGGGATGGGCAAGAAGTCATCCAAAGGTAAGAATTACAAAGTGATATCCCTTTCCAATAGTTCAAGGTTAACATTTCTTCAGTATGCTGCATCTACCACAAACCTCACTCCGTAGAGGAGTCCTCTGATGACTCGTCCGACTCCTCTTCTTCCGATAGCGGTTCGGATAGCGAACCCGACAATAGTACCGCTCGTCCAGCTGGAGGCTCTAGAAATGGACGGCATATTCACTCACACAGTCATGGCCATGGCGGTCATGGGACTGGCAAGGCACGAAGACCAAGTCCGAACGCCTACGAGAGGGTTCCGAAATACAACACCACAAAGACCTCAAAACCGAGTCCCTCGACTTAAGAGCATCAATTGGCGTTTATGCTTGGGCACTGTAGCATTTTATCAATTTGTACTAGATTGCGTGAATGGGCGTTACATTGCATTAGGCAATAGAATTATGACGGCGAAGTGTACAGTAGCGGACCATTGCTGTCCCCATGAATCACGAGTTATGATTTCCAGCGACCCCTTGTTTTCGAATAGCCTCATTGTATCTGTTCTACCATGGGCCATCAGGGAGACCTGGGAACTTCAGATTGAAAATTGACATATCTTTTCATCACGTACACAAAGACTCATCTGATATCTATGATTTGGTGAAAGTTGACGCTCTTGATGAACATTATCATGAGAATTCGTGGGACGAACAGCCTAATACCTGGACGACATGATGTTTGGAGAGAAATGGAAGCGGTGGCTTCATGCCACTGGTTTTTGGATATATGCTACACAATTCCTTCCGTTCAGAATATTTGCATTCAATATGCTGCCTATCCGTCCGACCAACTCTGTAATTCTTCATTTATGCCTCTTCCACCTGGACTGTCTGCAAGTGCTTGGCATCCTTAACATTGACAGCTTGCACGTAGCTGTACAGCTTTTCCTTCGCACCCTCCTCATCATTACGCTTTCTCGAGATGCGAACACGCAGTCTGTACGGAACACCCTTGATACCGGACTCCCAGACCTTCTTGTTGAGCTGGGGATCTAGACGGACGTCCCTCGTGCCCTATTAAGGCCACCATAATTAGTAATCGAACTCTAAAGTAAGGGACTGGAAAAGGACTCGATCTTACCATAGCCTTCTCGGCAAAAGCCTTGATCTCCTTGATCGCGCGAGGTGCTCGCTTCTTGAAGCTGACGCCGTGAACCTATTATCCAGATTTCGAATCAGTCTTCCGTCCAATGCCAAATGCCAGAAGCCATTTGACCATGTCTGGACTTCATAAAACTGAACTCAACGTACGCGCTTGTGTAGGTGGATGGTGTATTCGCGAGCAACAACGTCGGCGATGGCGCTGCGGCCCTTGGCCGCCGGTTTGTTCGACTTGGTCTTGGTGGACATTTTCTATTGAAGTAATTAGCAATGAGGAGGTTGAGAAGAGGGAGGATGGACGTACGGATACCGTCGAACAGGAGGTTTGTCGTGATACTACTGTTTGTCGCTGTCTGGTCAGGATTTCTTGATGTGGGCTTTCGGGTTCGAGGTGTGGATTTTCGCTTAATACCTTGGCATGGAACTCAAACTTAGGCTTCACGTGAGCTCGTTCTCTCAACGCGCGAACATCATCAGATACCCTGATACAAATGTTATAGCAACACGTTATATTATGGAGCCATCACTTCTCGCTGACAACATTTCGCCTGAAAATATTAAGTTTAATGTTGGAAAATACCATTTTCATGTGAAGCAATCTCTACAGGAACTGGACCAATGGCGCCGAAAAGTTATTCCTGGAATAGTTCAAGAGCGACTCAAGGATGGCGACGCGTATCTAGAAAAGCCAGAGGTGGAGAAGCTCGTCGAATGGAAGCTGTAAGTCTACCATCACAATACCTTTAAGATTATGTTCTCCACCTACCCAATTCTTATATCGTCCTAGTCGTCATGGTACATACCGTCCAAAACTCGCCAGCCTTGTCACGTCAAACAGCGCCGAAGATATTGAGGAAGCTACAAGATCAGCATTTGAGCAGTATATTAAAGACGAGGATGCCGCGGCTGCTGTAAAAGCCCTGACTAAACTCAAAGGCATCGGGCCTGCTACCGCTTCTCTGTTACTCTCCTGCTATGATCCCGTACGCGTACCGTTCTTCTCTGATGAATTGTTTCGCTACGTGAATTTTGAGGATAAGAAGGCGAAAGGATGGGATCGGAAAATAGGTTATACCATGAAAGAGTACAAATCTTTGGTTGAAAGGGTCGATGTAGTTCGAAAGAGAGCCCACCTAGAATATGGCGCTGATATCAGTGCTATAAGCATTGAAGAACTAGCCTATGTCTTGGGTACTCCTGAGGTATATGAACCTACTTTAATTGAGACCCGTAAGGACTCTAAGAGCAAGGAATCGGCAAAAGAACCCGAGTCCGCAGCGGTCGATAGTCGGCCCAGGAAGAGTACAAGAAATGGTACGACTGGTAATGAGCCAACAAAACAAGCTTCTGCAACTCCTGGTGGTAATCCTGCAGAGTCTACAAGAGGGCGTAACACTAAGCGGAAAATCGAAGAAGTGGCTGATAAAGATAACGATAACCGGGAGGCAAAAAGGAACACTCAACCGCCGAAGAAAGCGAAGTCTGCGAAATTAAGGACAAAAAGGTTGAGTCCAAGTCAAGTTCACCCGAGTCTGAATGGACAAAAGCTTACTGGTTCTATCAAGCTCGCCATAAAGAAATCAAAAAGAGGGGACCCGACGGCCCTCCCGTTTACGACTACTTGGGGTTCGAGCTTGACTACAGCAAGGTCGTTTCCAACAATCAACCCCCGCGTCGTCGTAAAATTAGCGCCTCATCCCCCTTATACATAGATCTAAACGAGGACGCCCAGTTGCTTGGTATAGACAGAAACAAAATCTCGATCTTTTCTTCTGTAACTTTTAAGGAGAGGGTAGCAAAAGATCTCAGATCGCTCTATCACAAAGTAACTATGAAAGACTGTAAGGAATGGTATGCAAAAGGCTTTAGGCCGAACCCGGAGAGTTTGAAGCAGAGAACATACCAAATGAGGAGAAGAATACACTCACGCTCTTAATGAAGGGGAGCACCCTCCGGAAATGAATAGTCGTTCCAGATGTGTAGATAAAAAAAGTCTCCAATATCTACGAGTGCAAAAACACTCGAATGGAGGGAACATATCCGTGTCAAAGACCAACAACACAGTACTCACAATTGGAATATAATAATCCATAATTTCATAAATACTGCGACCCCAAAGAAAATCGCTATCAAACAACTGCATCCCAAGCTCCTTAACCAAACCGCGCCGCAACGCGCATCGCTAAGCTAAAAAATCCAACACCCACATATACCATCTACAACATCATGCTCCTCCTCCGATTAGCCGCTCTTTCCCCAGCCGTACTCTCCTCAACCCTATCCCCATCACCCGCATCATCCTTGTCAAACGATACGACACCCCTTCCCGTTCTTCTTCTCGAACTGACTCTTTTATTCGCATTCTCGTCGCCTCTGTCTGCGTCTAGGTCGAATCCACCACCCCGAAATTGGGGTTGCACCTGTGCGAGATTAGGCACGCTGGAATGTCTCCTCGAGCTTCTTGCCCTCGCGAGCTCCTCCTTGGTGACTCGTCTTCCTTTCGCCGTACTCGTCTTTTGCGGTGAGGATGATTCTGTGAACTCGAATATCGCTAGGTCCGGTCTCTCCTCCTCCTCCTCCTCCTCCTCCTCCTCCTCCTTCTTCCGCTCCGCATCCGCGTCGTACGGGGTATTACGTTTGGGCGCTGATTTATCCCGCCGGTGCGAAGAGGAGTGAGTGAGTGCAGATATCGCGGCTGCAGATTCCGACGGGATATCGGTCTTTGATAATGCGGCTGAGAATGGGTCTCGCTCTTCAGTCGGATCTGGTGGCGCTGCTACAGATGTGGTGACCAAGGGTTGTGCACTCTTGTTCGACAGCGGACTATTCGGCTCCGCTTTCGGTAGATGTTTCCAAGCTGTCTCTGAATTCCCATCCCGCTCACGCTTGATGATTATGCGACTAACGGAAGGGTCATTCTTAGTCTCTGTGAGTGGAGCCGAGCGTTCTCGATCAAGCTCAGGTTGGGCACTTGTGGATCGTCGCACATCTCGCTGTACGGCGTCGACGAGGTCTTTGGTTGGCCGTCGCATTTTGCTGATGAGGTTAGGTTCGGCATAGTTGACGGAAGCTCTAGCTCGTCGGCCTGCTCGGCCGTTCTGAATTGCTTCGGCTGCTGTCATTGACGATATGTCGGGGGGTGGCGGCGTATCTTTTGATTCCTGCCTAGCTACTGATGGCTCCGTTGAGATAGTGGGCGAGAAGAGATCTAGTCCTGCGGGAGTCTTTGGGGGAAGAGCGGCTGTATCGGGCTCGATTTCGACGGTTTCTAAGACCTCTTTCTGCTCGGGTTGAGGTATGTGAATGGTGGTGTTTCGTCTGGCATCACGGTTGCGCTCTTTAATTGATACTTTTGGTGGTAGAGCAGGTTTTTTGCTGTCAGGTTTCTTGTCCAGCTGTGATACTTTGGTAGGCTTTCGAGGTGATATAACCGAGTCCGTATTGACGCTCTCTGTTGATATGATTAGATAAATCAAATTATTAGAAGGAAATGGAGCACATACTGTCGCCTAGAACCCTCCGGTCAAGGACGGGAGCCGCCTTTATAATCTCCTTTTCCCTACGTGTTGCTACAGAAGTTCGTCCCTTGGTAGTCGTTACATTGGGTTCTGGGATTTTACCCTGGAATCTCGATGCTCCGGTTGTCTTGCGACTGAATCTAAATTCCTCCGCATGATCGACGCTCTCCGTACTCTTTTTCTCATCCTCTTCTCTAGTACTAAGCTTCCTCTTTGCACCGGTCCGCACGGGCAAGGTCTTCTCAGGTTCTGCTTCAGGCCCGGATCCATTTTCTATCTCACGGTATTGGAACACTGACATTCGCCGTATGTCTAATTTACTATGACTATCTCTGCGCTTTCGTCTGTTCTCCGTATCAATGGCAATCGGCTGGGGTATATCATCCTCAGGTTCGGCTTCGGCTTCGTCGTCGTTATCGTCAAGCTCATGTGGTTGAGATATCGGAAGCGGAGGCAGAGCATCAAATTTGATAGGGTCTTCATCCTGAAAATGTGCTATTGGGGGAGGGCCGAGGTCAGGGGATTCGCTTGATTGACTTGTGATCAGATCACGAATTTGCTCTGGCCTTGAAAAGATTAGTCTCAGTAATGGGTTTAACTTCCTTATATTAACATACTCTAGTGTTTGCCTCAGATAATATTTGTTCTCTGCGATAACAGGTAGCCTTCCGTCGCCACCCTCATTACTCGGAGAGGCAAGCAGTGGATTGTTGTACGTCCGTTCTTCCGGTAACTTTTTGGCAGCTGTTTTCTCAGGTCTTTGGCATCTTGGTGGTGATCGAGTGATGATCAAGTCCGCAGCCAATGTACTTAGTTCTTGTATCTTTTGCTCTAACTGATCCTTTACCGTATTGATTGTCTCCGCAGATATTCCATTCTGTTGTCGCTCGACTACGGTTTCCAGTTCAATGATCTGTTCGCGTAGGGAGAGATTCTCTGCGACGAGTCTTGTTGTTTCTGCTTCGAGATTGCGTATGCGGATAGACTGGACCGAATTACTCCTGTATACGGAGGTCAGTTGCGAATGTTCGATAATATTTGGTAAAGACCATACTTTGCAAGCTCTCGATTCTGACGGATAAATCTACGCTTGACTATAGATCTCGTCAGCGACGTTAACAACTACTCACTACCCTTAAGGTCTTACGGGCTTCAATAGAATCTGTTGAAACCGGAACTTCGTTCAATCGCGCCATAAGCGAATAAATGATGATTGTTTATATATGCTAAATCAACAGGTAAATGATATTGTGATACGTAAGGAAGAGACATGCGGAGCGTTGTTTCCAAAATGCATAGATGTGTCGTCCGGCTGGTGATTGATGATGGTCGGTTGGTTGGTGAGTAGTTCGCCGGCTGTTGGAAAGTAAACAATGCCAAGGCCGATGATAACTTTTAGTTCTTGTCTGTTGCTATCCCGCACGAGCCACGCAACAAAGGCCTCTCAATCTTCCCCGCCAAAACGCCTTGTACGCGTTTATTCATCCTCCAAGGTCAGGTTCCGAAAGGAGTCTCAGCATCACATTTCGCATCTCCGTACTGCTGTACAGGCTCTGGCATTACAATTATTTGCTTGTTTACCCTAAAAATGTCCTACTCAGGTCGACCGCTCCCGTCCCACCTACGCGCTCCATCCGCCTCTACCTCCCAACCTTCTACCGGCCAATCTCCCGTCCTCCTCGCCCGCATCGCTGAGAAGAAAGCGGAACTAGCCAACCTCAAAGAATTACAAGTTCTCAGCGCAGGTCTAGCTGACCAGATGCAAACCCTAGAAGACAAGCTGGCAACATTATCGAATGGAACGGAAGGTACGCGTTCCCTCAACTAACTAGATTGGTGTCACCGAGAAGGAGAGGGAAGAGCATTAACTGACGGTGTTACGCAGCTGTAGCAGCCGTCCTTTCTAATTGGCACAATGTTCTACGTGCCATAAATATTGCTTCGAGTAGGACATCATTCTTCCACCCCAGCAAACAAGGAGAGTTATAATTAACAATCTGCTTAGTAAAACTCGCAACTCCGAAAGCTTCATCCATTGAGGAGACCGCACAAAATGATGGCGTCGAGCCTCCGCTTCCCCAGACGCTCGTCCGTATACCGACACAACAAGCTGCCTTACTACCGCGGACGAGCGAAACCCAAGGGGCAGGCGCGGATTGATCAGATCTGGTTTCACGCGTAACAGTGCTTTAAAACAATCAGTATTATCCCCATAGCATAGTAAAGGGATAATAACTGTTATAGTCGACAAACGGCAGAGCTTAAACCGAGTCTACATGGCCCATAGCGGCGATCCGATCAGGAACAGTCGATATCGTGCGATGCGCTGGGTGGTGTGATGAGAAGATCAAGATTTCATCCGTTGATCGTACCTCTATTGCTATGGATACCAGCATTACAGGTTGTTTTATGTGGAAGGAGAGCTTCGACTTAGTTGTATGGAACGATGAAGACCCTTGGATGATGTCATATCGAATAGTTGGCCCGTAAATGTGTCGCAAGCGTATAGCAAACGAGGATTGTCCCCAACGGTGGGGACGAAAGATTAGGGATCGCATACTCCGCTACAAAAGATAAAAATATATCAAAGGCTTGGTCTACCCTGACCAAGCTACCATCATGTTATAGAGATGATGTTGTCCCCGTGATAGCCCTGCAATCATAGAAATACTCCTCATACTATCAACAATTTTGACGGCAAATTTTCTTGCATCTCACTCTTCCTCTCGATCCCGTATTACCACGGCTTATTTGGCTCTGTTGTGTACCATGGAGATCGTTTCCGCCGAGGTCTTATATCTTATTATTATACCCGCGTACTCAACAAAGTCTCTATTCTCGAGATTTTCCTACTGATATGTTACGTTTCACAGGGATCTGTTTTCGTATACCCATGTATAAACACTACTATGGCGCGGCCACTCTACGAGATTCAGTTTTCACGCCATACGATTCGAAGGCGTTCTTCAAGAAAAACTTATCAACAGGGCCAACATTCACTTGAGGGGGGTTTCAGGTGCAGGATGGCCATTGCATAGTGTTAGTTCATTCTACACGCAGTAATGTAAAAGAGTTTCCAGGACCGGACCGGGTACTATTTCAAGTATTCAATGTCTTCCGTATACTCAAATGTTAGTACTCATTCTCGAGGAGAATGCTCCCTCTACGTAGGTTTTAGACTATAGAGTATCGGTGATTAAGAATAAAAGCCACGAAACAGTTAAGAAAGGCTTCTGTTAGGGAGATTTCTGTCCGTCGAGTACAGTGTCCAAATCCGGTTGAGCATCAACTTTGAGTTCTTCTTATTGTATTTATACATCACACTCTTGACACGTTCATACACTTCCTAGACGAGGCTAGCAAGATGCTTAAAAGACTTAGAGTTGCTGTCGTGGCTTGCCATCATGACGGAAGCTGCCGTAAAGCCACCGGTCCTTGGAGGTTATTCATATAAGGTACCGTAGAGCTAACTTAACGACGACAAGAGAAATATGAATACAGTACTACCTTCAAACCCTCACTGTTTGACGACGAAAAAATCTAACTCCCGACGATGCCTTTAGCTAGAGAGTTAAAGAGCTACTTATACTGTCTTCTGATATAATCCATAGCCCACCCTGCTACCCACCATCAGCTTCCTCAGGCATGTCCAGGTACTGTACAGAAGATATGCGCATTCAACCAGACAAGAGATGCTATCGAAGCTTGTCCGAGCATAAGCAATGCACATTTGCTGAAGCGATCAATATAAAAATGTGCTTATCTTGTTCAAGACTTCTTATTCACAGAACAAGCATTACCGTACCGACGTGAATCTATTCCCAACCAGGCAGGTCGTCTTACGAGCACGGCAGGCATCTAGCACAACAAATCATGACGTTCTGATGCTATTGAACCCGTATCATCGGTGTAGGAATCATCAAATCCCTCGGACTCTGCTCCATGTTCAGTTTACCGTCTGTGGAAATCAATAATATGATTACATTAGTGTTGCCAATTATCTAGTTACGGAGAACATGGGGTTTCCACCCATGCTTCCAGTAACCCGACCAAGCCGACCTTATGGGAGGGCTGACTGATAGAAAGATTGGGGATAAGCTTGCCTTGCTCTAATTCAAGATGATCACTTCCGTTTCTTCTTCTTCTTTAACCATGCTGCTATCGGCACATGGTGGATTCATGTTCCTGTTTACGACACCAGGATGGCGAAGCCGATCCTTCCACTAGAGATACTTGCCTTACCTTACGTCTAATCTTCTATCCTCCTTCTCAATCCAGCCAAAATGAATTTTAGGCTACACGCCTCCATTCTAAGTCAGGGTCTAACTCTGCATCTTACCGTCATCACTGGAGCTACCCTAGCAAGGTAAGTGACATGGACGAGGGAGCTTAAGGTACCTTAAGGTAGCTCTCCAGCCTCTGTTAGATATTTATCCCATTTTCTTCCTATTGCACCGCAGCTTTTCTCTTTTCACCTCTATGAAGCTCTAATATAGGCTATCTCTGCAGCACTAGGTTATCTGCTTCTACTACTTTTCTGACCTCACTTTCTCTCCAACATGAAGTCCCTTTCTATATTCTTGGCTGCTGCTCTCAGCATTGCCCCATCATCTCATGCGTATTCTGAGCACTTCAGAAGACATGCTAGCAAGACTCCTAAACTACAAAGACGAGATATACCACGTGTGGTAAGCGAGCCAAAACTTCGAAAGCGAGATTCTCCATATCTCAATAGCGCGACAGAGAGTATGTTCTCAATGGATGTCCTTTCAAAGGTTACGTGCTCATATGCTTTCAGAATTCGTGGTAAATGGCTCTGCGATCCCCGAGGTACCTTTCGACATTGGGGAATCATATGCTGGCTTGTTACCCATCTCAGATGATCCAGACGAGACGAGGAAGATATATTTCTGGTAATTTCTAGCACTTTTAGGACTTCAAATTTACAATTGACACGTTTGACTAGGTTCTTTCCTTCAACCAATCCAAATGCCACGGACGAGGTCACTTTATGGTAAGACCTGCCCAATTTCAGCGGCAGACTGCAATTGATCATGTTAGGTTCAACGGCGGCCCTGGGTGTAGCTCTCTCAGTGGATTGCTCACTGAAAACGGACCGTTTACATGGGAAGCAGGAACTCTATCACCAGTTCAGAACCCATATAGCTGGACTAATCTCACGAACATGCTCTGGGTGGAACAACCCATAGGTGTCGGTTTCACTCAAGGCGAGCCAAATATTAGGAACGAGGAAGAGCTCGGGCAACAGTTCATCGGCTTCTATAAGCAGTTTGTGGACGCTTTCCAAGTTCATGGCCATAAGGTCTACCTAACGGGAGAGAGCTATGCTGGTTTCTATGTACCGTACATCGCAGATGCTTTCATCAAAGCAAACGACACAGATTATTATAATCTGAAAGGGATAGCAATTAATGATCCTATCCTCGGAGACGAGACAAACCAACAAGAAGGTGAGTTATCTGAATGACCTAGGTGCTAGGGCATGAGGTTTACCAAACACCAGTGGTCATCGTACCCTACGTCGACTATTTCCAGAATATCTTCTACCTTAACGACTCTTTCATGGAAGCGATCCATGCTCGCAACGACGAATGTAACTACACCGACTACCTAAACACATATCTCACCTTCCCACCACCCGAGGGACCCTTCCCGGTCCTTCCCGATCCGTTCGCCTCTGAGAATTACACTTGTGACATGTTTGACAGCGTTTACGAAGCAGAACTCCTTGTTAACCCATGCTTCAACATCTACCACATCACAGAAACATGTCCCCATCCTTTCGGCCAGCTAGGCATTGTAAACCCCGGAGACTACCAACCACCAGGTGCACAGGTCTACTTCAACAGATCTGACGTCCAGGAAGCGATCAACGCTCCTCCAACCAATTGGATGCAATGCACTGATCGCAATGTCTTCAATTATGGCTACATTGATAACTACACCCTGGGTGACACATCTCTCGGCCCAGCGCAGAATGGTGTCCTGCAACGCGTCATTGAGTTCACAAACAACACGATTATTGGCAGCGGAAACCTGGACATGCTACTCAACACAAATGGAACGCTGCTGGCGATTCAGAACATGACGTGGAATGGCGTACAAGGTCTCCAGGAGTACCCCGGAACGCCCTTCTATGTTCCATTTCATCCCGAGTACAACGGTGGAGCGCTCTCCGGCGCTGGTGTAGTAGGTTACTGGGGAGCGGAGAGAGGCCTGACTTTCTACCAGGTGCAGCTTGCTGGTCATGGTGAGTAACTTTTGGCCCCATGGGTTTACTTGAACACGGACTGACACATGTGTAGAATTGCCCGGCTTCGCTCCAGGAGCGGGTTACAGGCAGCTGGAGTTGTTACTGGGGAGAATCTCCTCGTTAGGTGAAGTCAGTGATTTCACTACCCAGACTGGTAACTTTACTGGAAATGGGACGATATATAAACGTTCGGAGGATTATGGACAGTATTGAGAGGGTATGGAGATGAGGTCTGATGACCGTTGTGGAAACTGAGACGAAGAAAAACATGCATAATGATTAAGGTGATATGTATATGGAGACCTAGAGGAATATTATATAACATATAACTATCTGTACATTCACCCCTTTGCTGAGAATTAAAGGGATGTGCGTTGTAATACTCACCTCAGGGTCGACCGAAGGGGGATTTGATACAGTACAGGGAAATTCCAGCCTTACAAATTTTGCATACTTTCAATATATGCTATATTGTTCCTGTCGCAGAGGATATCTATTGTTCTCTCTCTACACGTGTACTGTATATGGAGGGGTAAACTATTGTGGAAGGAGTAATCCCCAGTTCCAGCCGCTTGTACACTCGCGTCAATCTGGACGGAGCGGAGAGTTTGAACAGTCGTGATTTTCGTATAGAGCGGTGATCGTGTCTAAATCCGTGATTTTCTACCACACCATTAACCGTATAGAGCGGCCATTTCCTGAGGTTAACTCAAATTGTACATTCCGGCCTGCTCAGCGAGGAACCTTGAGTAAAGCCTCGAGTTCTTTCCCTCCTTTCCCTTTAGGTTTTCCTTCTATGGTACAATCTAGAATCCTAAGGTATCTCGACCGCTTATCGCATGTCTTCATGTACAACCCGGTAATACCTGTTGAAGTTGAAGCCCATGCGAACAAGTTCCCCGGAATATAGTTCAATCCATCTAATTCTTGGATGATCCGAGGATCTAGGGCCTCTTCTACAGCATGATATATTATTCTGACCGGTGCTGCGCGTGATTTCTTACCAGAAGTCTCGAGACATTTGTTGTATGTATCCGTATCCCACAAGGAACCTAGGACTCGAAGGTACCGCAGGATCTTTTCGGCACTCCAGGTTGTCCAGTCGACTTGTTTATCGCCGGACGTAATTTTAGGAGCGTGGGTAAATTCGACCCCAGAGGAATCGCCTTGGAACCAGCCGAGATCTTGGAGCGGCGGTACGAATAGACTCTCCCTGAGAGTTTGCACGAGCATGTCTCCACCGATAGGCGCCAGGTTTGCTTCAAGCTCAGCTGCGCTAAAGTTTTCACTACCGGTTACGTCGAAACCCGGATAGGGTGTTTGGGCTAGTATTACGCCATGATCGAATCGTTTGGGGTGGAGAGTCTGGACTGATATACCGAACTTCCTGTCGCCTCGGAGTAGAGCATGATGTATGGGCGCAGCACCGCGTAGACTATATCAATCAATACAGTCCTGTGTATCGTGCACTAAATGACTTACTCGGGAAGGAGGGATGGATGGACGTTTAGGCCGCCATACTTTGCACCGTTGAGGATTCGGGGTGGGACGAATAGGCCGAAGGAGACGGCAATTATGAGGTTTATGTTTTCGTCATGGACCTTAGGAGGCTTAGGAAGCACCAATTAGATTTAAGATTGTGTTGACAGACGCGGCGCATGTTTACGTACAGTCCAACCCGTAAAAGTATCTATTTTGTGTACTGGAAGCTCAAGTTCTTGGGCCGCATGTTTGATTGGAACTCCAGCGCGGTCAGTGGAAGCAAAAGCAGTATTGCGGAGGTCTTTCACCCTCGCGTATCTGTTTCAGACCTCTCCCCGTACGTTTCCCTGGTCTACAAACTACATCGATCGAGGCAATTGTGTCTGGTCTAGCTATATGCTCGTGGTGGACAGCTCGTAAGGACGCGATGCTAAAATCGTCGGAACCGCAGAACAAGATTCGTAACGGATCCACTTCGCGTGTGCTGTAGCATCGCCGGAAGAGGAAATTTGACTTCAATCGGTTAAAAGAGCGGACGGGAAGTTGGAGCTTCCTACATAATGTCATGGTAGTTAATGGAGAGCTTGAGAGTTTGATTCTCAAAATAAACCCCCGCGGAAGTGATCGCCGAGCCGAGCCGCAGAAGCTTGATCTATTTGACGTATTGTGCTCCGTAACGTAACATATCTTGCAGCTAAAAAGCGACGATAACGGATTCATATCTTCACGAACTGAAGCGATGACAGTCATACGGCCCATGTCAACATCCTCTTCTCGTTGTTTGAGGGCTTCTACCTTAGCATGGTAACAAGTACCCTCGTCACCGCCGACGTGATTACCACATATGATCATCAACGGATTCAATGTCCTCCAGCGAAGAGAAGCTGGCTAAGGTCATACCTGCCCAGCTCTCAAGTCTGGTAATTTATAATCCATCTCTGGGACCTACGGATGAGACCTTTCAGGACCAACTAGTGTACTACTACACTAAGGATGGAGAATCTAAGAAGAAAACTGGCGATGATGATAAGCAAGAGCAGAAGGATAAGATTAACGAAATTCTACGCCAGATAGGACTCGCACAGGGTATGTTAAACTTTGCGAGGAGCTTTTCCAACGGTCAAGATGTGGATTCTGTGGACACGGAAAAGTCAAGGGTTGTGATCCATGAATTGGAAAAGGGTTGGTGGATATTAGCAGTGAGTTGTATTTGATCGCGTAGTAAATTCAATTTCTAGTTTTTATTCTTATTCAAATGAATAGTGCATAAGTCTTACCCAATTGCCTGCTACGTCTCCCTCCACACCAGCATCAGGTTCCTCACGTAGGCAAGTAGAGTACTCCTCTAGAGAAGTGGCCCCTACACCCCTATTACTTCAACATCTACTTCGGGCCCATCGCATATTTCTCCTCCACCATGGTTCATCCTTAAGCGACCTATTTGGAAGACAAGTAAGGACAAAATTTTGTAATTTGCTGGAGAAGTTCTGGAACCGTTTTGCAAGAAGTTGGGACGTACTCCTTCATGGTAGCCCTGCAGTAGATATCTACGGAGCCACCAAACTTGCTACTAGTGGAGAGCTCGGTATAGGGGTAGGAGAGGAAGAGTGGGGCAGTGGTGAGCGTGAAGTGCTCGAGGATTTTACTGCCCGAACAGAAGGTTTGGTTGATCTGGTCGTGTCACGATTTGGGCAACCTTCCGCTGAGCAGTTAAAGTTGCCCAAAAATATACTTGGAACTACCTTACCATCTGATATCTACGAAGGTGTGGATCCCTGGATGTGTAACGGTGAATGTCCTGGTGCGCACGATGGAGTAATATTTTCTGGGAACGGTGCGTTATCCCGCTCATCTTTAAAAGATATCTCGAGTTGGTTAGAATGGATATATATGTACGGTGAAAACGCATATGGTGTGAGGGAAAATCCTACGTCTAACAGGAAGAAACGGAGGCAGCGAAATATAAAAAGGACAGAGAGCAAGACAAAGGGTCCACAACATGGTCGACGGGTATCAAGCAACGCTGTTCCAATAGGGAAGATTTCGAGCGCAGCATCTACACCTGGGATACCGCCTCCTATTGTGTCTGCCGCTCAAAGATCACTAGAGCAGGCAACTTCAGCGGCAGATAATGACCAATCTGCACCATCATCAAACCCGTTTGCGGCTATTGGAGATGCTGAGACATGGAAGAAGGTCATAACACTTGGGTACGGATCAGCTTGGGGCGGGAAGCGACCTCCTCCTTTTCGTCAGCCCACATATCAATCAATGATTGAAACTCCAGGAACTGAAGAGCCTATAATGCAATATCTAGAACCGGAACCAGACGTGAATCCTGTTGAACAACGTCTAAGGATACAGGTTATTGAAGAGAACGTAGGCCACTTTATAATCGGCCTTAAAGGAGACCTTGAGGACGACGAGGACGACAAGGACGAGGAACGACATGAAAATATGGAGGAAAATTCTGGCTGGAACAGTCGCACCTTACTCAGAACATTACACGTAGAGCTCATGGATAAGACATCCGAAGAACCCACGGCAGATATAGACAGTTCAGCTACGCAAATCCCTTCCACGATGTCTACACCGTTAGAACGCACCCGACTACGGGTAGTGATATACGTCCATCGCCCTTTTATCTACGCCTTCTTATTCAACCCTCGGACGGAATCCCTTTCTATCCCCTCTTTTTACCGTCAACTCCACACCTACCTATCTCCTCTCCATCGCCCTCTCTCCACTTCGACGTCCCCTGAGCGCGTCGCCGCACGCATCGCCGCAGCATCAAGACCATACACCACACTCCCATCCCAGTCCACAGAAGAGATCCAACCGATCTTTGATCTCGTCTTCGACCCTGTCGCAATGTCAATCCACAGCAGCATCCCCAACATCCCCGAACCTGGTACTGTGGGTGCCGAGGGACTTTCCGGCGGAGACACAGCGGGGACACCAGGCTGGACCCGTGTCGAGGCTCTCAATGTCCATTCTCAGATTCTGGCTACTGTTGCCAGCACCCGTGCCGCTAACGCAAAGGGAGAGATCGAGCGGACCGCGAAGACGAGCAGGGGGTGGTGGATCGTGTGGATGAGGCTTCCACCTAAGAACCCGAGACTCTCTATAGGATCAGACACGGAAACGGAGACTCCGCGTCAATATTCACCATCTGACCTCCGTGAAGCGTTCCTGGTGCGTCGTTCACGTGAATCCGTGGGAGGGAAGGCGAGAGCAAGGACTGGGAGCGCGATGTGGCGTCTCGGTGGTGCGGGAGCGGATAAGACTGGTGGAGCAGCGGCGGGATGGGGTCCTTCGAAGTTGGCCGAGGGCATTGGAGTTGACGCGAGGAAGTACGTTGAGGGTCTGTTGAGCCTGAATAGATAGGAGTGAATTTCGTGGTTGGAAAGAACTCAGTGAGCATCACTGCCTGGAGAAGAAATATAAGAGTGCTTCTAGAACAAAATGTACCTTATATTATGAAATTGAACAATAAAACTGGACTGCCCTGGCTTCACTTCAGCCAATATACGGGTATCTTTCCCTCGACACATCCCCCGCTTTTTTCACGCTCTTACAGATCCCCGCCCTACATTTGATAACCAGACTCCCCCGTAAACCTAACCCATTTTCTTCACTTCTCATGATATTTAGAGATCGCAAATCAGATCAAAATCAGGAAATACCGGATCCGGGCCCAAATTGATCGTCCCTCCACCGCCCTGCGCTCTGAACGCATCAGCATCACTCGGCGCGACGTTCTCAGCGCCGTTCTGCACAGAGATGTCGTCTATATCGTCCTCTGGAGGCGCTTGGACCTCGTTCTCATTCTGGTTGACTTGCGGAGGTGGCGTTTGAACGACATTATTCACGGTCTGAGCGGCCTGGCCCTGATTCTGGTTCTGCTGATTTTGCTGGTCTTGATTTTGCTGCTGATTCTGTTGATCTTGGTTCTGTTGCTGCTGCTGCTGCTGCTGCTGGTCTTGGTTCTGCTGTTGTTGGTTCTGATTCTGATTTTGGTTCTGGTTCTGATTCTGATCTTGCCCTTGGTTTTGATTGTTGTTCGCGGCTGGGGGCGCTTGACTGCTTAAGGCTGCTTTGCAGGCTGTCTTCTGCTGGTCGCAGTCTGTAACTGTGAACCCCCCTTGGTTGTTGTTGTCGTTGGCTGCCTGTTCGGAGAATTCGTGGTTAGTATGTTACCCTTTCTCCGGCCTCTATTTTATAATATCGTCTGGTAGAACGTACCTGTGCGCATGTGTTGAACTGATTATCGCAAACTCTATTCGCTGCACCCTCGAAGTTTGTCTATTGTTCATAAAATATTAGCCCATATCGTCTCAAATATCAACGAACCATTTCTTCCCATATCTACCAGCGGCTAAGGTTGGACATACAAACGTACTCCCTTCCACCGAAAACGGCCTCTTAGCATCTCCTGTATCTGTTATCGCTGGAGCAGCAAAACCGCCGACAGCGCCGCCGAAAGTCTGCCTTCTAAAGAGGCGGGCTGTCTGCGAAGAGTTTCGTGCTTGAACGGTGAAGGGGATAGTGAGGATGGCTCCTAGGAGGAGAACGAGAGGTATGGGAACAGTGCGCATAATGTTCTCTTGGTATCAAGGGAACAGTTTCGATATCAATTGATGGTATAATGGATTTTTCACTTCAGGTGATGTTGGTTTGGTTTGGACTTGGGGTATGAATATTGAAATGTGGGCATACACGAGATGACATATTGGAAATATCTAATTTAATAGGACTAGTAGATTTTACTACCCCAGACTGAGCATGTCGCATGTTTTCGGGACCTCGGTGATGCGTGCTGGGAGGTGATGATATGAGACGGATGTGAAACACGACCAAGATATACACGCTGCGAACATAGGACAACGGAATACATATAAAGTACCGCATAGCTAAATAAACTTCCGCTAGGCGTCTTTATATTCGACTGAATGTGTCAATGAACTTGCCTTATAATGCTAACTGAATTTCGGAGACGTCACAACACGATGCAAAAGAGAGAAGATGGAACATATGAGGAAAAAGTATCTGACAGTTCGAACCTAATCTGATTTGAAGATTAGATACACATGTCGAAGAGAACCATCCAAGTCTCCCAAGTGATTATGTCAGAATGCTGACAGATTTATCAGAGCCTTAACTCCCAAGGAGGAACCATATCAACAATGGAAACCCAAGAGACGCCTCCGCATGCAATGCAACATGAACCGAGCAGACTATGGAACTCTCTAGACAATATACCAAATTACAATAATTTGAGAAGTTCCCTGCTACTCCAAGTCATCAATCGTGAATTATGTAAGCGATATGTACGCGAGTCCGGTACTCAGAAATTGGCCGCTGGATTTGTGTTCGCAGGTTGTTCGTGATATCTGTCCAACGTGGCCTGGAAAGGCTGTCCCACACTAGATCTCTTATCACGATGTACTGATTCTGACATACCGGTGCCAGAATGTATATCATCATCGTCGTCCACATTGCGGCGCTTTCTTCCCCAGACCTTCCAAAATGCAATCCCGATACCACCAAGAAGGAGAAGTCCTCCGATACCTCCTACAAGTCCACCAATAAGAGCCTTCGTCTTGGATTCCATGCCTGAATTTTGTCCACCGTTGTCATCACCGGGCTGAATGAGGGCAGTATGCGTCCCAGTGACAAATCCGGTTGTGAAGGTTATAGGACGACTAGTGGTAACTTCGACGGGGACAGTGTGGTCGCCGCTGACAGTGAGGATCGTAGTCACAAATACCTGAGCGGAGGTCGACACCAACGCCGAGGTGAAGGTGGTTAGTTCGAAAGAGGTAATTGTCGCGGAATCTTCGTCATTGGTATCCTCGCTGGTACTTTCACTTGTAGGTGTAGAAGAAGCGGGAGAACTGGTAGACGGAGAAGTCGAAGGTGGTGTTGTCGGAGGAATTGTTGACGTAAACGTTGTAGGAGGATTTGGTATGAGAGTTGTGGGTGGTAGAGGTGGAGTTTCGGTGGTAGTGGGGAGCCCGCCAAATTCCGAAGTTGTGAAGCCCACTGTAGGTGTGGAGGTGGTGATATCGGAAGGATTGTCAAAGGTTGAAGTTGGTCCAGTTCCTCCAATGACATTATCTTGACGTTTATAGAAGAAACCATCGGCTTCGAATGCGCAAACGATGGTGAGAAGATAGAGGAGAGCGAAAAGCGGAACGGCAAATTTCCGATTGGCAAACATGGTATTTACGGTGGACGGGAGTCCAAACTATAAAACGGAGAATTTTACTTGAATTTGAACCGTCGTGAAGGTGTTGTCGTAAGCCTGTCGGGGCAGTGAGGGCTGCTCACCCCTTCAGGCTTTCAAGGCGTTCTATGGACAATACGAGCGAGTGACGCCAGGTGATAAAGGTGTGTTTGGTTGAAGAAAGGCAGAGACAAAGAAGAGAAAAAGGTAAAAGAGGGTGTGTTAAAAAAGCGAGCGACAAGGTTGTAAATTTCTGGATGTGCTACGGAAGAAAAGAGAAGAAGAAGATTTGCGCGTCACGACATGAAAGTGAGGGTTCACATGCGGATCTTCGAATTAATCTTCACCGCCAATTTAAATAAAACCGGCAGAAAGGGCAAACAGGACAGGTCCGCCCTGGAAATTGGGAGGTTTTGGGGGGTTTGATAAGCAAATTCGGGTACAGAACCCCCGGTAGAGCCCCCGATACTCCGTTGAAATTCCAGAGTACTTGCTCAGGGCGGTGAAGGGCTAATCACAGCTTCGTATCTTATCGCCTGTTATCCAGATACTGTGCGCTTTATGCTTAATGAAATACTGTAGCAACTTCTATGTATAATCTTCTGTCTATTAAAGCTAAATAATAATTCCTTGTGTCCTTGTACTAAGAACTACCGATTGCCGAGCTCTTCATTGATCTTCTCTCCACCAACATGTTGCGGTCTTAGAGCCGCCTGTAACCCTCGCATCAATAGCAAGAAAACTCAAACTTTTGGCTACCACTGTACTCATAATACATCTTACCCAAACTGCCTGGTTTAAAAGTACACGCGGAGATCTTTTCTTCCTTCGATCGTTGTCGCTCATCAAAATCTTTACTGTCCAGACCCATAACCTAGGTATGCAGGACTGATCACTTGCATATGACATATAACCCTTCACGTCAATCTCTCCCCTCCCCCAGCCAAAGCCCGTGATGGACTCCCTTGAGCATCTTCCGCTCACCACCCGTGAGGCTCTCTCCGGCGTCTTCGGTTCCATCTCATTGGCTGCCTGGGTATTCCTGCTGGTACGGCGCCCTTCGAACTCCAACATATCGCATCACTGATTCAAAGTTCAGGTACCACAACTAATTGAGAACTACAAGCAAGGTTCAGCAGAGGGAATATCACTGACCTTCCTCGTCGTCTGGTTTATCGGCGATATTCTCAATCTTTCCGGCGCACTGTGGGCCGGTCTCGTTCCCACCGTCGTACGTCAAACCAATCCACTATATCCACCGCGCTCGCTCATTGTATACTCTGTGCTAACACCACATTCCAGATTGCACTGGCAATCTACTTCTGCTTCGCAGACACGATCCTGATCTCCCAATGCGTCTACTACAACAAACTCAACGCCCGCCGCGAGGCCGCCCGCAAACACTCTACCCAATCCTCCACTTCGGAAGACGAACCCCTCCTCAGCCGCCAGTACAGCAATCAATATAGCAATATCGGACTTCCTGGTTCGCATCGTCGTGCCTCAGCCGCTTCTCGCCGCAGCCGGGAAAGCATCAGTCGGCCCGACAGCCTCCCATCCATTATTGAAGAGGGAGAGGGAAAAGCTTGGATCAAGAATACGTTGAGCATACTCGCCGTTGCTGCTCTGGGGGCCGCAGGTTGGGGGATAGCGTATAAGTCTGGCGCCTGGACACCAGTCCCCCCTGAGCAGGAAAACGATGAGGATATTGCGGTAGGGGCGCAGATTTTAGGATACGCGAGTGCGGTGTGCTATCTGGGAGCGAGGATACCGCAGATTATCAAGAATCAGAGGGAAAAGTCGTGTGAAGGGCTATCCTTGCTTTTCTTTATGCTCTCTTTGCTTGGGAATGCTACGTATGGTGCCGGTGTACGTATTCCCGCTATTGGCGATATGATGTGACGCTGCTAACTAGAATCTCTAGATATTGTTCCATTCGACTGATAGGAAGTACTTTTTGACCAATGTACCGTGGTTACTCGGTTCCCTAGGGACCATGATCGAGGATGCCACCATTTTCGTTCAATTTAGGATATATGGCGAATCGCCCGCTGCATCAGCTGCAATTATATGAGCTGGACGCAGGAGAATGTTTGACCGGGTGGTACGATTTCGAGTGTTCATGTTTTGATACCCTTCTGAAGGTCCAAGGTACTTCTTCATTTAGCTGTCAAAAATTTTCAAACATTTTTCATGATCAAAATTTGTTACTACGGCGTAATGGGCATTTGCTTTCACAACATGCATACGCGCACTATTTTATCCTAGGTTCTAAAATGTAAATATGTAGTCAAATCATTTAGTTCTATACTCTCGAGCTGTCTCCCCGTCGAGCCGGCAGTACCCCAATATTCGAGGATTGCACAAAGTCCTCTCAAGACAGTCCGCATCAGCTCACGCAGAGAGTACCGAGACGGAGCTTCATGAATTCTATAACCTATATACAATCATATGATACCTCTATTGTCGCATGATCCAGTAATCTCACCTCTAGCGTACGTGACGCAAAATACCCTCGTACCATTTTACTTCATCAAGCATGACCCCAATATACATCCGTACACCGGGCGTTACCAACTCCACCAAAAAATAACATCTACCTATATACAAGGGAGCGTATAACCATTGAAAGTCGCGCTGTATAACGATTCGGACTCCCCATTCATATTAGGAACGAAGCAAGCAGTACAAAGAACGAAGCCACAATCCCGGTTTCCCCACTCCTCGACATCGGCACCGCAGCTCCCGTGGAAGTCGGGCGCGCGGTATCCTCAGCCGCAGGAGCCGTAGCCCCTCCCCGCGTCGTCGTCACCGACCCCATCAAATCGATCACGTGGCCCGTTTCCTCCGCCGTATCCGTCGTCGCACTCGCGCCTCTATTCATCGTGCGAGACGCCGGTACAGCGATGGACCCTGTATCCGACGGTCCGATCTCAGCCAGAAGCTGACGGGGTTTCTTAACCCCGAGTCCGATCCTCGCCTCGTCGTAATCGAAGATGGTATACACGTTTTTGAAAAAGACGTCACCGACGAGCCACTGCGCGTCGCCGAAGGTCGTGCGGCCGATGATGTTACTGTAGCACATGTCGCCCTCGAGGCCGTCGCTGCGGCCGACGTAATCGAGGTGGGAGATGTTGAAGGTGCGACCGCCGAGGACGAAGTGCACGGTTTGCGTGCTCCGGCAGGGGATTTTGAAAGTTTCGCCGTCGGAGGTGGAGAAGGGGATGAGGGAGTGGAGGGACGCGGCGTCTTCGTGGGGCGTGAGAATGAAGGATGTGCCTGTGTCGAGGATGATGGTGCGGGAGGGGAGGTGGAGCATGGTGCCGTCTACCCCTGCGGCGTCGAGGGCGATTTGCCAGAATCCGCGGTCGTCGGTGATTGCGGGGATGTAGGTCAGGTCGTTATCGTATCTGTCCTGGTTGGGTGCGCCGAAGTTCAGCTCGCCGTCGTTTTCACCGTCCGCGTGGCGTGATAGATGGATCCCGAAGACCTTGTTGGATATCAGATTAGACTCCCGCAGGCTATCGATGACCGTAGGATGTATATCTCCGCTAGTTAGTGTATCCGGCCGGGCGAGGGCTAGGATGCCGTCCATTGGATATCTAAGGAAGTCAGATGAGACGTTTGACGCAAGGCCGAAAATCATGGGAGTGGAGAAGCCGGCAAAGTGGGCGGTATCCTCTGCATAACGACCGCTGACGCTTCCGGTACCATAGACAATCTCAAAAGGGGCATTGGTGATCTGACGTCCCTTGTGAGCACACTAGGACATCGAAGGTTAAATCGACCTACAGTCAAAGTATCCGAATCCCCCTCCCCAAAGGTATTATGTGCTTCGCACGCACTGTTTATGCACTCACTACCCATTACCCAGCTATTCGACGCTGCAGAATCAATCAGGAGATGATATTCTTCTTCGCTGGACCCGAACTTGAATGATGAGAAATAGGAGAAATCTGTGCCATCCTGATCGACACCTATGCTATTCATCTGAGTTGGGGGCTTCGCGCTGATTATATTGAAAATGTTGTCTCTCTTGATAGATGTTCTCCTAAGCGGCACAGAAAACGTTCCCGTCGGCCCATTTCCATGCTCTTGACGACCACGACGACGTTCTGAACGGGTCAAGTGTGGTAATTCGTAAGGGTAGAACGCCGCTGCATAGGGGAGGAACTCGAGTAGCACCGCATAGCTTATAGCCCGCATGCTAATTAGTAAGGTTCGAAGGTCAACACGGTATCAAGGAGAGAGTAAGATAGGGTTCCAGATGCTGAAGCTTCACCGGTGAGTTGTGTATCTCATAAAAGCCGGAAGTGAGTATATTCAGTCTAAGTACAAAGCATTGAAGCAGACCTAGACATCGATGAACGAAGAAGAGGATAGATATGGGAAATTGGACTTTCTTGGAGGCCGTAAAATAATATATATATTAAACTGCGTTTAATATCGATATGAGCGAATGTGGATAAGGCTCGAAACGGTAGACCAGACAGTTAAGAGAGAGCTCAGGATACGCTCGAGAAGGAAACAGAGACGAATATATACCAATATGATGTACAAGAAAGCAAACAGAGAACTTATACGCCCATCCACGACTCAAGGAGGTGGACGAGCCTCTTTGGCACACTCGTGTTGAACTCAGCGGCGGTTCTGAGACGTGTCCGAAAGGGGCTTGGTTGCCGATTTTGAGATGTTTCGCCAACCAATTGATCGTCTAGGGGTTGCCCTGAGCTGCACCTTTTGAAACGACACACTTGCTTACCCAGTTACTTCCTGCAAGAGACTGGGTGAGATATGTAGATTCGGGGAGAAATGTTACAATCTCTTTGCCCTCAAGCACTTGATCAAAGGCAAAGGTACTTCTCCAGTTTCTTCATAAAACCTTACCTTCCCTGTGTTACTGAACTGATCTTATTACGCCAGTAAACAGAAGTGTACAGAAACAGTAGGTTTCAGTCTCCCGGTACTTGATGAACTATCGAGTGGCAGTCATGTTACAGGGAGGAACAAACTCGCCGGTCAGATAGAGATATCCGCTCTTTCTGCTCTCATGACGATCGGATTATATTTTCTTATATCGACATACAATATTACTAAATTTACACGTATACATGCGTGACGAGTGTGCCCATTCCTAATCGAGAGAGGTATTCGCGGAGATCTTCCATCATAGTAGAGATGCCACTACAACCTCCCGGCAAAATCCATCATGGAGGGCGTTCTTTTCCATTGGAAACGCCTCTCTCTCTGTCATGTCTGAGACCATTCGTTTCCCATTCGAATGAATATATCTTCTTCTTCAGTAAAAAAAAATATTCAATACTGTGGTATCATCCTCATTTTAAGGTGCGTGTTATCTTACGGACGAGTTCCTTGGCGGAATCAAGATTTGTTCCTCACTTTCGGATACCACGAAATATGGCTTTGGAGGGGTTTCGGGCGTTGTTTCCTCATCAACATCTGGTAATATTGGAGAGGGTCTAGTCCGGCCTCCACGTACATCATGCTTCGTTCCTCCATCACTCAGCTCGTAGCTACCACTTTTTTGTCCCGTTGCACCCCCAGATGTCAAGGCTGATGGGAACATACGATTCATAAGTGGGCGGAGTGGAGGTATTGAAACGCATATGATACCAATGCTACATTCAATGACTGTCAAGTCAAGAGAAGGGACAACGATGTCTGTGCGAGGAGAATTGGTCAGCTATCACCGAATACTACGGAGGGACAAAAGATACGAACATGTGATATCTACTTTCTTTTGTATCTCGGCAATACGAGCTATCCGGATAGCACAAACAACAGAGGCACTTCAAGACGGTTAGTTTGATTATGGAAAACTCTGAATGGGCACGTACGCTGTTCCTCCTCCGAATAGGACACATAGGATGATCTTTTGCCTCGTAGGCAGCTTCAGGCGTAACAAATGAGGTAAAGGTAAGAGACACACCGCCAAGTCGGTAATGATATTGATTCCTGAGAATGCATATAGGTAACTGGTGAAGTTTAAGCATTTACCAGGAATCGAGAAATTCCATGCCGCCGCGACTGGTTTGCATTGGAAGATCGTTACGAATACGCCGGTGAACCAGAGGCCAGCAGTTACCACCTCACAAGCGTACATCGAAATGCGGAATGTTTTGTCGGGGATCAGACGTAATGATGAAAGGATGACTGAGATCTTGGTGGCAGTGACTGCGCACGTATAGAAAACTTGCGCAACGAACATAAGCTAAAGCACTATATCAGCATCCTCGACTACTACACATGCCAACGAAGTCCAAGAGAAGGATGATGGGAGATTGTGCCAATGGACTAACCTGAATAACGGACTTGATGTCGTCGTACAATTTGGGCAGGTGTAAAAGCCATACATGCATACCGAGGCCATGTCGTGTGGCTAAGAAAGGTCAACGCCTCGATCTTTTATATTTTGAGTATGTACTCACCCACGATACATGTTGATGCTAAAGCGATGGTGAAGATCGCAGCGATGATAATCAAGACTGCAAGTACAATTATCAATTTCGGTTTAGCTCGTGCACAAAATAGAACTCTTACTGTCATCTATGAATATCCTTCGTAAGAAGTAGGATCGCACGAAAATCCGCAAACTGACAACAAGACCGACAAGAGTGATCAGCGCTATATTCACTTGAAGAACTTCCGGTTTTCGCGTGCTCGTGTCCGAAAAGTCGAAATCGCTGAGGTTGATGCCCTCAACGCCAGCCGGGGTAAAAGCCGTGCTGTAGTTCATCATGAAGTCCATGGCTGCCGGGGGATTTACAGAATTCGGCTTGAACTGTCCATCATTCCAAGATCACTTTCAAACGGGGCCCGGAAGGGTTAAAAACGTTCAAGGGGTAGGAAGACAACATGATCGCTTAAGCCTGAAAGCGTGCCGGAAGTTCGGGACTTGAAAGAGGTCTTCACACATCCAGAACCTCTAGTATCAACCGGTCGCTTTGGGCTTAAGGGTGGCCTCATTCCGGGCAATAAGGCTGAGAGGGAACATGGTACATGCCATAATGGTGGTATAACAGGTGAACACAGACCACTGGGAGACCAAGTTGTCTTCGGCAATCGACGACTGCCGATCCTTTGCGATCTTTCATAGGTCCTGGTCTCAGATCATCTCTATTCAGGGATTGTTAGAGTACGAGTTCCTGCAGATGCTGTGACATGTCAACCATGCACTCCAGCTATGAAAGTGAAAATGAAAATCCTACTTTAGGCACTTACCTTACAGTACTCCACTGTGTCGGCAATGATGATAAGAATTTGTTCCTGAAGTGTGAAGAACTGACGACTACTGCCGCAGGGGCAAGAGTGGGACTTACCGGTAGAGTACGTGAATCGTGGACTATGAACTCACCTCAGCGTTATGGAACTATTGGAAGTTTCTCCACATTTGTCCCATTTATTATGATTGGTTGATGCGTTGATAGTGTCGAATCAAACCTTTAGATAAAAGCCCAGAATTGATACCGGATCGAAGCGGATCGACGTCTGAAAGTCGTCGATTTGGACCTGTCTCACCATGAATTTAGCCACCAGTAATCAAGTACGCTAATAATCACGGTCGACAATAGTAATAGTCGAGCACTTATGTTCTCGCATGGGTATTCGGGAATATACAGAAAAAGGTACTCACTTTTCCATATAAAAATCCGCGAGTTACTCTTCCACGTGCAATCTTCACTAGTCAGACGAAAGGGATATCTATGGTTCGCCAATTTATTCGGGCGAAGCGGAACGAGAACACGTTTATTCCCAGCCTCCTAGAGTCGTAGACATAAAAGACACTAGCAAGCAAAAAGTATTTTATATGCTTCGGAACTTCCAACCAGTAGAAATACAGCGGGGGCATACGGAGAGCCGGACCATACAGTCACGCCAAAATGCACGATTACAATACCTTCTACGTTATTGCGCCCCTTTGTATTTGAGAGTCGGATGTACCCTTCGGAGTGAGCGTACTGGTGAGGAGATTCAACCGGTCAAGCTCTCTGTACGGCTGCGGATCCCTTGCATTCTTTCAGCTTTCCTGAACACAAAAGTTCGGGAAGGGAGTGTACAGAGAGCGACTCTCAACGATTACAAATGATTCGTCACTCTTATATTTCCGATGCAGCGAAGTCAGAGATAGTTTGAAGAAAGAATGCTGGCGCTCCTATACGAGTAACCCAAATCTTGTCCTATGGAAGCTGAAAGGTACCGGTGTATGATGAACATTGAAAATCTAACTTGTTGATCAAGCCCACTGATCACGATACTTTCGTATCAAACGATTAAAATACTCCTAGGTATGAAAGGATGAGAGAGAGAGAGAGAGAGAGAGAGAGAGAGAGAGAGAGAG
>MU006092.1:903218-998566 GCA_010093705.1 Patellaria atrata CBS 101060
AGAGAGAGAGAGAGAGAAAGAGAGAGAGAGAAAGAGAGAGAGAGAAAGAGAGAGAGAGAGAAAGAGAGAGAGAGAGAGAGAGAAGAAAGAGGAATCAATCCGAATGAAGCATTAGAGAATTGAACAATAAGAATCCATTGAAAGGGATTACACTTTAGTGAATAGGTATAAGAGATCTTAGAGCTTGAACCTTTAGCTTCGAAAACTGTTGAGCATACAGCCTTAGGGTGGTGATTGAAACAAACCATAATTTGGAAGAGTGATATCTCGACTTTGTAATTCAATGACATCAAGCGGTGGACGCGGGTGAGGATTGATATCCTAGACTAAACGTGCAGTCCAGTCCCGGTCAGATACTTATACAGTACAAGCACCTGGTTCCTGGGTACCTGATGAACTTTCACGTGAAGTTTGATGCATTCGTCCAGTACATGCAAGGTCTCCAATAAGACTGAAAGGCTTGCAATTGTCCACTTGAGAGTGGGTCCAGGGTGATTGAGCAACGATAATGCGAGTCTCTATCGAATATATCAACCAAGATAGCTCATTCCGAATCATCTGGGCTTGGAAGCTGTGGGGAGCCGGGATCGAGCGACGATGGACCTCGAGAAGCACATCTTGTCCCACTGTAACACCCAAGGTAGTTGATCCAGGAGCTGGCCACGACTCCCATCAGGTCAGAATGTAGTGAGAGATGCAGGCAGAGGGTAACAAAGTACAGGTTCTGTATTCCGTTCTGTATGCCGTTGCCCGCGATGCTTTCCGAGGTTAATGTGAGCCGGTTTGTTCGTCCTTTACCCCGCAATTTGAAGAGTACAGAAGTTATCAAAGTACAAGTACGTAGAATCAAGCTCAGATACAAATGATCATAAAGTGTACGGTCAGTGAAAAGTTGAGGGAGAGAAAAGATCAAACACACGTCCAAAACGTGGCTTGGACATTCTCCAGCCCACAAATCCACAATCGGTCAATTGGACAAGATGAGCAAATATGCACCTTCACCGCTGCAAGCCTTCCTTCTCTTTCTCGTTTGCTGGGGAAGAAACGGTTGTGAAGCTTGGGCTTGCTTGTACATCCTTGGGAACCTCAACCACTTTTTAGCCCTTCGGTGTACAGATAGGTACAGATAGGTACAGATAGGTACAGTACCTTACAGCGCGTCACCAACTCTGTTGGGGATACCTACAATTAGCAATTATGCGTACAAGTACATGTGATGTACAAAGCACTGTGCAATTGAAACACGATTACCCACCAGGGGTAAAGCTCATAAACCTTCCTGATGCCCACACACGCTTGACCTCGGGCTTCATCGTTTCCCTTGGATACTACACTATTTCCACCCGACCTCCCTTCCACCTCATAACACCGTAGACACAATCCTGAACCGATCTCAAAACACTCAATCAATCCGCTCTCCTCATCAATCTCCAAACACCACCCAAAATGGCATCCCGACCCTCCCTCCACGCCCTCCGCAAGCTCTCCACCTCCCTCCCAACCCGGTCCCTCTCCATGACAAGCTCAACAACCTTCCCCTCCCCCCTCCTGACCACCGAGCATCCCATCAACCTTCGCGACACCTCAAAACGACCTCCCCCGTCCCCCCTCCCCACCCGCGACTTCAACACCACCCGCGCCCTCAAAACCCCTAACGACACCTCCCCGATCGACTTCACCTACATCCCCTCCCTGGACCCCTCGCCGCCATCCTCCTTCCTGGGACGCGTGCCGTTGCTCCACACCGCCGCCCCAAACATTACGAACGGGTATGCCGCTACGACCGAGGACGCAGTCGAGGTAAGCTCCCCTTCCCTTCCCTTCCCTTCCCTCCCCTCCCCCCCCCGAAAAAAAAAAAAAAAAAGAAAAAAAAAAACCCCACGTAGAATCGAACGCTACATATTTCTAAATCTAACCTTCCCCCTCCCCTCCTTTCAGGTGATGCGCCCAACCATCTCCACGACATCGTCCCCCTCGACCCACTTCTCCGCGCCCTCCGCCATGCACGAGGTCCACGACAACGGCGCCGCGGAGATCGATTTCCAGGGTCTGGCCGAGCGCATCACGCAGCGGCTCGTGGGGGAAACGGGCGTCGGTGGCGTGGGAACGGGTGAGGGGGAAGTGGGGGAGGCGAGCGTGGTGAGGCGGGTGTGGAATGACATGTTGGATGATGTGTTTGGGGAGAAGAATGGGGGGAGAGGTTGAACGGAGCCGAATCGAGGGGTATGGGCATGGTTTTTTTTTTTTTTTTTTGGGGGGGGGGGGGGGGGGGGTAGTGGGGAGGTTGGTTTCTTATTTGTTGTTTTGGTGTGGATTTGTTGCGTAAGAGTCACGATGATTGATTCCGCATATTTTATACTTTTTTTACGGGGAAACTTGTTCTGGAGCTCAGGAAACATGGTGTTTATGAGGATTATGAAAAAGAGTAGCTTATTTGTAATATCAACTTTTCTTCGGATGGTTCCACGCTTCGACTTCGATCAGACATCTTCTCGTATATCGTGAAGTACTGTGAAGGTATCTCGTTGTCAATCGATAGCTAACCTTTCTACGATCAAAGTTACTCATCTCCCACCTCACGCTGCTGGTTCAACCTATCTCGGACTATATTGCACGGAGAACCGGTTTACAAACGAGCAACTCCCACTTATACGTAGGAGTTAACAACCACATGGACCGCAGGGATATCTTAATTCTCTGCAAGCAGCACCCACCTAGCATATATCTACTAAGCTGTACAGCGGGCTGGGAATTCTAATCGTTGTAGAGGAGGAGGTACCATTGTGAAAAGTTGAATACCCTCGGACTTACCATTTCTGATGCCTCATTCCGTCTCTCTTCCTCTATCCTTCACCTATCTCCCCTTACAACGCACCGACACCTCCTTCTATATCATTCTGTAAGTAGCGCTCCATGGTGAGGATACAGGACAGATAGTGAAGATATAGTCAAGGCATTGGTCGAACTTCTATCCAGGATCTGATTGATGAAACGAAAAAGATTCATGAACGGATTATGCACTTAAGTGATAGCTGGGTGTGACTGCAGAGAGGTGAACATGGAAAGGATGAGACCAGAGTCCGAACATGCAAATGTCAGCAACTCTAACAGAAAATGAGTAATCGGTGCGTGGTGATAGTTAGATTAGACCGAGTTAGCGTTGAGTAGGGTGCTTTATATTTCAGTGGAGCATCTATGTCTTGGGATCGGGCCAAAGGAAGGTTAGGTCATGTAGGAGTTTCAACATGTTCGAGTGGTATGCGAGCTAAGGGGGACATAGAACATATAGCCATGCATACGGCCAATATCACAGTCACAAGCGCAAAGTACGATATCAGCTAGATTCAGTTGTGCAGGAGAAAACAGAGCATACGCCTATCGAAACTATTACACCCCAGAATGCGCAAGATGATATCGCACACACAAGCGGCCAAGTAAATCGTCGAATCGCAAACATCCAGATAGAGAGAGCAAGGAAAGGAACCAAGGGAGATTAAGCAAGGAACCAAGGGATCGAGGGAAGCCAAGCCAGAAGTGAACTGGTCACAATGTGCAAGATAGGGGGGTTTAGACGTGCAAACAGAGTTACGAGCTCGCATAAATGATCTCAAAAAGCTACAGCGAGATCGCGAAAGAGACAGTGTCGGTAAGTGAGAGAGAAGAAGGGCAACTATAGGAGATTTCGAATGGGTAGGGGCTTCCCCTTCCCGTATGGCCTCTTGTCCCTCGCGAGATCAGTCTGCGCCACCCATTATCCTTTGTCGCACAGAAAAGTTTCAACATTTATCGTGCCGTTGCTGTGTCTGATATATTGAACAGTCCGCTGAACGCCCTCGTCATGTAGTATTTGCCGTGAGATACCAAGTAAAGCGCTCTAGCATGCAGAGACAAGACAGGAAAAGGGATGTAAGAACCGAGAAGAGCAGCTTCCAGAAGAATCCTTCCCTTCTTAAATGAGTATCTATTACTGCATCCGAGAACGATCAACCAAGAGTAAAGAGGACACCGGGGATATAAGGCTCATCGAAGACTAGCGGACCCCTATGCCTCTAACAGATTGTCCGGAAAACTTGATAGTCCTGATGAAAGATGGTGTCCTGAACGAAGGGATCCTCTACAGAATCAAGCATTTCTTCTCTTTCTTCTTCCTGGTCAACAGAGCTGCCCTCGTGGCGTGCTCAAACACCTCACGTACGCCCTCGTTTGTCTTGGCGGAGCACTCGAGGTATCGCTGAGCACCGATCTTCTTACGGACGTCCTCAGCCTGTAGGTAAGATTTATTAGCACACAAACAGACATCATGAAGGGATACTGTTTGGACATAATCGTACCTGCTCTGGGGTGACTGGCTTCTGCGATGTCTTGTGTAGTTCCTCGATTGTCTTCTGGTCGTAGCGCAAATCCTTCTTGCATCCAACCAGAATGATGGGAAGACCTTGGCAGAAATGAAGAACCTCGGAGATCCACTACAATCAAGACCACAAATTAGCCATGCTAGTACTTGACTAAGACAAGTACATGTAGCTTGGATATACGGAGGATTATACCTTCTCTTGTACGTTATCAAGTGAATCTGGTGAGTCAATAGCGAAGCAGATCAGAATAACGTGCGAGTCGGGGTAAGATAGAGGTCTGAGACGATCGTAATCTTCCTGACCAGCGGTATCCCATAAGGCAAGTTCAACATGTTTACCGTCGACTTCGACGTCGGCAACGTAGTTCTCGAACACAGTTGGGACATAGACCTATGCATTGCAGAGTCAGTATCCGTGAAACTGTTGTTATGGGTTCATTTAAGTGGCTAGAGTATTTCAAGTGAAGCTGACGCAAGTTGGGTTCAGGGTAAGGTGGAAGGCTTAAAGGGGGTACAACCTCAGGGAATGTGCCCTTGGAGAAAACACTGCGGAAGAGATTGTTGTCAGTATGTGTTTCCAGTGTCAAGCAAGCTGAAAAACGTCAGGCAGCTTCGTTCGTTAGAGAGTAACTCACATGAGTAGACAGGTCTTTCCGCAGGCGCCGTCACCGACGATGACAAGCTTGCGACGGATCTCCGCCATCTTGGATACTGCAAGAGATATGAGTAAAGGTTATGGAGATCGGTTTAGAGAAGGAGAGTTGTTAATGGGGAGAGTTAAGAGGTGGTTGTGAGTTGTTGATGTTGAGGCACGACAAGAAGTGAGGTGGAGGTTAAAGAAGACGAGGACGAAAGTGAGCTAGGGAGGAGGATCACAGACGTTTTGGAGGTGCGGCTGTGTTTGTTTAAGGCCTACGAAAACTGGTGGTGGTCCCGGCTTTCTATGAGGCGTCGGCAGGCTGGAAAGTACCTCTTACCTTGACTGGAGTGAATACTGTGAAGTTGGGATACTAGAGTGTCAAGTCTCTGTGAGAATATAAAATTGACAGACTCTATGTAGATTTGATGAAGTGTGCGTGCTGTGGTGAGGCCGATGCTAGAGCAGATGTTTACCACAGTACTGCAGTGAACTGCACAGTTCACAGGTAGGTAGGCAGCAGGCAGGGTAGGCACGGCAGGCAGAGAGGCAGCTTTTCGGTGGGTGGAGACAGTGAACTCTCTTGCCTTTCCTAGGTCTTTCCTTTCCTGGGCGTGGAGGTCTTGGAAGTTCTTGCCTATCTTTCAACTTTCCTGGATACACACCGAAACTACCTTAGTCATACAATCACTTTTATGAAGCTGTAGTTCTATCTCAATTCCATCTGGACATATGAAGAACTTCGGATTGTCTTTAACGATTACTTTATTAGCGAACTCACTCTTACCTAAGCGGTCAGGGAAATTGTTCTTCTCTATAAAACTATACCGACAACAAATTCACAAGACTTACTCGTGCTTATTTTGTACCACGTACGGCTACTTGTAGAGACCCAAGTCTCGATGGCGAAAATGATTGCCAACAATTCACTTTATGTACTTGCATGGACCAATCAAATCCTCCAAAATAACTGGAATAATAACTTGTATTTGTGCTTAAATCTCCAACTGTCGACGGTACCGAGCTTATCTGTCTCCCTTTTGCCGTGCTGATGATCGGGATCTGTTCTTTCAACCTTACCGTACCTCTCCAGTTCTCTGTCTAGATCTAGATACCACTATCGTACGTAGGAGAACTCGTAGCCTCATATCAGAGCTGCATGAACATGACGGAAAACCTGACACTCAATCTGAGACGAATCTGAGCTGTGTTAACAAGGCTGAGACAGTTTTTGTACTGTAATCGTGTTTGAGCTCTTGCCCACGTCAACAACGAATTCTCTACCTCCCATCATCCACATGCTAGAACAAACAGATAGTACAATACAATGTCTTATCGAAAATCGCACGCTGTGTCTAACCCTGTTCTGAGATTGGTCAATATCCGGCGTATAGGGGAGGTCCAGTTGCGGAGAGATATATTACCCGGCCAGAATATTCATTGAGTAGACGGTTCGTGCATAGGAATAGAGAAGATAATGTCTTATTTTCGATTGAAGCTTTACTCAACTTATTTTTAATACTCCAAGATTGTGTATATCTACATCTGCTACACCCAAGGCCGGTTTCTTGCTAGAAGTCATATCCAAATGGTATCCGCCCACCCTACTATGTATGCAATTATGTCAAAGAGGAACGCCGTAACCATCCAGCTTGGTAGCTAGCGACACCAATGCTACCCAGCCTTATCGAGGCTGAAGGGAAGGGTATATAAGTCCTTCCAAAAGCATCCATGAAAGAGGTACTCCATCCAGATGCCGCTAACCTTATGAACCCCAAATACCCGCGCGCTGCAGCCCAGAAACAGAAACCAATTTGGTGTGCATGAAAGGGTATGGAAGTAAGTCGAAAATAGAAACAAAGAAAGGTGTAAACGGAGGGTGTATTTCCATTGCCAGAACCAAGTGCTGATATAGAGAAGCCTTGGCAGACTTTATAGAGAACTACATCAACAGTTCTGAAATCTGCATAGAACGTTGCGGAGTCGAGTGTTCGACAACTGGATCAAATGGAAAGAGTTTATCGAAGACAGCTAAGGCTGCCTCATTTCCAGGTTGATAGAGGACCTTCCGTAACTCAGACACGCTAGGGAGAAGGAAGAGATTCTCAGTCCAGTCTGCTTCTCTATGATCCCAGTTGCTACGGATAGTGGCGTAGTGATTGATCAGATCAACGCGACTATGAGGCGTATTGCCAAAATGCTTCCCTGACTTATCGATGCTGGCACAAGCGCTGCAGCAAAGTCCGTCAAATAGTTCGTGATCCTGAATGCTGATTAGCTCTCTAGGGAGTTTTTCACACTCGGCAAATTCAGGACTGGCGGTACGATCGTTCGGATGATATTTACGAAATCTATCGAGAGAATAGTCGAATGCGATCCTCGTTTTGTACTCCGAATTGATCTGGACTTCGCGAAGTAAGTTCGAGGCGACCTTGATATGGCCAATGAAATCCATAGGAGGGGCTTGTCCTTCAAGGTTGGTTGCTACTGATCGGCCCTCGAATGCGGAAAGGTCAGAGAAAACGTCGACAGAAGGCGGCTCGTACGATAAATAAGGGGAGTCATCGTTAGGATCCCAGTGCCCAGTGGCTATGTGATGCTCAGCAAGTATAGGTAGTTTGCGAGTCCATGGTACTGCGATCCAGGCAAAGTAGTAACAATCCATTCTCGTCCCACCTTTGCGAAACATCTGAAAGTCGCCTACTTCAGCAGCGTGTTTTTCTCTAATGTGTAAGAACAAGTCCTTGAAATGGAACCGCTTCTGGACGTCATTTCTGGTACATCCAGGGCACTTGAAGGTCTTGACAACTTTCGTGCGGCTGCTTTTTCGCTTGCAAAGGGTAGGTAAAATCTTATATTCGAATATCATGCAAGCATCATGCATTGTGGGAGCATACTTTCCGTCTGGATGAATAGACCTTGGGAGAGGGGAAGGAGGCCGTTGACTGTCGGGAAGAGCAGCATACATTGACCAGACCATGTTCAACGTGCGAATAGCAAAATCCTGATCGATAATAATCTTCAATTCTTTTCCTTCCTCGATTTCCAGTTGCTTGATAGCTTCTGAAGCCAACTCAAGTAAGAGCCGTTGTTCCGGACTTGCAATGGGGGAGTTCCTCTCGGCTTGAAGATTGGAATACAGCTCCCACTTGTTGAATTCCATCGACGATTTTTCCGATTCCACAACCTCCTCAGCTGCCGCCCTACTCTTTTCCAATTTGTCTTTCAGAATCTTCCATGATCTTTCTGTAGGAACCTTGAGGATCTTGATGGCTTTCTGGTATGCCGGAATAAGCTTCAATGCCTCTTTCGAAAGGGGTGGGTTCATAGCCGATGCCTTCGCTTGATAGTACTCTTGTCTTTGAGTCTTTAGGTCTTTATTTTTTGACTTTTTGACAGCATCTTGCGATTTCTCCCATTTCTCGATTGCCTTGATCTCGATAAGTCTACCTTGAACATGAGATGTCTTTTCCGCTAACCACTTGGCAACTGCAGCAATCATCTCCTCGTCAGTAGAATATTCCTTCCTTACAGCTTCCCTCATATTCATATACTCCTCGTTGATCTTTTGAACATCAGTCTGTCGAAAGACCGTAAACCGCATGTGATTGTTCCGTGGTATCTGCGCAATTTCGCTTCCCGCACACTCATAGCTTCCCCAAGAATCGACGGTCGCGCTCATAATGCATGAACCAAGGCGAGGATCGCTGAACAGTTGAGTTCCGGGGAAGGACTACATAGAGTTAGGTCAACGGCTAGAACAGAATAAAAACTCCCATGGCAGTCATACTTTTGCTATTTGTTTCTTGAAGCATGGTTCACACCAACGTCTCAAGAATGCCCAATATGCCTTCCGAATTGTTTGATTTTTACAACTGTGGCAACCTTGTCCACTTAAGAGGTCGAGATACTGAAACTCCTTCATGCCCGTCGGAGGGGGAGGAATACCCTCTCCAAATTTGTGATTCCGGCAATGCTCCCATGTCTTGCTATATGTATCGAGCATGGAGCAGAAACTTTTGCTCACAAGTCTCATCTGTGGTAACAGCTTGGGCTCGCAAAATGAAAAGATGACAATCCACACATCATCCGGGATGTGCTGAATCACCTTTCTACCCTTTCGTAATTTTGGTGCCTTTATTCTTTCTTTCTTGCGCTTCGGTTGTAAGGATTCATCATCACTGGCGTCGGAAATTCGTTTACGAGTGATGGTCAGCGGGCAAGGCTGAGCGCGGGGAGGAAGTTGGGAGTCTACCCTGAAGGCTAAGGTGCCATATATGGGTTTCTGTGGCATTATGGTGATCAACGGAGCGAAACGAGTGTAGTAGGAGTCTGAGAGTTGTCCATATGCTGGATATATGGCTAGAGCCTCAGCTGAAGTATGCCATGGACGGTTAAATTGAGGGTTGAGGAGGTTGAGAAGGGAAGAGATTGGGGGGAGTGTTTGTCTCGACTGATCAGCCATCTCCTGTTGGTTATCTGTACGAAGATAAATATATCTAAACTTTTTCGTTTGAGCCGTGGTTCTCAATGTGAACGGATCACGGGCTTGGCAGGTGGATCCGGTGTTGCGCCCGGCGCAGTGCTGTTTGTTGAGTGAAGTTTCATCTACAAAAAAAGTGATTATCAAGATAAGAATAGGTAGACCGCATAGTTCGGAGGGTTGTTAGGATGGTGGAAGTGACCAGGCGTGGGAGAAGGTAGGTGGTGTACAATACGGCTACATGGCCGTCCCCTCCGACAAAAGGACATGCATCAGTGGCACCAAAAGGCCAAGGTTCTCTTAGATGATTACGGCTCTGACTGTGAGTTGACAAATCGGCATGGAATAGGCGGGAGGAGTGGTGATTCATATAAATATTGGAGTAACCTGAATACTGATAAGATAAATATAAATATATATACATATATATGGTGAAGTTGTGATGGAGTGAACGAATGTCAGGATGTTGTCTATCGATAAATGCAATCCATTCAAAAAGGGGACAAATGCTCCCCATCTCAGATCCACTGTCTGCTTCATGGACTTATTATTCTCCCTTTGATCATATACAATTCGGTATCCTATAATAGTCTATTTACACCTATGATCGCTATTGACACAAAACTGAAAAATTGGATATCTAACTACATGGTATCCGTACTCTTCATTCTTTGTCCATTGCAGTGACGGGAATTCAACTCGTTCGAAATCTTTCATTACCATAAATTACCATAGATTACCATCGTAGCATTCTAGAAATTCTCGCCTCTTATTGGTCTATCGGGGAGGATTCAAAGGAAACTTGTAAAGAAACATTTTGATAACCTTAGGTCCAAAAATGGTACACTTCCGTTACAGAAGCTCCCGTCAAATTACAACCTAATCCGATGCATCGAGTTGAATAGGAGGTCAAATCAAATTCTACCTTTGCCAGGGACGAAACCGCATTAGAACCAGATGTGGACAACTCGCCGCTAGCACCTTGTCGCATTACTGCTTCATATGGTGGGTACGCTATTCGTTTTGTTCCCTGGTGCTCCTGGTGTACTGAGCTAATGCTCTCAAAAAGGGGTTGACTCTAGTGAGTAACAAGAGACTGCAAGCTGTACATACCAACGTCTACACCGCAAAATCCTCTTCGTGTCTTCGATGTGCAAATCATCACCTCCTGCATCTTCCAAACATCGGTTTCGTAAATATAGACTTCCGATAAGAGGTTTGCGGAATTGAACGCTCTCTCACGGAAGCTCGAATTGCGGGTAGAAGCAGTGCTCAGTTCACTTTCAAGTCGTTAACGCAGCGGATCTTGTAGAGCTGCAGATTGTATCCGCCAACTTAATCATGATGTCTCTCCCACTCATTATGTGGAGGTTGTGATTGCGAAAGACAAAGGACTGATGCTCGTATCTGTGGTATTTTTGGTGACGCTGAGAACGTCTTCTAACTCTTTGGCCATCCAGACTGGTATACTGCATAGAAACCCAAATGTCTTCTCATAAAGCTCCCGTCTCGAATCACTTGTATGCTCGATCAGGTCAATGCCTCGTTGAAGCAACTTGTGCAGCATCCTCGTGTAGAGTAAAGGATCGCTGAGCAGAATAAGGTCCTCTTTGATGGCCATCTAAGGGTATTTCCTTTGAATGAATTGTTGGTATTGGTCTTTGAAATTTTTTCTACCGACTTGATAACCATCTTCTCCTCAGATTGGGCGATTGCTACGATGAATTTCTATAGTCGTTTTATACCACAGCACTGAGAATGAGGGGGTTTTCGGGATCATCCTTCTCCAACACTGGGCTCAATAGTGCTCGTCATCCAACATTGTAGTTTCGAATTCAGTCATTACGTAGGCGATAATCTTGGATAGGAATTCTCAATGGGAAATTTTCGTAAAAATGAGAGTCCAGAGCAGCCAGGGTCTCTGGCCTAAGCGCATAGAGTAGAGCCGCCACAAGGGTCAAGAAGGACCAGACCGTCAACTGAATCCAGTGGGGGATGGAGAGATATTCTAAGTATTAGCTACTTGTGCTTAAGATAGGAGAAATCACTTTTTACAAAGGGGATACTCATGTACCGATGGGTTTACGCATTTTGATACAGTATATCACTGACAGTCTCTGAGATAGGACTAAGTTAGTCTTCAAGGAAACCCGATAAGGGGTGCTCCCCCATTTGGTACCGAGCATCATATTACTCGACAGCACTATACCATACTCTGTATAGTCATAGCTGCTGCATTCCTCATCCAGAATCCAGCTAGCAATAATGTTCTTGATTTATACAGTACGGAAGTGTTCCATCAAAAGTGGTGCATGAAGTCGTGGAGAACTGTCAAGATACATACCTTAGCGTGAACTACATTAGGTTAGTGTCGTCTTCTCCGATCGGCAAAGCGTCGGTAAGCTTTCCCCACATTCTTCTAGCCCACCTCGTGCTCGTTAACCCAACCTTGGCCACATTACCCTATCTACCATTACTTCTACCTCGGTTTCAAACTATGATGAGACTGCCGTGACTGCTCATCTCACCATTAACTACACACGTAGTAGTACGCACTCATAGTTTGTATACTACTGGTAAACATGTCATCGCGAGGTTGCATGGCGCCGCATTACTCGCAGCAAGCACGCGGGATCACACGCCACCGATGAAGTTTTTCAGGAGCGTATGCGAGATTCGTGGTGAATTTCTTCGTTATTTCCGCAAGTTGGGATAAGTCTCCTTCTGTTTTGATCGCTTGATCAGCAAAATGGGAGTGAGGAGTGAGCATAGCGAGTTCGGATGCGAAGGCCAATTCCGTCGCCAGTTGCCACGATCAACGTGCCCATGAGCTGCAGAGGTACATAAACTGTCCTTTATCCCTGGTGCATGCCCTCTCCCCGGTAATTCTGTTGTCATAGATGGTAGGTAGGGTAGCAGTCTTTTTCGCAAAAGTGGAATTTTGGCAGCGACTGTAACCTCCCTTCAACTCCCATCTAATATACTACAATGGGCTTCTTTGCCAAAGAGAGTATGTTATCTGTCCAAATCATCTACCCTTGCTACGAATGTTAGCTGAACCCGATCATAGAAATTCGTCACGACGAGGAAGTGCAGGACCCGACACAGGAAACAGCTCCGTCCTATACTTACGCGCAGAACGACGGACACATCGAATATGATGATGATTTACACGTCCCATGCCCCCCTCACACCACGGAGCGAAAATTGGTGACAAAGATTGATCTTCACGTGCTTCCGTTCCTGTGTATACTTTACCTCCTTGCATTTTTGGACCGGTAAGACCAATCCTTGCCTGACATCCGATAGATGTATACTGACCCTTCAAAGAGTCAACATCTCAAATGCCAATATCTTCGGTTTGTCGAAAGAGTTGGATTTGGAGCGCGATAGTCGGTACAACAATGCCCTTGTCATCTTCTTCGTACCCTATATTCTGTTTGAGATTCCGTCCAATTTGATCCTCAAAAAACTGAGGCCTCATGTCTGGCGTAAGTCCACTCCTAACAGCTCCTAGAAATATCTCTAAACGTATTAGTATCACTTTGCATGTTTGGATTTGGTCTCGTGACTATGTTACAAGGCTTTGTTCAAAACTACGAAGGACTCCTGACGACCCGCTTCTTCCTGGGCGTATTCGAAACTGGGATGTTTCCCGGTTGCTTCTATTTGATCGGCATGTGGTACAGACGCCATGAGGCTCAGAGACGGTATACCTTCTTCTTCAGCTCAACAACCTTGGCTGGCGCCTTTGGAGGTCTTCTCGCCAGTGCCATCGGAAAGATGGACGGAATGAAGGGGTATCGTGGATGGAGATGGATCTTTATTCTCGAAGGCGTCTTGACAGTCCTCGTCTCTATCGCTTTCTTCTTCTTGATTCCCGACTTCCCAGAGGACGTGAAATGGCTGACGACCGAAGAACGAGCATACGTACAAGCAAGGCTACGTGTCGATCAAGGTAGATCCGCCTTGGAACGTCGCATCACATTTCAAGACGTCAGGAATGTTTTCAAGGATCCCAAAATCTTCGCCGGCGGCTTCATGTACTTTGGTCTTATCGTCCCGGCCTATGGATATGCCTACTTTTCCCCCGGCATCATTCAAAGCTACGGGTACTCGCGCATCCAGACTCAACTGCACAGCGTCCCGCCCTGGGCCGCCGCGTTCGTTTTCGCCATGATCGTGGCGTATATCTCCGACAAGATTCGGCATCGCTTCGCCTTCACCATCATATGCATCTCCATTTGTATCGTCGGCTTTGGGATTTTGATAGCCGTCCACGACAACACGAAACTCCAATATGGAGCACTGTTCCTCGTCGCGATAGGAGCATATAGCGCCATGCCCATAATCGTATGCTGGTTCAATATGAATCTTGGCGGTCATCATCGTAGGAGCGTAGGTAGCGCCTGGCAAGTTGCTTTCGGAAACATTGGAGGTATTATCGCTGTTTACGCGTTCATGCAGAAGGATGCGCCGAAGTACATCACGGGATACAGTATCTGCATTGCGTTCGTGATACTCAGTGGCTTGAGTTGTCTTATATACTTTATCCTGGTTTCATATCAGAACAGGAAGAGGAATAAGATGGGGGCAGATTTGGGATTGACGGAGCATGAGAAGACGGAGATGGGAGATAATAGTCCGGACTATCGCTACCTCTTGTAAAGGTTTCTGTTTTTTTTTTTTTAAGGCTATTAGGCTAGTTGGATCTGAGTAGCGTTTAGGTGAAGCTAAAGAATTTGACTGCTATTTAGTTCGAGTCGACTTTTATGTGTAAATTTTCGACAAAGCATCGAAAAGCTGTGTACAAGGATGTGGTACAGTGCACTCCTACCCCCTCCCCACAACACGACCATTCAAGGTCACTATGATTCTTTCCCCGTCTTTAACCCCTACAAGTTCGACTTGAGTCCATGCTCCCCATACGTCAACGGCCACCTCCCCATCTTATACGTCTCCCACGCCTTCTCGACCTCCGCGTGGGCATCGTACCCGAACAAGAACCTCTGAAGAACGGGATCCCTCCACCGATTCGGAAACCCCCTGAACGGCTCCTCCTCCACGAACTGCCTATCCCTCTCCCTTTGCCTCTCCCCGTCCTCCAAATGATACGTCTCCCCGTACGCCGCAGCCTCGTTCACGATAGCCGTCGTCCTCGGCTTCCGCAGCCCCTCGTAGATGACGAGTATGTCCCTCAGCTGGGCCTTCCGCTCCACCTTCTCCATGAGCGCACCGAGCACCGCGCCGTCCTCGATCGCCATGGCGGCGCCCTGCGCGAGATATGGCAGCGTCGCGTGACACGCGTCGCCGAGGAGCGCGAACTTCCCCCCCGCGTGGCTCCACTTGCGCAGCTCGATGCTGCTCTGGAGGCGCCACTTGCTCGTCTCGCGCACCATGCCCAGCAGCGTGCGGAACACGGGATCCCAGGTGGCGAAGAGATCCCACATCTCCTGCAGGTCGGCCTTCTGGGTGTTGACGAGCGCGGGCAGGGTGTCTGGACACGCGATGACGATGTTGAAGAGGTCGCCGGCGTGCATGAGGTAGCAGACTGCGTGGGCGCCGGGGCCGATCCAGTAGTTGATCGAGGGGTTGTCGATCAGATCGCTGAGTTCGGCGCGCTGGCGCATGTCTGATGCTTTTACGACGGCGCGGTATGCGAGGTCGCCGGTGTCCCTTGGGGGGTCGGGATGTCCGAGCAGTTGCTCTCTGCAAACTGACCGCAGCCCGTCTGCGCCTATGATCACGTCGGCCGTGAAGTCCGGTTTCCCTTTGATCTTCACGGCCGGCCTGTCGAAATCGATCGATGTGACGGCGGAGCCGAGTTTGATGACGGCGCCGGCTTGAATCGTGGCGTCGGCGAGGATCTTGTGTAGTTCGGCACGGTGGACGTGGAGGTATGGATTCCCGTACTCGGTCTCCGTGAACGGCCTGACGTTCTGCCGCGACAGCACCTTGCCGTCCGAATACCGCCTCAACACAAAGTCCCGTGGCCGCACGCTCACGGCCTCGACCTTCTCCAGGAGGCCGTACCGCCTCAGGATGCGGGATGAGTTGGGCGGGATCTGGATCCCGGCTCCTACCTGTGCTCGTACGTCTCATCAGTCCGTTTTGAGGCTGCACAAAGTGTGGAGAGATGACATCTCAGGATTACGAAAGGGGATTGACATGGGAGTGGAAAGTGAAGGCAAGGTAAAGTGAGAAACTCCCTGCACCTACCTCCCCAAGCACCTCCGCTTGCTCCAAGACGGTGACTCTATGTCCTGCCCTTGAGATCCCAATTGCGGCGGCCAGACCCCCGAGTCCTGCGCCTATGATTGCGACGTGGTACTGTGGCTTTTCCATAGTCCGACACTTCATCGTTACGATAAAGATATATGCACTCAAGACTTGACGCGTATACGCGAACAAGGTAGAAAACCTGGGGCCGATGAAGCACAAAGATAGACTTTGCAGCTTGGGTATGCGCCCAGACGGTACAGAATCAGGAGAGAACGAATCGACTCAAGGAGAGAGAATGGAGAGAAATCTCCATGATGGATACACGCATTACTACGGTTATACCTATACTCGTACGATATGCTGCATAATTTATTAGGTTGAGCGTACATCGCTTTGCTGGAGAGGTTTGAGGGGACGTGGGGAAATTGTCTTGTCGGGTTCTGTGATCGGTACTTCGTCTGCTCATCCTCTCTTTCTAGGAATCTTAGGGAATTCTATGTAAAACAAACCCGCGGAGCCGACATATGTCGTATCAGCTTTGTACGCTTTGTACATTTATCAATAGAGCATCCCGCATACTTTCATATCTAAAAACTGTAGTGCAACGTGGCTATCCCCAGGATAGTTCACATGTCTCAGGGGAAAAAGTAGCGTATCGCAATAGTACACTACCCCAATTGTAGGTAAATAGATATATGTTAGTTGATATAGCACTATCTCATCTATACAAACGGAATTAGATAGACCCCGAAAATGCCCAGGGTACGCAAAGTAGCAGCGTCGCGCCCTGTCGTGAACCGCGCGGCAACAGCCATGTCCTCTGAGACGAAAACATCTGCCCCTCTTGATGTAAGAAACTTGATTCTTCATCCTCGCACGGAACCTTCGAATCACTATCCCTAAAGTTGGTACAACGAAAAATATGAAATGTTTGGGTATCTTGAACCCATGACTGCGCTTTTCCCACTTATCGACAGAGGAGAACAGGGGGTATAGCCGCCGTACAGAGGAGAAGCACCAAGAAATCAACAAAAGAGATGTGTTCCTTTTTCGGCTGTCGAGCCCAAAGCTACTGTTCCGTAAGACCTTCAGATGACCCTAGTATGGTGTCCCTCTGTGTGAGGGACTTTGAGATCCACAATATGACCAAGGAACCCAGGCATTGCTGCCCTAATCTAAGAGTCCCTTTCTATATACACTCCCATCTTCTAGATAGCTCCGGAAAGACCAACAAATGAAATTCGTGAGCATAAAAGGAACGTCGTTGCGTCGTAAGCGCTAAATGTAACTGTGAATGTGGAAAATGAAACCATTACCGCCATCCTCATTCATCATATCAGGGATACTATTACACAATGAGAGATAGGAGAGATTCGTCGGGATAATTAGGTCACACCGATGTGCCAACACCAGTAGATGGTCGACGGAAGAGTGAGCCCGATAATTTCATGTCTCCAAGAAACCGAAGGAAAGCAGACTTTTTCGAAGGTCGCCGTTGTATTTGCGCCGCAAACTGAACCATTGGGCCCACGATATCTTCGTCTCCTAAAGTGGGAAATTTTCCCTCGCTCCGTGGATCGTTAAGAGTGGGCATTTTGCTCAACGGTGCGGGTTCGGAGGGGGTGGCCATCAGAGCGTCCTGACCTGATCTTGCTGCTTCTGCACAACATTGGTCGTAGCTTCTTTTCCATCGTGCATCAATCTCAGCCCACTTTTCATCAGTTAATTTATAGATTTTTGAATTGGTACCAAAGTGCTCTCCAGTGCGAACTTGGTGCTTGGTGAAGTTTCGCCGTGCTTGTTCCCAATCCGCAAATAACTGACGGCAAGTGCTGGAATCGTATATTTCCACGGAGTATGGCTCGGGGAAGATGGTAAAGTTGGCGTGACCCAGTTTGTCTGCCCACTTATCATCTGGATCAGCAATCATCATCGGTGGATATTCTGCGGAGGAGACCATATAACCGGATCGATGAAGCGATGCAATTGATGGTGGAGATGATAGTGGGGGAGTGATTGTGCTCGGAATACCAGGTGTGCCAGTGGGAGTGTTCACAATCGAGGACGGTGCTTCCGCGATAGTCGGCGACTGCAAGGGGGATTGAATTGGGCTATCTTGACTAGAACGCAAGTCCACCATCAACGGGGGAAGCAGAGGAGTGGACGCAAGTGCTTGCCGATCGATTGGGTCGCATTCAATAACAGTCTCCACGATATCTTCCTGCGTAGGCGTGGTTTCATCCGCAAGGTCGTGTGATTCATGAGATGGAGACGGAATGCTTTGGCATTGTTGCTCTTCTACCGGTGGAAACACTGGACTGGTCAAGGATAATGATCGAAGTGAAGCTGTTCGGGAAGGTGTAGCGCTGCGCGAGATCTGACCGGGGACTGCAGATTTTCTATCCGACCGTCGTCTAGAAAGCGTAGGAAATCTGTTACCGAACCGAGCCGCAATGCCACTCAGAGGGGAGTCGCCCGACCTCCGTCTCTTTGCCATGTGCGGATTGGTGAAGTCGGAATCGTTATAGTACCAGTCATCGGAAAGATCGTAATGTGGGCTGGAAGAAAATGCAGCGGTGGATTGACCGATTGGAGAAGTATCGTGTGCACACCTTTCTTCATCACCTGCTACAAGGTTAGATTGGTGCGAGGAGTCAGGACATGACGAGAGACAGGTACATAGACAGGGTGTATATTCAAAATCGCGGTCTCTATGTTCCAGCACCACAAATTCATCGTCAACTTCCATAGGATCCTCCATCACGCCTGGTAGCTTATTCGTCGAGCCATTATGCTCCACATGGTCATAAATGGGTGGACTCGAGGATAAGGACGAGGTCGAGCTTGGATAGCGCATGTGCGAGCGTGTGGAAAAGGTTGGCGTCAACGGGGTGGAGCATTCGGATGCGACTGATGGCGATGAGTCGGAAGAATGAGTTAAAGTAGTGAGCTGCGAAGAGACCAAATCGTCGACAGGAGTGTTGCTCGAGTATTTGGCTGCAACGAGCCTCGGTAGTTGCAACGGTCTGAGTGGCATATCGCGTTGATATTCATGTGTATATGAAGCTGTTGACGAGTTATAGTAGGATGGTTGAGGGTAAGGTAGATATGTTTAGTGACGGAGCTTTAGTCTCTGTTAGGATGGCCAATCCATTTAATGGTCAGATGATGAGAGAAGGCGGACGCGCAAGAGGTTGTCTTTTGTAGGTAAAGGCGTGTTCCAGTGTTCAGTGTATATTTGTCCTGGATAGGTAGTGGTGGCTGATAGGGACTTGGTTTTGGAGGGTGCCACGACGGCTTGTTGTCCACGTCGAACGTCGAAAGAGCTTGGGGGAATGATGGGGGGGAAGGGGGTGATCGCTTGAGGGTTGAGGGGTGGTCGTGGCCCAAGGCCCGGTTTATCAGATTTTTTTCGTGTGCAATGTCAGACTGCTTCGGCCCCAGCACCCAAAGCGGATTTGATGCACGTGAAACAGCCAGAATTCACGTACAATTTATCGGATGGGTATACTGTACATAAAATGGACTGTCACTCGTGGGCTGCTTCTTGTGTCTCTCTCACCCCGATGAATTGATCAATGATGAGGGCAATTCGGGTGAGTTGAAGGAGCAGCGCATGCAGTGGAAGAGAATGAAGAAGTTTTCTGTCGGAATTGGAAAAGAGGGTTCAAATTGCTCACCCAAATGGAAGAGCCTGAGCACTGAGCAGTTATGATTATTACAAAGTACGAAAAGCCGCCGATGAGGATTTTTAGGAGCGGGCATCGCCTCTAGTTCTATAGCATAAGTACCACCCCGACTCTTTACCCTCCCTCAAACGGACTTTTTTTTTTAGACTTGCCTACTGGCTTTCTCAATCTTAGTCCTCGAAAGCCCATGAGGAAGCACGGGATTTAGTTCTACGGTACCTCTCCTGTAGGTCTAAACAACATACAGTACATAAACTCATTACTGGAGCTGTACCTTACCGGTAGATTCTCACAGGCATCCTTACTTACGGGCTCGCCCGAAAAGGTATCTATCTTTTAGGGCATACATGGGGCTACCAGTTCCCGATGTTCCCTCCCAAAGTTCTGCTTAAAGAGTCTGACAAACCAACAACAACCGTCCAAGGTTCGAAACGGCATATCACCTTGCATTGTTGTAAGTCGAACATACCGGAAATAGGGTCAGCGTAGGTAAAGCTCTGCTCTTTTCCACCCTTCTCCTCAAGATGTTCTTTCGTTCACCTTGAAGGAGACATTGGAAAGCGTCGGCTGCGCCCATAATCTCTCCGTTGTTCAGCTGCTTTAACCCTCAGGTTTTGGGAGGGTACAGTACAGATTGAATTTGATATGGTAGTACTTTGTTGCAAGGAATCATGATGAAAGTAATCGCACCATTGAACGAATTTCTTTTGCACGGCAGTAGCATTCATAGTACATGTACCCTATGAGATACAAGTACGGTTCTGTTAATTGGGAATCCCAGGCTGTTAGTGGAAAAAATGAGCAAAGCAATATCAGCCGAGCTAAGTTGAAGTCTGTAGCCGCGAACAGATATCAATATCGGATTATCTCCGTACCCGCTAGTGCACTAATTAATATAATTTTTCTTCTAGAAAGAAGTGAAAATGTGGATTCTGAGTGCAAAAATTTTCCCCAGCACTTTCTTTCTATTAATCATCATCATCTCACCAGCCAAGGTGGGTAAAGGAGAGGACTTTGAAAAGTCCGTCAACGTTACGATGTAACAAAACAGCCAGTTGGTCGACAGTAAGTCCACTCAGGGCAAAATAGCCGTCTGACTGGTAGATTCTTCAAAAGAAAATGTCACTTACGTGGCGCCACTCCGGTACTGGAGGAATATACAGTACCTAGGCGAATAACTGGCTTGATGGATGATGGAATGATGGATCCTGTCCCGTGTCCGGTGGAAGAAGTAACGGGAAAAAGTAACGGGAAAATTTCCTCAGTCCTTCCGAGTTTCGCTACCCTCAATCAAGCCGAATGATTTGATGTACTGTATGAAGAAAGAAACTTGTTGTTGAATTCTTTTGGTGAGAAGAGAGCACAAATTCTGGTGGGAAAAGAGCTATCCAGGTCGCCGGGTCGAGTTGGGTGGTGGTTGTTTCAAATTGTACATCTGTTCCTGCTTCCGTTGTCTGAGCGTACCTGGCATCGGGAGACGAAAAGAGCTTCGCAGGCTTCGCAGCCTTTCGCTGGGCGGAATGGAGGGTGAGACTTTACTCCGGGAGTTGCAAATTGTCGCCGTCGAGAGCAGATTATTGGTCTCAATCTCCCAGCGCTTTCTCTTCCACACATGCCGATCTGACCTTTTCTTTTCTGCTTCGCCTGATCCTCCCACGCCGTTATCCTGCAGCCTCATCCGGGAACATCCCGTTTGACTTTGACGTCAAGCAGTTAGAAGTGAGAAGAGTCTGGGCTACCTAAGAACTAGCACCGCTGGCAATACCTTGTCGTTAACTGGCAAAGCCGAGCGTCAGGCCAGCACATCCACGACATCAACGACTTCTCCTCACTCCTCGCCAACCCGCTACCCTCTGTGTGGTCAATTTATGAGTATGTTCCTGTACTGTGCCTCCTCACCGCAACACGCACCCTCTCCTCCACATGCTTTTCCTATGCAGACAACCTCTTTTTCCTATCACGTCAGCAGCACCTTCGCATATCATTCGAGGAAGAAGCAATCGAGCTGCAAGTCTCTTCTCGTAAGGCATTCAGTGTGCATCGTGAGGTGAGTGCATCACAACTTCCGGACGGCCGCGTTAGATCCTTCCTGGGGAAGCCTGTGGGAGATTATATTGGTAGGTAAGGTAGTTGAAAATGATTTGTTAGATCATCAGAAATTATGAGTTGTGATAGTTCTGGTTTAGACGACTGTCAAACATCATCACTATCGGCACTAACAGACTCCATACTTGTGTAAGTACCGTACAGCTCAGTACTGAGGTGTCTGAAGCACCATTAAAGTACAGTACAGGGCTGATGATCTACTACTGCGGGAGTGGGAAGGGCGGCATAGGTGGACAAACGGCTCTCGCCAATCGAGCATCTTCCCGTACCGTACCCGTTATCGCTTGCGTGCTTACAGTTGAAAAGTCCTGTAGTTAATATCGCCGATATTGTAGAACAAAAGTATTCTTCTGTACGCTTAGTTGGGACCTTGCAGAAATTAGCTCTACGACCAACGTGGTGTATTTCAATTTGTGATAGGAGTTCTACATCGTGTGTATGCGGGTTCTCAATGTGTACATTTCCCCTTTGGTACTTGTCACACTTTCATCCACCACTCAGTTTCTCATTCATATCGGGTCGGCGATAGTGTAAGGGGAAAAATTTTCAGTCGGTCAGTACTGTACAGTACAAGCATCAACGTGCCACCACAGTCTGAACCAGAGAGCAGCATGCACGCATTACTTATCCTGACGGAAAGACATCTCTCCTGTCAATCTTGGTACTCTCAGTTGTCGAAATACCTTTACCGCAAGGTGCTGACCATACCCTCAAGTGTGGAATATCATTTTACCTAGTTAATATGCTCTAATATTGTAACGGTATGCAGTTTTGTACGTGGCTCGTAGCTATTATCCCCGAAACCCCACTCAATAGTATATGGAGGGTGAACAAGAACTACGATTGCGAGGAAAGAGTAGAGGCGAATAGTAGAAACTTGAGACCGGCCGAAGAGTATTGTTGTTTGCGTTCCATGATTGCACTTTCTGACAGCAAACATCCTTCAGTACTTGGTAATATAAGGACTTCGAAGTGGTGATCTGTGCTCTTCTTCATCTTCTATATGCTGCAACTTTCGATAAGGCGATGTTTCCACGTTGCATTGTGGGTATAGAGTCTACCGCCAATGACGATGGATGCCAAATCTTTCTGTGTCATCACTGACACCGCAGGACCACCGAGCGGTCAAACTTTTCGAACAGAGCTATCATACATAATAAACTAATCTAGTCTTGGGATAGAATTAGCATTAGTATCAAACCAAAAGAACTTGTCATTATCGCTCGGTGCTTGCTATATCCAATATTTTGCCCAGATAGCCTTTTGCTCCTCAGTCCCTTCAAACTACATGAGAGATGATTCAAGTTAGCTATCACGCTTTCGATAGACATGTACAACTGATAACGAACCTTAAAATCAATCTTGGTAATGTCTTGGAAACCTTCTTTCAGATCTGGTTCACGATACCTGGAAGCGAAACCCGTGAATGCCAGTTTTGGGAGCATTGTTCGCCCTTCCGGATTCAACTGGAACATAATTAGCTACATTGTCGACATCATCAAATAGGATTGATATGGCTTTCTCGCGTGGATACGGGTAATATGCTATGACCACGTTCCTCGACGTCTGGGAGACTTACTGTCGTGCCACTCAAAGCTCGCACCGTATCGTTATGTTCACACAGCTTAGCAGATGCGGTGAAAAGTATACAACGGATTGGTACGTTAAATTGTGTGGCCAACTTTATCCAAAATTCCCGGGTTTCAGCGTCAGCATTGGTATTATCTGTATAGGGGAATCAGTGTTTGTGCTACAATGCTTGATCACCTACGAACGACTTACCGACTGCTACTGACTCCCCATTTTTGAGGAGATCGGACGCTACCTTAAGGCACTTATCTCGCTACCGGCATAATATTAGTCGAAGTGAATCAAACGTAGCACAACACGCTCTTGATCAACGGGTCATCGTACAGATTTTAGTAAGTCTTGGTTTACTCGTCTATAACCTACCGGCTCAAGATATCTCCAGTAGAAAGAGGACTTTCCCGAGCCAGGGCTTCCACATAATAGAACGATATCCAGACTATTCATCTTTGTAAACTCGATAGGAGCTACTATTTGTGAGCAATGAACTGCAGAGGATGTAAGAGTCTAAGAACTCTACCATTGTCAGGAGGTCCTCCTGAGGAACCTGGAAGATACTCTGTAGGTTCAAGGACTCTTGTAAATGGCCTGGGCTCCTCTTTCAAAAAGAACTCCTCGGGCGTCTTGAAATCTATCCCTATGTTTGCGGCAAAGTCCCTAGCAGTGTTAAATGGATCGACAGAATCGGGAGAGTATGTATATACCTGTCACAACAGGAATGGTCATTGGCCGACTTGTGCGCTCTACTCCTACCGCCAGCATCTCCAACGAAAAAGGAGTTCAATAGATCTATTGAGTTAATGCCATCTAAGTCATAGTCCTCGAGTAGCTCAGTCCACATTCCCACACGAGGTTTGCGATATTGATCCTTCCCCGTTGCTGCATAGACAGATATTGGTATATCCAATTTGGTTAAAACAGCACTGACTCTACCCTTGAATCCGGAAAGTCGTTTCTGATCCGCTTTCAAAGATTTGGAGCCCGAACTAAGACTGATACCTCCTTGGTTGCTCATGACGGCAACTAAATAACTGGGAACGTAGTATATTAGTCTTGCACAATAAAAATTAATAAAGACTGATCATCCTAACCCATCTTCATGAAGTCTTTTCAGAGTAGTTGGTACGGTACCATGCCACCACTTCCAATCGTTTGCGTCTCTGCTGAATACATTTCCAGATGCAGGTGTAACAAGAGTAGAATCCTATATCAGAAGTACTTAGCGAAAGAAAAGGAGTCTGATAGATGGAGTTCCCATACGAAGTCGAAAACTGCAATCTTGCGACGCTTCGGTGCTGGTTCCGTGCTACTCGAATTCTCGTTGGGCTGATATCGTCCGATCAACAGACTTTCGTGAACAATTCGCCAAGTTATGTCTTCCGGTTCCTTTTGCGAGACGGGCTTGAAGAAATTGGCAACAGCTTTACCTAGATCAGGTCAGGTAAGCCGATGATTGAAGTCTGCAGCTTTGCTCACTGGTCGTTGTGGACTGCTGCTTTCGTTTGAGGGGTGGGGGAGAGAGACCGCGATCTTCAGCACTCGCTCTCTTTAAAGACCTGGTTGTATTCATTACGATAGCACGTCGAATGTAAAATAACATGTAACTTGATGGATCTTGTTCATGGAAGTGTGGAAGTAGTGGAATTTGTAAGCTGGAAGAAACGCGAGGCAAGCGCCAGCTTTACTCGCGATCACGTGCCAAGTCCAATTCCGGAGGGTTTAACATGCAGCTCAGAGGATATCACTCTATATATTGAGTACTAAGGGTATCTGGTTGCCTAAATCTCTTAGAGCAAATCTCTTAGAGCCCGTGTGTTGTGCTCAATCTAGTCTAATTAACGTCCTAATAATTTTCGCGAGACTCTCCTTCAGGTCTATGCACTACTATGCGGTACTCTACTCTCCACCCCTTTCTCCTCTCTCCCAGTGCGGATCTGTATACCAATAGGAGCAGATACGTTGAACCATTGTTGGATTTAGGCAAGGTAGGTAAGCAGCTCATCCATCATATATGCACGCCTTAGAAGGACCCTGAAATCGCTCCATGGGTCGTTTTGGCCCTCAATTTTCTGTTTCAATACCATGTATACTTTTAGTGCTCATGCTCACTTGATGCGGGTGTCCAGAGAAAGTCTATCCACGACGGTTAAGTCCACAATACCCTTAACCTGATCTTTGAATTTAGTCAATTCCGCTAGAGCCTTCTTGATGATTTCTGGTTTGGGTTCCGAGATCCTGATTGAAGCTTGTATTACATAGCCGGTTTGAGCTTTGAAAGGATTCAAGTCATTCAAGGGTAAAAGCTGTTCTCTAGGTGCTTGTCGCGAGCGCATCTCTGGGGGAAAACGGAGTAGCCTATGAAGCAAAACTATAACATTTTCGTGAACGACTCTGTGACCTTCTAATATATGTTCGGATAAATAACTAAGAGTGGATTAGTACAGCTTCAAAGCTAGTGTAAGACTGCCATACTTGTAACCAAGCGCATTCATCCACGCATTCGGGTCACCTTCATTGATGGCTGTGATTGCAACCATTCTTTGTGAGGCCTGCTTCATGCTCGGTTCTGGCACATCGTGGAACTGAAAAGACCATGAACCAGCCGTTGATTTACCGTTGGATTGGACCGTCAACTTTTCACTGTTAAGGTCATCATCAGTGAGCGATTGCACCAATTTCGTGTAATATAAATCTTTGACCTGTGGCTCCTGACGGTTCACCTTCGCGTTTTGAACAACCTGGCTCCCTCCTGTATGGATACTTGCTCGTTGGACTTGACCGCGATAAGGCCTATAAATGGCATGTCGTTCGATAACACGCTGTGGTTGCATAGCAGCAAGGCCGGCAAGGATCTTCAAGACCGATTCATGGCGAAGATCTGGCACCTGACCGAATAGCAAAATCTCATGCATAGTTACTGCCTCGAGGTTGTTATGCTCCTCCACAGAACTGATATGAGGTGTAAGGGAATAGGACCAAGGGGGTAGAGGAATAGAGGATAGAGGATGGAAATGTCGGAAAGAATGCCTGTTTATGGACTAGACTGAGCTGTTGAAGAGGTTCCGTATGTCCATATCTGGTTTTATGCGCTTCAGCAATACAATACTGTTCGAGTTTTGGGAATCAGAACAGATGTTACATATTGCTTCAGCGAGTTAGGATAGGTATAAGAATTGAAAGCCGTGGGGTTGTGTCGACGATAGAGCATGTTTTGGCGAGTGCCGTAGAGAGAGTGAATAGTCCGGAGAAAGTTGTCACACCACTCTTGTATCGGCTTCCTCGCATGGGTCTTTGAGCTTCTGGAGCTTCCACTTACGCTTTTTGCTTTTCCAAAACCTCCGAAGTCGTTCTCGAGCACTTCTTTATAAAATCCCAAACCTTCCCCACATCAGACCTCAATCCACGCCCCATTGCTACCTAGAATCAGGTTACAGGCTTTTGAAGCCCTTTTGCCCAACCGTGAAGCCAACCAGACGGACAAAACCCAACCAATTCTCCCACCTAACACCGCAACATCCAACCCGCACAACAATGCAAGCGACACGCCGTCTCCTTCAACATAGACAGCCTATGATCCGCTTCTTGGGCAAGCGATCACCGCCTAGTAGTATGTGTTACCTGTATTGCTTTCGAATCACACAGTATCAACGATTGACCGTGAATCAGAGGTTGACCATACGCCTCATGCGCATCCCGCAGCACCGTCAGATGCCCTTCCTGATTCCTTCGCAAGCTATCGCCAGAAAGCTCAACAACATGGCCCCCTAATTCACAAATCCCCGATACAATACTCGTACGGCGCCATTGGTGGTCATAGTGGAGCATCTCTAGGCCCAATCAATGCCGATAAGGGCCAGTACTTCGACCGCAGCGAGCTACCCACCAAGTTCGGACGCTTGACCTGGACTCAAGTTGAGATCGAAGCAGTCGAGTCCGGCGGTGCCAGTCTTTTCGGCTGAGCGAAATTGATGCCCTGTTTGATGAAATTGACATGTATCCATGCGGAAATTGGATGCTGCACATATGAAGTGACCACGAGCGTCAAGAAGGATGGGGCCAGAATGTTGTCAAAGGAAATGTACAGCTCGGATATGGCGAACATCCCTCAGATGAACAGCTTGCGGAGGAAGGTATACCCTAGATCTTCAACCTTATTCTTTTGATTTTTATACTTGCATGGGAAGTTGCACTGATTGGTAAGGTTGCTTAAACTGACGAGTGGGAAGGTCCTGTATGAAGTTTTTCTAACAAAATAATATTGCTCGTTCAAACGTCTGCTATCTCCGCTAAGCTGTTGCGCGTACCATCCCAGATACATTTCGGTGCTAACCTCGTCATAACCTACTTAGCTAACTATCCGCTGACAAGAAAGCTACTGCTGGTACAGACTATACAAAGCCTGAAAGTTGGACGAGAAGTTGTACTCGATAATATAACGTTACGTATACAGCAGGAGCACGTTATAGTCCTCGTCACAAAGAGGGGGAGATACTATCACAGATTCATCAACGGAACCTCTCTGCCATACTCGAAGGAAACTACCAGTCCATATAAGATCTAGGAAATTTGTTCGACAAACCTAAGAAGGACGAGTCGATTGGTAGCACAATCTCACCCTCCATATTCGCCATTTAGGACATGTAGCGTCCTCATCCCAAGTGAACCCTATTATACGTAGACACTTTTGAAACCAGAGAGTCTTATCACTATCAATACAACTAGAGATCGGTTCCACCGTTCTTATGGTTCTTATATATAAATATGACTGATACGCCCCACCGAACTGTCTTCTATTTGAGTATGGTCTACTCAGTGACAAGCGACATCTCCTATTTAACAAAATGGGTAAAGCTATTCGTACGGGTGCGCAGCCGCCGTATGTTTTCATATTTCGGGTGCGGCACAGTCGGAGAACCCTTTGAAGAAAGAGTGTGCCGTAACTGAGGCCGCAACTGAAATGAGAAGAGACTAGTTTTCAATGTCCGGAGTATGTACTATCATTCCTCTACTCTTAGCACATCAAGACAACCAATACCTACTGCGGTAAGAAGAGGCTTTCTCAATTTAGTGGTCCACATTCATAGCTACTGTATCCGCGTTCTCTTTTGTCACGACCTCTAGATTTACACTACTCTCTTCACCCACCTCCGGCGAGAAAATCACTTAAAAAAGCATTACAGAGTCAGTTTCGCGTCTCAAAAGGCCTTTCCATATTCTATATACCCATTACCATGTCAAAACCCAAAGCTCCTATACCTCATGATCCTACTTTTTGTGGCCATGAGCTATAGATAACTCCCTATATATCAGTCATTTATCTAGTCTCTCTATGAGTAACACGCTTAGGTCAAACCCAATTTACTATACGAATATTTCTTCTACGGTTCGAGTATCGACCCATATGCCTATTCACAGATCCTTGTGCAATACAGTCCGAATATCGAACCATATGCTTCACACAGGCCCTTCTACAATATCCTTATTCTATGTTTAATTCCAACCTCACGAACGACCACTAGTCCACTACGCAGCAAGAGACCGACCAACCCGCCGGCAATCACAGACCCGAGGTCCAAACTCCAAAGCATCACCTCAATCAACACCCTTGAGCAAATTTCCTCAACTGAATAATTCCGATTTCTTCTATAATAGCAGAAAAAGAAGCCAAATCTAGCCATTTCCAGTAGGTTCAAGTAACCCACTCTCCCAAAGGGCTCAGGACGTAATGACCAGGATATGGGACCATGGATCTTCGGTCTTGAATAAACGAATTACTGGAGCAAATGTTAACACTGACGCTCGAGTGGAGAGCGCGGTCAAAGGAATTGTTTATACATGGTGAGAGAGCTATAAATTCCGGGACCCGTGAGCGCATTCCTAATGGGATATATACTGAAATACTACGATTGGGTTTATAGTCGGTGTAGTTTACGATCTTTCATAGCACTGGAATGGATGTTGGAGGGTACTTAACTGCCCGTAGATTCATCCGGTTCGCTGCGTCTATGCACCTATACCAAGATGGATAGTGTCCTCGGAATGTGTGTTAGGGATAGGCTTGATCTTGATTCCTTATCCTAAGATCTAGTATGTTCTGTATGGTTCACCTTACCCTGTCTGTTATGTGCCCATCTGAAAATATGGAAGTGATCAGATTGTGCAAAATGACTGGACTGTACAAACCGACTGGACTGTGCAAAATGACTAAACTGTACGAAATGACTGGACTCTATAAAATGGCTGGACACCGCAAAACAACAGCTCGGATAACCTCACCCATACGAGATCTAATGAATAGTATACAACAACCGGATATCACAAAACAACCTTACAGCGGAGCAAGTGAACAATCTAACAAGGCTCTCAACCGCCCATTCCCACAAACAGATCAAAGACCAACATCCAAGAATCTCATACAACCCGATCTTCAACAACCGATCCATATAAAGCATATAACAACCATGGGCTCATGCGCGACAAGACTATCTTTCACACCAGTGGCGGGAACAGGAAGCACCCGTCCCTATAACGCTTCCTTCCCTTGATACTGATCATCCCCTCGAATCGACAGTATCTACCCTTCTTATCTATCGATGGATGGCCTTTGGCCTAGACGAGGTTCCAAATACCAGATACGCTAATGTCGATATGCAAAGTCATGATCGCTGAACATCGTGTTTCACATATATCATAAACCCATCATGGTGGGGCGATTCTGGGATCTCGACCATGTGTACGATAAAGGCAAACGTTTTTTGATAAACGAGCGTAGTAAAAGAGAAATACGATGATAGTATGAGGACATATTCACACGACATTCTTATTTCGGCAGGTCAATTTCTGTTGTTGATGTTGCTCTACTGTTTCACCATAATATCTGATCGTACAAATTAATGGGCAATGGCTATTACCAATCCCGACCCCACGCTGCGTATGTACATCAGAGAAGATATTATAGGTTCGAAGGACTTGGTATTCTTATCATGTGCCTGCGAGGATTAAGAAAGGACGTGCTATCAAGCTCAAGAAAGTAAGCAGACCCAAGTGATTAGAAGGATAGTGACAAGAGGATCCGGACCAGTCTAAACGTGATATGCAAGGCAGAGAGAGATGACAATATAAGATGATATTAATTATATTTGTGAGAAAAGCGTTGCTAATCGTTTGAAACGCTCTTATCTAGTCCTCCCAGTACGCAGAGTTTAGAACAGAAGGGATATCATTAATCCAAATTCCCCCACTACTCAAGACCGAATTTTGCTGAACCGGTCATTGCGCTATGAACATGAGACTAAATGGAATGTCAAAAAAGCATGTTTGAAAACAAGACTTTAACGCCAATACCCTACATAATGTGATCGTAATCCGTGCAGTCGCACGATCATCATGCGAACATAATTCTTACATATACAGAATATAACGAGAACTTGAAGGAGATAAGAGTAACCAAAATTTCAAACCAAGATTTCGCTCAGACATAGTAACTAGACATAATACAGTGCAAAGAGGAAATAGCCACACGATTCGCTAGAGCTTGAGGACGACTGATAGTGCTGGACGCCGGTGAAATGAGACACTGGAACCAAAGCCAGAGATGCAACCGTAAGTCTATTGGATTTTTCGGTGACCACTTCATAGGAAAGTAGAGATTTTGGCGCCGAAGAATAGACGATAGGACTTAAGAAGGAGAGATATACAGAGATATGCCAGGATTTCAGTCACGACCACCCCTTCTGCGGTGCTTTCCAGGGAAATCAACCTCTGGATGAACAACACGCATATGCCTGGTTAGAGCATCGTTTCTCGAAAAGGTCTTGTCTTCGATGCACAATGCACACCTGACTTTCTGCTTCCTGGCATTATGGATAGTATCCTCATGTCTTGTGAGATCATAAGGGCGTGAAAATACAGTGTTGCAGGGTTTACCAGTCGTCGGATTGATGCGCTCACACTTGTGCGGGCCCGCTTGACTGTTTCTGGCTAGAAGCGCGGCAGACGTCATGCCGCTCCCCAGACCCGATCCGGATGTTCCCATATTGGAAACCTGGAGGCCGTTATTGTTCTGTCGATGACCCTCTCGTTTGTGTTTCTGCAATTTCTGAGGCGTCTCGAACCGGAGCGTGCACCCATGGTAAGTGCAGGTGTATGTTCCCCGATCGGCGACCGTCGATTCCGGCTTCGATGCAATATTCGAAGAAGCACTCGTGGTCGTCCTCACGTCATGATGATCGTTGTTGCGATTATCATGATTAATGTGATTATTACTCGAATTATTCGAGTGCACAATCGAACCTTGGCTGCTGGGCTCTGCACCTGCGTCGCTGGCCGAAGATTCCATCGATGTAAGGTGCGCAGGGAATTCTGGGGTCTGCTCCGGCACGGGTGCCGACGTTGACCGATACCCTTGCGCTGAGAAAGAGAGTCCGTGCATTCCGGGTATTGACGGCGGCACAAATGTAAACTGAGCTGGTAGTCCGGACTGTACCGAGTAATTCGACGAGCTCTCTCTTCGAGGTGTTGTCCAAGCTTCGCCGCGACTCGATGCCATGCTGCCATAGCTGTGCTCTGAGTTTGCGTCGTAATGAGTGGCGTCTTGATAGTGTTCGCCACTGGTAAACTGTTGGTCTTCCGGAAACAATGGCATCTTCGAATCACCTTCGCTCTCGTTGTATTCTAGGAGCGCATCCTTTGGTGATATGGTTTTAGGCTCTGACTCCGTTTGTGGCATGTGCTGTCTGAGCGCTTGCGCATCAGCTTCTGCCTTTTGAAACTCACGGGCCTGCTGTGCAGTTGCTAACCGTGCATTCGGCGATCCAAAACCTGTCCCCGCTTGGGGGGCGAGTGGCGAATTCTGTCGGAATGGAGAAACACCTCGTGATCCTGATGTTGAGGGTGACTGTGAACGAGCCTTGTTTGCGGCCTGTAACCGTTCGGACACAACATTGCGAAAGGGCGAGAGAAGGGTGGGATTCTGTTTCAGTTGTTTGGGAGCTTGAGAAAATGGTAGAGCGCTGTTAGGGTTGTACAGCTCGTCTTGATAGGCATCCGACATTGTCCTGTCAAGCTTTGGGAAGGTATGTCTGATCATATCTGGTTGTTCATCGAAAAGTAAGTATTTACCAAGCCAGAAGTCCATTGCCAGAGAGGGTATAATCTCACCATTAGAGGGTACCTTAAATCCATCCTCGTCGAAGTCATCCTCGTGTGTGGTATGCGGCGTTGCAGGCGAATGAGCTCCACCAAAGCTTGAAACTGAATGTCTTGAAGAATGCGAGAACCCAGGTAAATCCTCCTCTTGCGCGTGATGATCTATCAACGCATGCTTCATTGCAGCATGAGCGGCCATTTTAGGCTCGAAGGTGGAGTTTTGCTGTGCGAAGTTCTGATAGCCTGAGGCCATGAATGTGTCTTGAGTTGGAGTGTGAGAGGGCGTGGGTAGATGATGATTCGAGAAGTGCCCAGAGGGTTCGTCAGCTCCGTAGGATGACTCAGTCTTGGTTGGCGGCGAATGATCGGAATTGGCGAGGAAGGCGAATGAGTTTGAGCTGCCCTGGGAGTACTGAGCTGAACCATTCGATTGTATCGATGAAGTAGACGTTGCGCGTTGGTGCGACCTCCTTCTCGAGTTCGCAGGAATGTGCATTGCGTGTGACGCTTCCAATTGCCCGTTGCTCATGTTGTAAATGTTCCAATGGTTCGTATTGTTGCTCTCGTTTACCTGCGACATGGATTGATCGAAGCCCGTAGGCAATTGAGGAATAGGTGTGGATTGCTGAATTCTGATATCTGGCTGCGGTAGATCGTATGCGCCAGGCATGTACAGAGCCTCAGCTAACTCGGGGGCTGAAAAGGACGCCGTGGATGCGAGATAATGTTCGATCAGTTTTTGGTCGTATTGAGGAGCGGAAGGCGTATAGAGCGGATTGTTGGAGGTTGTGTTGAAGTAGGATGCGGATGGTGGTGGAGAAGGCAAGTGGTGATTCAGTTGTTGTGTTGAGTTAAGGTTGATGTTCTGAAGACTGTCTTGACGTCTACTGGTAGGAAGGTGTACCAGCATTGTGGGGATGTGAGAGGTGAGGGGGCCAAGTGACGGATTTGCCACTTATAAGGAGTTTAAAAGTTCGATGGGAATGGTTGAGAAATATGCGGATGGGTTACAAGCGAATGAGTGTTCAGTCTCTCGGCCCGAGCGAAGTGTACAGAAATGGTAAAAGTGCAAAATGATGAGGTGATGGAGGGGTGATGATTATCGAAGCCGGTGGAATCGAGATGCAACCTTGTGCGCTATGGTAAAGGAGTTTACGAACAAGAAAAGTACTATAAATCCGTAGACTTTCGTTCGTACACCCACGTTGGGCCTGACATGCGAAAGTAATAATAACAAATAACGAGAGCAGATTCCGGAGAAGCAGAGTAATCCGGTTTTCGGTCCTGTTTTAACGAGAAGACTTCTAAAGCACCGCCGTAGAATTACCCTTTAGCACAAAGATAAAAGCAGTTGATATTTGAAAGAAAAATCGCAAAAGCTAGCTGACGTAGGTGGTTCTTGGCAGAAGGGGACGGCCGAGTGTGCCGGCGTTCTAGAAGAATTCTGTCGACTTCTGACAATCCTCAAACCCAGTTAAAGTTAGTTCACCCACGCAGCCAACCCTGCAACTTCTTGAGCTTGTAACATCCACCGCACCCATGCCTCATTACCCTTTTCGGACCTACCGCCGATGCAATGTCGATGATCTCGAACGCTTTGCACCAACTCACCAGGAAGTCCGCTCTCACATATCCTATTACAAACCTTTCTCCCACTCAATAAGTACCTTTTAACTACCAGTTGTACAGTCGAGTATGCACCTCGTTTAGTCGGTGATCCACCATCCGAACACGGACCATGACTTTCCCTAGAAGGATCAGCACATTCCAAATATATCTTGCAATCGGATCCTTTGAAGATACATATGCACAATCAAGAGCCGCGTACCGAATCTATGAAAACGTGGAAATGGCTACGACTGCGCCGCTTGTACAGGATATGTTGTACTTACTGTGTGAGTAGCTAGGCGCGTAGCGATTGTCGGGACGCCCAGCAATAGTTCTACTGGTGTAGCCGATGGGGCAAAAGTCTTCACGCTTCCCCACGATCTAATTACCGTATCTGAGGTTAACCGATCGCTTGACGGGTAACCTACTTCATTGGGGCGGATACGTGGACACCTTTTGCTGAGCCTCATGATTCGTTGAATGGTCGTCACGAAAGTGAGTTTGCACTGCTAACAACGATGTATGATTAGCGATATTAAGAGCTGTATCTCTACAATCTGCCACAATATGCTTGCTGTACAAAACGCTGGGGGGACCACAGGAGTGTGAAACATCTCAGCTGTTCAAGGTATTTGACTCTGTACGGCTGCGGATCTTTTTGTATAGTCTGGTATATTACCTACGGCGAAACCAGAACCTGCTTAAGAGAAGCCATACAGTAAGCTGGGAATTCTACGACCGGGCGAGAGATTTAAAAGAGGAGTGGATTAAAACGCGCATTGATTTGTACTCGTGACAACTCCCTAGTTGAATGTGACTCGTTTCTGCTGTCCCGTATGGAAGCATACGAAAGCTGAGTACGATGCAACTTACGACGACAGCAACGCCAGAGTATTCTCCCCAACCGTACTCTCCCACGTCTTCCAACACTGCGTGCTGAGGAGGCATTACCCAGCTACCGATGCTCTTGCAAACACGGGATCCCATAACCCTCTTAGGATGATGGCTGCACCTAGTTCTGCGGAGCTCCCGTGACAGCAAAACTCCAGCTTCAATTCAACTCGGATCGTTAATGCGCGGTCAAACTACAAATTAGATGGCGCTTAACTGTCTAATTCTGCGGGAGATTGCTGAGTCGTGGTTGTAAGCGACTCCAAGGTGCAGACCAACGCGGTTATCCGACTCATAGATTGGATCGAGTGGGACTGAGTTTGAAAGTCCCGGTTGTTGCACACCTGAAAATATTTTTGCACCGGGGTAGAGCGGGTGGCTTGCATAGAAGTTGGGGGCTGAGTCGTCGAGATTTTCACTTTTGCAACGCAGGGTCTTGTAGGGCTGTCGCATCGGTAACACACCTCTCGGTAACAAGTCCTTGACCTACCTTACATCTTCAGCACTGCTTTGTTGCAACGGGACTTTGTGTGTCCGCGAGAATTCTGCTATAATCTAGAAATTTGATATGGCTGTGCCACTTGATATTATCTACCTCTTTGTCAAAATATGATCCCGTGAACTAGCCACATGATCAAACGAGTACTGAGCCACAGATTGTTTAAAGAGCCAACCTGATGAGGATCGATGTCGGTTACCTAAGCATCTTGTGCGGAACTAACCGAACGGACGGAGAAAATGCGCTACCGAATCTCGGTTTTTAGGATATGAATGTGTGCTTCCCTCCTTCACATTCCATTTGCTGATTTATCCTGCATAAAGGCCGTAGGTTTAGATATGAATATACGTCATCATATTCTTATAAAATATTAGAAACTTCACTATCAATTATCATACCATGTCGAATGATGGGATATCGCTCGCGATCAAACGCAACTGTACGGAAATACAAATCTCAGTCTACGTGCTCCCTTTTGCTAATCCTGCAGCTAAGCTGTCATTCTATAATTCCCATTGGTCTTTATGGAGAAAGTGCAGATGTAATATAGCCAATAACAGGTCGCCGAGCTTATCTCAAGGTCTCAAGGACAACTACCGCAATCTGAGATTTCAAGTGCCTTGTCCTGTCCGATCTCTACTACTTGTGTAAGACCGGCGTGCTCATGCAGCTAAGGCCTAGAAGTGAGTTAAGATCGACCTCGGCTGTTACCGCTCCCCATATCCCGAATCTTAAAATAGTTCCAGTGGAAACCCCACAACAATTATCGCGACGAGTCTAGACGATAAGATCGTCACTACGTCCTACTAGGCTTTCAGTTTTCTTCCATCTACATGTATTTTCTCGTAGATTAGCACAATTAGCTATTAGTGTAGAGACCAATAAACAACAATTATTTTATACATTTCCACATTCTCTAGCCTATTAGGGTCTTGCCGTTCCTTTGAACTGATCACCGACGATAATTTGACCTTCACTAGTGAGTAAAAATCAACGTTTCTTGACTACCGGCACATAAACCCATTCAAAGTATTCTAATATTAGTAGATATATTTTCGAAGATCAAAGCCGATGCACGATGATTGACCGGTGTCAAACTTGGCCAGCGCTCACGAGGCATGACCAAGGTTACGACTGGCTAAAGAACTACTGACTGGCTGACTGGTTATCCAGTGAGAAGTATCAACACACCTCTCATAGTTTTACACTGTTACGCATGGATGCACAACTTCTCTTCTCTCTCGTACAGAGAAGCCGGAGATACCTTTGCGGTAAGACGCACAATAAGCAGGAAATGTCATGATAGAGGAACGGATATCATCCCGCGACTTTCGTACATCTACGGTGGATGGTATTCCCCATGCATCATGTATGGTGATTAATCCCAACCTCAAATACTCCATTTCAAAGGATCTTGGGCACCAAAATCCTCATTCTGGTTATCACTACCCCCTTAATGGGTTCATAGGCATTCCAAATCTATTCACTTCCCCCGGTTCGGCCGAATTTGCACGGAGGTGTATCTATGAGTCTCAAGTCTAGCGCTCACTGATTATAAACCATCTATCGTCCAGCTTGCTTCATTCCTTCTCGCGAATCCGTTTGGCCAGTTCCTAGTGGGGGTTCTCCAAGTCCATATGTCTCGTCCTGTTTTGGATGGACGTAACTATTCTCTTATCTTTACACTTCTTGCCTGTGCTTGGATTCATTTTAACAAGATACATGAGACTATTCTGCTGCAGCTGGGGTTACACTGTTTCAATGACGAAAACATTTCAAGTTCGATGACCACCGTTGACGAACTGCAAGGCCTTCAAGGGATTCCAATACGCACGTACCTAGTGCGTACATTCTTCGAAGTCGTGAGTATCAGTACGTTTGGTAGCGCAGTTATGAAACCATGACCGCGGTGGAACGGTTAAGTTCAGTTTGAACAGTCACTACTACGCAAGATGGTGAGGTGTTACAATCATTTACCCATCGCAGTATTCTTAGTGCATGACTAGGCCGCGAGACAATATTGAAAGGAATGATGTACCATGATACTGAATAAGGACTGAGGTTGAACAACAGGTTGAATTTTGTTGAATATAGTCAATCATTTGTAATACATATGTATTGATCGAGGTCTCCTGGTCCGCGGAAACCTCAGGGGTTTAGGTAATCTGTCCCTGGAGATAGGCGTTAGAGCGAGAAGGACGAACACAACAGATAATGACAATAAATTCAGTTGTTACAGAATGTTTTAAAGCCGTGGTCGTGTCCCAAATCGTCCGTCAAAATCAGTCCGGCGCGTGTCTCGGGGAAGACCCGGCTTGGATTGGCCGGGCTAACCCATCGAGTCGTACGGGAAGCCGTTTAGCCGGAGCACTTGTTCATAACTGAACTTACTGAAGAGAACTAGTAGATATATCGTACTCTGCATGAGCATCAACATTTCGTTTGGTGTTGATGAAATTGTGATTACTCGGCCAATTTTAGCGTGTGGTCAAGTTGGGAAGAGATATGACACAGAGCGCGTCCTCAAACGTATCCCACGTAATGGGGAGGGGTATTTTCAGTTTAACAGATATTCGATGAAGTTCAGAGGTTTAGAAATTCCCTATTCTGGCGTGCCGCAGCCCAGGTTAGGGTGGTCACACGAGCCGAGAAATACCCGCGTGACGAGCGTGACTCCCCTCTTTCAGAAAGTGAACTTCCGCTACCTCGTCCAGAATTTTCATATCGCACATGAATCTTTAAAATTTTCTCTCAGGGTTATAGATAACTGTATAACTTGACTCAATTCTCAATTATTAAGTGAATAACCAGAAAAAAATCACGCCATTTTAAAGTTGTTGTTTATGCCAAGATTTTGGATATAGGCTCGTGCGTGTCGTGCATTCGTCAGAAACTAAACTTTCACCATCTCACTTTGAAAAAAAAAGTTATATCGCACATCAATTTTTCAAGAATTTTTTACGAGAATCTAGATAACTGTATGAAACTTCTTTTTATTAGCCGTTAAGAAATGACCAATAAAATTATGTCCTTTTAAAGAACAAACCCCCGTGTTATGCCAAGGCTTTGGATATGGCTCGTGCTCTTATCTCTTCTACTACAATGTTAGGAAGAGCTCCGTAGACTGGACAGAGTATTGGGGGCCCATAAAGTCAGGGTTGATATTACACCAGTAAATTTCGCAGTACGTCTACTGCAACTGAGAAGCATTGATCCTAACAGCGGAGAGGATATATCAATTCCATGTCCGGGCGAAACGGGATCACGATAGATCTAATATCCACCTACTGTGACTAAAGGAGGACTTAAAGAAGGTGCTGTATTTTACTGAATTATATAGCGTCATTGATTCATCAGGTTGTCTTTGGCGTATGATGCAAGTGAGCTTGTAGCTGGATACCATATCTAAGAGTAGCTGTACAGCAAACCAGGAGTGCCATTGAGAAAGGAAGGGGCACTGACAATAAATCAAAACTTTGGATGAGAAGTAGTACCTTGCCAGTAGTTGATAGATTCTGAAAACGACTGGGACAGCATTCCTATGAGTTATTTAAAATACAGTAAGACTCTTTTATTCGAAGGTTGTTTCCATCGTTATGAATATCCCATCATATAGTAGAGTTCAAGTGCGATGGGCTTCCGTTCTGAGCTGTACATACCAGTAAGAACCCCCTAGAAATTATATTTAATGGAACAGCATGACTGTATGACCGCTATACTAGAACAGAAGGCTAGCGAGTATGGAAAAAGAAGAGCCAGTTCTGGTAATAAGATCAACAGGTAATATACCCTTTTGTAGAAGTGTTGTGGACTATTGTATTCAGACGTCAATATCAAAACTCACGAAATGGAACGCTAGATCTAGACGCAAATCATTTCAACACTTAACAAAACTTAACGCCTATGCGCCATTAAAGCTTTCCGGATTCCACATTTCTAACCCGAGTATCATGAATTCGCCTTCTGTCTATCTTCTTGCTCCGTCCTCTGATCCGGGTGCTCATATATCATATCCACATGTTTGATAGGATGCAACAGCATCGCGGGTAGGCACATTCTTCCTTCTTGAGCCATCTCCCATTGCTCCCCTCCATCATTATCGACCTTGTAGCCCAGCCATCTCTTCCATAAATTTGGTGCGAAGCCTGCGTCATAAAACCATGTGGTGCCCCTAAAGTTGTGTCGTTTTTCCTCTCCAAAAACACTCAACCGAGATCCACCAGAGGCTCCGTTACGGCCGGCATTGAATGTGTCTGCCAGATAATCTATTGGCCAACGTCTGTCGACGTAAATCGGGTGTGGCGCGTACACCGCCTTCAGGCCGTGATGTAGAGCGACACTCCCAGGCCACATCTCAGTGGACATGGTATGACGCTTGAAGGCCGTTTCACGGTGCATCGTCTCCAGAAGACGTCGCGAAAGACGGGATGCAGTCCCAATGCTTACACGTCGAGGGGGAAACCCTTTGCTAGTGTTATAGCCCGTTACATCATCCGAGAGAATCCATCCACTACCCTCTGGATCAAAAAGGGGGCTAAAGGTGATAAGATCTGCTTCTTCGTCCGAACCCCACTGGTACTGATCAGTTTTGAAATTCACATTTGGCCTTTGGTCTTTAGTTGTTTCCAGTTCATCGTCGAGCGGGGGAACAGGTCCCCAGACTGGAAGTTCAAGGCCGTGCTTCTCAAAACCTTCCATTCCGGGTTTCGGGTCGGTATGTCCCATTGCAGCCCACACACTTTCTCTATCATTTGTCCCATGCTCGGTTTGTAATTCCACTAGCTGCATGAACTTATCCCAAGACCCATGTTTCTCAGGCACGTAAAAACGCCCATTGCGTTCCCACAGAAACTTGCGCGGCTGTTTCTTAGCCCATGAGCTGACCTTGTCAAACAGATGATACATGTTGCCGGTATAACGCACATCCATCTCCCAATGCCAGAAAAAGTCGTATTCAGGGTGTTGATGGGCAAAATACTGGACGGGCATGAAGGCGCTTCGGTAGACTCCGTGGACAGGGAGGTCTCGGAAAAAGCTTTCTGCAACACCGCCATATATGAGACCCATCTGACGTTCCGACCAGAGCGTTCCCATACCTCTGAACTCCTCGGGGAGCGCATTATTTAGAACCTCTTGGTAGACCTCCTCGTCTGCCCAGATTTGCTTGTTGTCGTCCTTGACGTGTACTAGAAAGTGCAATGTGTATTCTCCGCCAGACAAAATAGAAAGCTCGGCAAGAAGGGAACGTAGGAAAAAGAGATCTTCATCATCATACTGGTAGTCCCACCACGTACGGAGAAGAACTGCTGTCCGCGGAAGCTCCTTATTTACAATCGGCGGTTTAGGGATTGACGTAATGGTTGTCTCTACAGGGATAGGAGCCGTAACTGATACACTCGCAGCTGTAGCATTGGAGGTTCCGTCATCAACAGATTGTGCTGTGACGTTTCCGAGATTTCCGGGAAGTGAACTGTCGGTCCGTCGTCGCTTTCGCGCCGAAGTAGACGTTGATATATCATCGACTGTCAATCCTTGAAATAAATTCCCGCGAGACTTATCTGACTCCTTGAATCGATGGCGATTTGCATTGAAACATCGTGTCTGGACGTCTGCCCACCTAACTGTCCTAAAGTCAACCTCTACATCTTGCTGCCAGATCTGCTCAATCCCCTCTCTATCTCCCTCCATGCCTGCACTGCTCCCTCCAATCTTCCTACTATAACCTAACCCGTATGGGCCAAGTTTCCCAAATCTTTCAAAGCAGACGTCTTCTCTCAAACCCAACGTTTCGTATGAGCCCATAACATTTTTCGGCATCCCTTTCGGTACGCCATTGTAAGCACGAAGCATGGGAACCCGTATGGTATTTTTAGCGTCTAAAAAGCACTCGTATACCTCTCCATACTCCGATTTGTATTGTGCCGATTTATAATCTGGGTACGGGTCAAATACCTCCGATGCTGGTAGTTGGATATGTGTCTGGCCAGGGACCAGAGTTGAGTTATTGGTGATCTTCGGATCCAATGATGATACAAACTTCTCATTAAGTCCAGGGTATTCTGGAATATTATCTGCCTGCGATACTAAGGTCCGAATACCACCGTGGTATCTCTTTAGGAATGGAAATGCCTCCCACACAGGAGGCTTTGGTGGAGGTTTCGATAGACCAAGTCGCACGTTACGCGCCGAGGACCAGCTCATCCGCACCAACGAAAGTATGAATAATATAAGGGTAGAACCAAGTGCTATTGTAAAGTATCTTCCGTATCTCCGGGGGGCGCGATATGTATATGCGCTTGCATGGCGCCGGGGAGAAGAGGTTCGTCTTGGTATCATAGGCGCTTGCGAGCCTGAAGCGGCTCTGGAGGAGTAACTGCTGGTCGTGGGCGAGGAAAGATAGTCGTCTTCATCCAATACAGTGCTCTTTTCCACATCATAATCCCCTATGTCTCCATCATGTTCTTCCTCGAATCCCAGCGGTGAGGTATATCCCTGGTATCTTCTCTTTGAGACGTGCAATGGATTGAGACCCATGTCCTAAATATTCAATGCTCTATTAGACGTAGTTACTACCATCTGTTATTTACTGGTCACCGGGGTTAGAATGTACAGCTTTCAGGTCGTTTTTGAAATCCTAATCGAGTCCACCGACAGCAGTCTGAAGTTGGACCACTAATAATGGGGATGACGGGAGTTTGTACAAGAATTAAGGGTCAGTATATAGGTAATTATGTACAAATGCGCGTAAGGAGTTCTCCGCTTATCAGTCGGGTTGTATAGAAATTGAGCAACACGAAAAGGCCTGTCAATAGATACAAGGAAACGCCAAGCTCGAGGGTGGACGCGTTGGCCGAGAAACGGTCTCCACATGCAGCCCGGCTAAGCTTCGGGACATTACGCGCTATTGGTGCGGTTGACAACTTGACGAAAATGAACAACAACTTCTGTCAGTTGAATTTATGAGATTTGATGGCCTCCAATATCACATACGGTGATTGCTACTGTGACTACTCTTCTTGCTGAACCTTAAACGCATCCTATTCTTAGGCGTCGCGGCGTTTGCTGATGTGGTATCGGCGTATGCCTTTACGGTGCCCTTCTTTTTTCCCTTCCTAACGTCTCTCCTACTGGCGCAGCAACAACACAATCCCGTCTGTATCAACCAAGCACATATCGTAAAACCAGACGCGATCCACATGAAAACAAACATTTTCGTCCCAAGGTTGGCCCCAATGCTTAGCTCCTCTACTTTGGTAACAACGTTTCGGACAATGACGAACATAACAGTCGCCAATACTGTCGCCACTGTTGTCGTTAGGGCAGCGACGAATGTCAAGATCGCTACAGGCAGAGTAGTCCATCGGCTATACACGGAGATAGGAGTAATGAATATCATAACGGTGGATAAGCAGGCACCTGTCAGAAAGAGTGCGAACATCCATTCAGACGCTGTTTTCAGGATGTTTAGAACGTCGAGGAGATCAACAGGAAGAGCAACTAGAGGCTTAACATCAGTTTTCTACGATACATGCAGAATTTTGGCCTACTTACTTGTCGCACCGGCAAGTAGCTCATTCACTAAGATCTCGACGGGGTTAAACCAATAAAGAGATTGAGGACGAGAGCAGAAGGTAACGCCTTGCCCATTATAACCCTCGCAAAACCCCCATAATGCTACACTGTAGAAGTCGTGTAGACCCAAAGTCTGTGCTATACTGTTGATGAGTATCGCGTTCGGAATCGAGCGTGGGACAATGTGACTGAGATCCAGCCTTAGGAAGTAGATGTCGCGAAGGATTGGTCTGTTGTAGGTCCCTCCAATTTCGACGAGAATGAGGAACAAGACAGCGATAAATAAGAGGAAGGAGCTCAATAGCGCAAAGTTCTTTCTAATCCTCGTAGCTCGTCTCAATTGAGCTTTAGAAAGATTGTTAACAGCGTCGTCCGCACTCTTGGGTTCTGTTTTCTCTAGTCTAGAGGACGAATCAGGCTGCACAGATGATTCTGATTCGTCTCTTTGACGTGATCTTCTCGCCGGAAAGTTCTTTAGTAATGAGACCATCGTAGATATTTTTGGACTAGCGAAAAAGCTGCGACACACAACTACCTGTAGTGATAAAGCATCTTGAAGAGGTATGTGGTGTGTCTATTTGCAAAGATTATTTGACAGTATAAAAGTGTAGATGTTTGGGGTGTTGTACAGTAAATGATAACGGGTCGCCGCACGTAGAGTACAGTAGTTCTACGTCAGAGCTAAAGTACCTCGACATCTTTTACATTCATATGCATTATGCAAAGTGCAAGCATACTACAAAGTATTTGTCGTCAAAATCACTTTCCAGCCGTCATGGACCTTAGGCCATAATCTTTTTCAGTAATCTAGTTCTATCCCATCTTATTCGTTTCCGAATTTGAAAATCTTCGGATTATACGTCAACAAGAACCAAGGGGATAGCGGTACTCAGCGGAAATGATATCAAGCAAACTTAAGGTTATCCCCTGTAGTTTGTCAAGGGGCATAGAGGAGTAGTTGGGCTTGCGCGTTCCATTGCTTGCGCCTCCGGCTAAATTACGACCTGTACTCATAAGTTATCCACCCTGGAGGACATTAAGGTAACAACTTATCCCATGAATGACGATGGCCTTTTCAAGGACTTGCAGTTAACATCATTTATTATGTTACAATAATTAGCGCTTGCTTAGGTTTACTTTGAATCCTTCTCAACGCAACTTTCGCATTTCTCCTATAATCGTTCTAATGAGCAGGTCTTGGGTTAATAGCACGCCTTTGCGTATGGGTATCTATTAGACACCAAAGGAGCAGCATTGTGATAAGGAAAAAAATTGGCTACTACTATGCATCATTTCCTTTGGCTCAGCTGTCTCACAGCAGCAGTAGTCGAAGCTCAGTCTTCGTCGAATCTCGTCATTAGTGGAACTGTATTATTTCCTGATCGACTACCAACCGGGTCGGATGTCACTTATCTCTCCTATGAATCTACACTCACCACCGGCAGCTTAGAAATGGGTACTACGGGTATGATTACTGCTGCGTCAAGCGATATGGGTGCATTGAACGCGACAGCTAGTTCAACAGCTCCGTTAACTTCAAAGCCTGCTTCCTTAACAGTGCTTACCGGGGGCCAGAGGACGTCGACGTTGATAAATGGAACAATTACCACAAATTCAGATGTTACAATGAGTAGTACAACTTCGGTCAGGCCAACGAATACTCAGCCCTGCAATAACTATCCCGAGTTCTGCACAAGACGATATTCCAACATCACAGAAGTCTGTGCCCATAACTCTCCCTTCGTTAGGACGAACAATGCAGCGAGTAATCAACAATTCAAGGTAACCCAACAACTTGATGATGGGATTCGAATGTGTATGTCCAGTCTTTTTTCTTTGATCCAGTTCTTCAATTCCACATAGATAATCTCTCTGACGCAAGAATCTAGTGCAAGGACAAGTCCGCTTTGTTGAGGAAGTTCCACACTTCTGCCATTCCTCTTGCGAGTTGTTTGATGCAGGTCTAGTGGAAGATTACTTGAAAACTGTCAAGAATTGGCTGAACGCTCACCCATACGAGGTTCTCACAATCCTCCTTGGAAATCCGGAGTATAGGGCCGTTGGAAACTTTACTACTGCTATCCGGAATTCTGGTATTGCTCGATATCTTTATGAACCTCCCAAAGTACCGATGAGTCTGGACGACTGGCCGACGCTCTCGGAGATGATTCTTTTGCAGAAGAGAGTTGTCTTCTTTCTGGATTATGAAGCTAACCAAACTGCTGTACCCTATATACTGGATGAGTTCAGTCAGATGTGGGAAACACCTTTCTCGCCGACTGATGTATCCTTCCCCTGCACTGTCGAGCGCCCACCTAATCTTCCGGAAGACCAAGCTAGACAACGACTGTATATTGCAAATCACAACCTCAATGTCAATATCGACTTAGGGATCGTCAATCTTTTGCTTCCCAATACGGCGCAACTTACTGAAGTGAATGGGTTGAACGGGAGTGAGAGTTTGGGTCAGATGGCGGAGGAGTGCAAGAGTATTAGCCAAATAATCATTGACCCCAAATACACCTTCTAATATGAGTGCAGACGTCTGGAACCGACCCCCAAACTTCCTTCTCGTTGATTATTACAATTACGGAGAACCTAATGGTAGCGTATTCGGCGTTGCAGCCGAGCAGAATAATGTCACGTACAATCGGAAATGCTGTGGAATACCACAATCTCTTGCTACTCCTCTACTTCATCCATCGAAGATTTTTATTTGGACCCTTGCAGGACTTGTTGGTTTAGCTCTATGATCATCCTACTCAGTTTCAATGATGTCAGCTCGGAGAGGTCACTATCCCAGGTCAATCGGCGTCCCTCGGATTCTATATGGTTACTAAATATTTATTGACGCCTCCAGCTCTCTATTGTCCGTACGTGGAGTAATCCACACTGTCACAATATTTTCATCCGTTCTTATCTTTCTGTATTTTACGTTCCAGTACCCCTCTGAGCGTGAGAGTAGAATCAATATGCGGGAAATGCAATGATAGGAGAACAGATACTTGTGGATGGGGCTCTCTTAAACGATTTGATAGAGTTAATCTAAAAAAGCTGGATTGGTTCAATTATCAAGCAAGAGCTTGATGATTTTAGGGACTCATATAAGTCTGCAAGGTAGTAACAGTTAGGTGAGTAGACTTTCGAAACCCTATCTCTCTCAAAGATGGTTGGCTCATAGGTAAGGCTTAACCGTGGGTACTATGAATTCGACTGATCGACCCTAGGATTTAATTAGTTACATATTTGGGCACTCACGATCTGAAACAATTGAAATTGTCTTGGAAACAGTCGCTTCGAAAGGCCTTTAAGCGAGGAATTCCCAACAGAGTACACTTATTGCAGGATACCCGGCCCTCTTATCATTTCTTCCTACGCTAATGATGAATTGACAACTGCTCGATCTTCAAAATCGACATTATTTTGTCAAATACCTCCTCTCGACACTTTTTCCAACGGTTCAAGCTAGTTTATAACATCACGCAGACAAGACTTGCGTATAGAATGTATATGGCTAAGGTGCCTGATAATATGCTCACAGTCGGCGCCCCGAAGGACTGACTTTTCCTCACGCCCCCCGAGATAGCGTTTATCGTGCTCGCTATTGTATTATATCTTACAGTACTCGTCATGGGTTTTATTTCTCTCTGATATTCACGACGACTCTCGTTCTAGAACAAGACGTTGGAACTAACCTCAAGGTTACAACTCCATGGATATGCAGAAGTAATCGAGATCGTCTATAGCGGAAAGGACTGCCCTTGAATCATAAACTTACACTTAGAGCTTGATCCGGCGCCGCAAGCTTGTGAAATGTGAACGCTAGCTAGCGCACGTTTTGAAGCGGGTAAGGTGAACGGAACGGACCGTAGTTCTAGACAATATCATCAGACACAATTGCGGACAGATTCTAGAGCAGACTCAACATATTCCATGTCAGTATTGCGTAGGATACAGTATCTATAGCCCCTTCGCCAACACTCCATCTTACTCCTTTACTCTCTATCCATCTTGACTGTTTCCACCTATTCCATGTCAATCCCAACTGTTGATATCTTTCAGAAGATTGATCTTGAATTCTCTAATTGCTTGACGCAAGCATGTGCTAGATAAAGACTTTCAAACCATGGTTCACAGTTTGCGGAGCCGCTCCTCATGAGTCCTGAGAACAACCGGACTCGGTTCGGCTTACTTTCAAGGTTACCGTTATCATCTACTCAGGTCCACTTCCCCCGCTTTTATTGATTTAAGAATTAGGAAGAATGGTCCCGAGCGTCAGTGGTAGAGCTCACTTCCAGTAAGAGTCTCTCCATAATCTTTCTGTTCTTCTCGAACCGTTGAGACGTCGCATGATTGAGCAATTGGCCGGTACTTCCCCGTATATCACTCTCCTGGAGGGCATAAATTCACCTTAGCTCCTTCCTCCCTTTTGCTCTTAAACGCGGCATCTACATTTGTTCGGCTGGACGTCTACCTCATCTCAAAATACCCGCGTTGATAATTCAATTTTTCCCCCCAACCAGTAATTATTTCTAATATCATCTATCAGCCCATCGCCATCTCCACTGAGGCCAGGTCCTGTTCAACTTAGCGTTTTTCAGATATGCCTGAAAGAAGTGATTCTTCGCTCTGCCCGTCAATTAGGCCTTCGAAGGAAGATGATCGCAATTTGCACGGCAGTCAAGACCCTATAGTTCCCAATAAGCCGGAAAAGACCTCGGGTCTGAATGATTCTGAATGGGAGAGCCTTGGGAATGAACACAATGGCAGTGTCGATAACGGCGAAGTAAGCACACATTTAGCCATCCTGATTCCCAACCCTTTTCTCACAACCTAGCAGCAAGAGGTCTTCGGTACAGAGGAAGATGCTGATGTTCATTATCGCACCATGGCTTGGGGGTATGTGTTATTGATCTCATTGACTGAAAATATACTGATTTTTCTCTAGTAACGCTGCTCTTCGTAAGCTGACATTTTCATGCCACTCATTGATCAAATACTAACAGAACAAGTCATCGTCGCGGAGACCATCTCGCTGGGCGTCCTTTCCCTCCCGTCTGCAGTTGCAACCATCGGTCTTGTTCCGTATGTATATTCCGATATTAATTTTCTCTTCTATCTCAAGAATAGCAGATCGAAGTTAACATTTCTTGTCCCATAGTGGTCTGCTCCTCATCTTCATCCTCGGCCTCGTAGCTACCTACACTGGCTACGTGATCGGCCAGTTCAAGTATGCTCATCCTCATCTTCACACATTTGCTGATGCGATGCGACTGGTTGGAGGACCGGTACTAGGCGTCATAGCAGCAATTGGACAGGTCTTGATCTTGGTATTCATCATGGGTGCACATCTATCGGGTTTCTCAATCATGATGAACGTCCTCACCGACCATGCATTCTGTTCGGTCGGGTTTGGTGCCCTGGGACTTTTGATTTGCTTCCTGTTGGATCTGCCCAGAACGTTCAAAAACGTGTCCTACCTTTCAATCTCTTGTAGGTCATTCTGTTGCACGAAAAGCGAACGCTCCCCCCTTTTTATTTCTCATTCTCTGTATAGACTATTATGATTGCTGATAATGAATAGCTTGTATATCCATCGTAGCAGCAGTTTTAGTTGCCATCGTCGGTATCGGCATCCAGAAGCCAGATGAAGGCAACATCCAAGCCGTCTCGAAAGGGATCGACCTTCCAACCGGGATGCTTCCCGCGCTGAACATAATTCTCTCATATGGTAAATTCCATAATCTTCCCCCCCTCTGACCATTTTCACCTTTCTAACACAATTCCTCCAGCCGGCCACGTCGGTTTTTTCTCCTTCATCTCTGAAATGCGCAATCCGCGCGACTTCTCCAAAGCACTCGCCGTCAGTATCGGCTTCAGCACCCTCTTCTACATGTTCGTCGGCGTCATAATCTACTACTACGCCGGGCCCAACATCGCGTCTCCCGCGCTCGGTTCCGCCTCCCCCGTCGTGCGCAAAATCGCCTTCGGCCTCGCGGCTCCGACGATCGTCATAGCCGGCGTCATCAACGGCCACGTCGCCGCGAAGTACGTCTGGGTGCAGTTCTGGCGGTGGAAGAAGCAGGAAAGGACGATGGGCCAGAACAGCGTGCGGTCCTGGGGGAGTTGGATCGTCATCAACGCCGTGCTCTGGGTCGCCTCGTGGCTCATCGCCGAAGCTATCCCTTCGTTCTATCTCCTGCTCGGACTCATATCCGCGCTGTTTTGCGGCTGGTTTAGCTTCGGGCTTAGTGGGTGGTTCTGGCTGCATCTGAACAGGACGAGGTTGACTGAGAATTGGAAGAAGGTTGCGTTGGCCGTGTTGAACATTTCGATTTTGGCGCTTGGGTTGGCTATTTCGGGGCTGGGGTTGTATGCGAGTGGGTTGAAACTGCATCAGGGGGCTGGGGGGGAGCCTTTCACTTGCAAGAATACCTATCAGCCTAATAAACCGGCACAGGGGTTGTCTGAGTAGATCATCGCGTTCTTAAAGAGGGTTTGAGGAAGATGTGTTTGCGATGTTTATACCCTGGGAGTTTATCTGTATTTCGGATTCAACTGATTTTGGTGTTTGGGTCTCTTGGTGTTGCGCGTCTTCAGTTCGTAACGCCCTTAACTTCATCAAGTGTATACTCGCATACCCAGAGCCGACTTGCCGAAAAGTATTATCCAGCTATCGTGAACAACTAGGAAAGTATGCGGTAATAAATGAATCCGAAGAGAAGCTCTTATTTATCAGGATAGTCAACCTCGTCTCTGAAAGGAGGAGTATTTCGCATCATACATTTTACATTTTTGTTTGAGTCCTATCAGATAGAACCATGGAAATACAACAAACGCACTAAGCGACAGTGTCCCATAACCATCCAAGACAACTATCCCTTCCCTATCACACGAATCCCTAACTAACCGTGCACTCACAGGAAGTTACACCCCAGTTTAAACCAACCTTCAACCTCCGACACGACTTCCACAGACCAATTTAACAATTCGTCACAGTAAACGAAGCAAGGTTTCTGCTCGCGACCTTGTTCCAGTCGTCGCACGAGTACCCGACCTGGTTCCCGCAGCCGGATTCGGCGTAGAGGTGGATGCAGCAGTCTTCGCTGCCGCCGCGGTCCCAGTCGAAGGTCTCTCCGGCCAGCGTGACGGAGCGCGTGCAACCGACGTTGGCAGTACCGTCGAAGACGCTGCCGGAGCCGTCGACGTAGGTCCAGGCGAGTGTTTGGCCCGGGAGGGCGATGGCGAGGAGGGCGGTGAGGAGTTGCATGTTGTAGAAGTTTGGTAGAGGTTTGGTTTGTGGCTTGGTTTGTAGAAGTATGGTGTTAGCCTTTTGCTTTATCGCTTTGAAGATCAGATTTGGGTTTACTTACTTTTGGTATTGATTGTTGGTTCAGTTCAGTTGTCTGAGTGAAGATGGGGATGATTTTGCTTTTGGAAGCGGACTCCTTCCCCCTTTTATAGACATGGAGTATGATGTATTATGATACCTGAATGTAGGATTTACTCTCATGGCGCAAGCACTTTACTACCGGAAATACGAATGCGATGAGACCGAACGACACAAAAGGATGATCACATAGAAGAGTGGCCAGTGAGTTATAATATTTCTGAATACATGACTTCTTACAATGAAAGTGAAGTTATTATGAAGTAATTGTTGAACAGTTTTGTTTGATAGTCATTCGGCTGAGGTTATTTTAACGTTATATAAAGTGCATGAGCGGGTTGGTTATTAGTAACGGTTCGCACTCGTCGGATTATCCCTTCAACGGTGAATATCAACCCGAAGCATGAAACGATGATTATGAAGATCAATGAAAATCATCACAAGTTATCGGAAGAGGCTAGCCGACGTACGGAATTACTTCTGGTTGAGTTTCTGTATTTATACAGTGAATGAGTTGAGAGTGAAGTAAAGCATTACGAGTTTATGAAGATAGAAGAGGAGTTAAGCGATGGGTTATCCAATAAGGTTGTGTATCTATTCTGTCGGCGGGATCTCTGACAATCTGAAAGTATTTAAAGAGACTTTCTGACAATACACAATTGTATGTGCAGTATAAGAGAACTGTATACAGTACAGTACCTGGTAAATATAAACCAAGTCGAAGAAAGAGATCAACAGAACAAGGGTGACCACCCATGATCTCAACCCCATCTTATGGGCCGAATCCTATTTGCTTACTGGCGGAGAGGTTTTGACCCCAATATGTAGCTCTCTGGTTGCAGACAGCTTGAGATACAGACCTATAAGCGGAGGTTGTGGTTTTTATCACCCATCTAGTTCTGCGTGCTTCGATGGGTTGGAGTTACACTACCCTCATATACATTAAGGGCGATCTTCATGTTCTGGGAAATCGGCCGTGGTTTATGGCCGAAAGGTATTACACATGGGAAACTACCTAGAAATGCCTCACTCATACTTCGGTTCCAGCGGGTTTAGAGTTCTTAGAGTCCTTCTATAACAGTGGATGTGAGAGTAAATCTTTTGAGTGTTTTAAGAGCTGAATCGGCTATGGTCAAAGATCTCCAAAATGAAGGGAATGACTCTGCCGCACTGGGTTGACTTCATACAGTAACAGTAAATCTGATCATACCAAACGCATCCAGTGCTTACAATCGAAATAAAATAACGCCTTGAAATCTGGTCACTTCTGCGTACCTAGAGTGGCGGGTGAGCGTTCATAAGCAGCATTGTAAAATATGCTTGGTTCCACATATGGACTTCGGGTGAAGGCTTGAATGCATCCGGTCTACCGCAAAAAGAATCGTAATAGAAAGAATTCGGGTCACTGGTGCCATCAGACTCACCACCCGGCTTCACCCAAATAAAGGAATCCGCGAGGTCAAGGCCAGTATCGGTTGAAGGGCGTACGCCAAAGCCTGCGCCGTTGACGTTACACCAGTCAGTCCAATTCTCTCGAAGTCCAATTACGCCGTTGCGGCTCGTATCGATCACCGCATGGTTCGGTACACCCACGGTATCCAAAGCTTTACCGAACAGTTCAACGAAAATCTTCTCGTTTTGAGCCGGATTATATTGAGCATCACCGTCGTATTCAAACTCGCCAGGTTTATAATCCCTAACGTCTCCGTGAGTATACTATCATCAAATCGCAAGTATGGACTGCTGTCGCCGTGAGCTCCTCCCATCTCTTCCACTCGTGATGTTGTTTGCTTACTGTATGCTCGTTCAAAACGGAGTCTCCAATGCAACTGTACGGGGAGGTTGAGGACGTGTGCAGGACCCCTGACCGTACTGACAATAGAGATCTGTTCATACTTCCAAAACAAGAGACCGCAAGTCATTGTTTCGCGAGCGTATAGAGAGTGAGGCAGAAGAATCTATACGAAAGCGGGACGTACCACGAGTTCCAACCGGCAACATTGGTAGCAAAACCTCGAAGTTGCGATGGGCTTCCCGCTGTGCGATACATTCTTGCTATTTCTTCTGCACCACGTTCGCGGTTGCTCTTCCAGCCTAGGCTGCCACCATGTCCAGCATCAATGTACATAATAACATTAGGGAGGTTGAGGCGTGTTAAAGCGTATGTAATACCATCTCGGTAACTCTCTATAACAGTCTGACAGGAGCCCAAGTCCGCATTTAGTACAGAAAAAGTCAGAGCCTTGGGCTCAATAATGAGCGCGAATGCTTTCCCGGCATTGGCTTCGAGGATGTCGGCAATGGCTAAGTCGTACGATGGATTAATCACATGACTACATGAAATTTCCTTGACTGTAAAGAGGGAAAAGAAAAATAGATTTAAAGAAGGAGATAAGATCTTACAATTGATGAAGCGATTTTGGTACGCGTCAGCTTTTACCGATATGTTCCCTATATCCGATGATGAAGCGTGCGCGCAGCGAGGGCCGGGAAGACCATGAATGACTAAACCCAATATCTGATCACATGCAAGGTTGGGGAGGGTGAATTCGATCTTATCAATATCTGCAACTGATTCTCTACACAGCCGTTGTCAAATTAGGTCAGAAGCTAAGGATTGCAGTGGCTAAAAAGTAAATGTTGAGTTGCTCACATCCACAAGAAGGTACCGGCATTGGCAACCTTCAGAGCTTTAGTTTTCAGCACAGAGTCGGTTATGGTCTCGACCGCAGCCTCAACTTTCTCACGGTAGATGCTATTTGCATGCAGAGTATGGCTTTTCCATACGTTCGTATTCGCATCTAGTGACACCGGCGAAGAGCACGAATCAATAGCTTTGCGTTGAGGAGGTGCAGAGTCCGAAACTGCCAGCGCAGCGGCTGTAACTGCAGGAAGGAGGACGGCTGTTGCAGTAATCCACATTGTTATTAGAATCTCAGGTGGATTCTATCGCTTTCCCTGCCGTGGAACTCCTGGTCACTGCACGGTTGCTCCCAAAATGGCCTCGGACTTTGCTGTACGTAATGAACCAGACCGTTACAAGGACTGCAAGCTGTACGAAGCCCCTGAAAAGAAACTCAAAACTTTAGGTTTGAGTGTCCTCCAGCGAGTGTGAAGCAAGCCTACAGCAAGCGAGCAACGAGGAGTACCAACTGTGGCAAGGGAAGATTTATTTGTTCAACTCTAAGCATAAGCATGGGGTGGGACTGAGATAGGGATATATCCACCACCAGTGAGGGAGGACTTTGAGCTCGACAGAGATTAAACAGAAAGGTCTTCCAACACGCGGTTCTTTGTGGTTCGCTCTGGGAAACAGCTGCTTAAGGTCTGCTGGCAGTTAAAGTGCATCGTGGCACCAATTGCCAGTACGGAAAGCGGGCCGAAGCTTTTAATAAATATGATATTTATACGAAAAGAAGAGTCCGAAAGCGTGCTGATGCCGAACCGAGAACGCATAGTGATAAATGAAATAAAATTGGCATTGTCGAGAACCAACTAGAAGAAAGGGATTTTGCTGTACAGTATCTTCTACTTAGACTTTTGTTAGAGAACGTATCTACAAACTCACCACTACTTTGTAGACTCGCTATACGCTAATTGTAGAAGCCAATAGAATGACCTGGAAAGCTCTATCTAGGTCTGGAACTCAACGCTGCCCACTGCCATCGGCAACTTGAGATATTCAATAGTCACTACAGGGCATCAACTTATGCGAGATAATGCATTCAATAATGCGGTAGTATTACATTTTGAATACCTCAGCAAACAGTAAAGTAGTAGGCGGCTCAGCTGGAGGGCAAGAGAGTGACAGAGAGCACGGGTGAGTTTCTTTAAAATACCTCATCCTTCGGATTATTACCGTTGAACAAATAGGAGTCGTACTCCGTACATAAGCGGATTAGGTCAAAGGAGGCTTGCAGAGATGCTGCGATCGAGATTCACCCTGCGCGATCGACCGAATGGATGGAAATTATGTCATGGCCCTGATTGCTTGTCCTGCTTTGTCCCGTTCACGGAAAATGCAAGTTTGACTCGAATGGGGATGACGTTGGGCTCCGTCAGAATGTTCCAGACACCGAGTTACAGAACAAAAAACGGATTTCTGACGCAAAAGCCTGAAGGGGGTTTCAGCAGGTTCCGAGGGGTTGTTTAGGGAAGCTTTAGGCAGGATTTGCACCCGGGTTTGTCGGCCGACGCCAGGCTGAATTCAGGTTCCGCAGGTTTTAGGACTAGCGCCACGTGGCGCAAGGTTTCTGCTCAGCCAGTTCTTCAGCCATACCTTAATAGAAACTACCTACGTCAGGTACCTACGTCGTACTTTCCACCTCAGCCCTCAGCTTTTCGTTGTACAAGTTATTTGAGCTTAGACCTCAGAATTGCGGGATACCCAACAAAATGACATAGCCAGGTGACGTCAGCTCAACTGTCAGAACTCAGTTGAATTTTGGATCCCTCAAAACTTGTATGAAGACGATAAGGAATATTTTCGATATCTAGTACAGACTGTAGTAGTTACTTGTAGAGAACAAAAAAAATAAATCTTCCGGATTTGTACCTTTGCATCGCCATATCTACCGTTATCCGTTGGGTTTCTCTTTCTTGGGACCGTTCGCGGTATCCAATCACATGCGAACCGGAGAAGAATGGAGCTGTGCCAAGATCGGGCCTGAACGACCCATTTCTGCACGAGTCATCCCTCGTCATTGGTGAACTTTGTGATGTAAAGTTTTGTTTTTGGGTTACCTTACCTTTATTTTCGTAATGATACCTCTAATTTCATTATTGCGAGGGCAAGTGCGATCCAATCCCATCGATATTGATGGCAGGTGCGATCCATTATTATTAGATGTCAAGTGTAAGCGTGTAAAAGCCTCGTCCGGGGCCCCAATACTCATCACTTCTTACACCAATCTCATCCCCCCTTGCCTATCACTGCCAATTATCTTCTGTGATGCAAACAGGATGTCAAGCCTTCCAGGTTTCCAAGCTCTTCCGCGTGTCGAATTTCTACAATTTCCCATCTTTGTCACACTTATCGATAAAGGCAATTCATACATAAGCTTCAGATACACTCACTCCCTCTGACGGAAATATATAATTCTACAACACGCTCCAACAAAGAAAGACCTCAAAGACAACTCAAGCTCAACTGCTCAACGTTGATACTCAACTCACTCTTCTCTTTACGCCTTTGCTCTCACTTGATCATCACTTTACTCCAATCAACCCTGACCTCCCTCAACCTCCATCTACAACTTCAACTTAAGATCAAACCTTGATCTCCATATCCCCCTTCAGCCTTATCTGGGGTCAACGTTCACACTACATCTCAACATGAGGGTTCTCATGATGCAGAAGTCCATGGGGCTCTTTGCCACAACCGGAGAATACAAAGCCAACACCAGCCTCTTAAGATACCTTGCGAGTAGAGGCCATGCCACAGCACAATTCTGCTTCACATACGATGGCGAGATCGAGCGTGCGATATCGAAAGTGGAAGCTGGAGGCGCGAAAGCAAGTGTCTCTTCAGGTCAATTCCAGATGATCACCGAAGAAGGCAACCCTACAGACATCAAGTACTGGTCGTTTACGAATGTCAACGGTATCTACAACATCGCCTTAGATGCTGATGCCATCACCAAGGTCTTCCCTACGAAACTCCAGGCGAAGGAAACCAAGAAGTTCCTAGAGGTAAGCACACCGCATTACAACTTTGTCTCACCCACTCTAACAACCATAACAGACTGAAGAGCAAAGCATACGACTCCAAGCCTATACCAAGCTACTATTCGAGCAAATTTCCCTCTTCAAGCCCACACATATCCTATTCAGCGATCCCCTATGGATGAAAGCTACATCGGTAATGGATCTTGAGGGTGCTAAACGTATCTTCATCATCCACTGTGCCGAGCAATTACCATTTGGACCTTATGCTGGAGGTATCCCGAACAGTGCTTGCTCACCAGCAGAGCATGAGCTTCTGAAACAATGTAACGGTGTATGGGCTGTCTCAAAGGCTGTTAAGAACTATGCATGGAAATATGGACAACTGGAGACCGCATGTATCCCGAACCATGCATGGATCTACCTTGATGAGAGAACACAACAGCTACCACGACGAAGGTACAACTGGAACAAAGGTCTCGTCGGGATGATCAATCCATCGAGGGTTAAAGGTGTGCACATCCTTCTGAAATTGGCTAAGCGGATGCCGGAAGTCGGATTCGTTTGTTGGCGCAGTTGGGCTATGCACGACGAGATTCGCAAGGCCCTTGAGGAACAACCTAACATTGAGTAAGTAGATTCCTAAGAGTCTATCTGATATCACAATGGATTACTAACATGTCAACCACAGGTTACGCGACCCAACCACCAACATGGAAGAAGCATGGGACGACATCAAAGTGCTCCTTGTACCATCACTCTGGCTCGAAGCATGGGGCATTGTCGTCGTCGAAGCTCAGCTACGAGGCATACCCGTGCTTGCATCAGACGCTGGTGCTCTTCCTGAGTCCAAACTCGGAGTTCCTCATATCATCCCTGTCAAAGCGCTCACCGGTGAGCACGACGAGGATGGCCAATACACTGTTCCGGAGCAAGACATCGAGCCTTGGGTGGAACCACTCGACACCTTACTCAAAGACGAGGAAGAGTACAAGAAGCTTGCCGAACAGGCAAGAACGGTCACTGCCGACTATGTCAAGAACCTCGATGACACAGCGATCGAGAAATGGATGATCAGCTTAGCGAGGAAGCAGTGATCGGTATAGGTCGATGGAGTGTTTAGCAAGGGAGTATTTACAGTGATATAACTCATTGTTCCCTGGGTGGTTTTGTACGATTCTTTATGATACCATGATTATGTTTCAATCTCACATTAGACTAGCATAGCTCAAGCAAGCGATAGGCGCCTCATCAATTGATAATATATTATTGTATAAATTTCTGGTATCGCTCGTTTCCGATATGACATTTGGCGAGTCTTACAATCCGTTCTTATTACCTGAAGGAGTCAAACTGCCCAACTGTACTGTACCGTGGAAGGAACAAGCCTCTAAGCTACGTACATTACTTGGAATTGAATATCTCGAATTGCACCACTTATTGCAAACCGTTTGTATAATCTGTGGACCACAATACATCCTCACCAATACAACATCAATCACATCACTCACGTAGAAACAAGTAATTAACCAAGACCAGAAAACCCGTCCAGGATCATGGTATAACAGCGAAGGGGAGACACCCGGCATTGCATGTAAGGTAAAGTTTAAGAAGAAATGGGATTAGGTTGCTTCATGTTCTTAGCTTGGGTTCGCTGTATAGTACAGGGGAGCCGAGTCGACGAGTCCTCCGGGTGTAGGCGGACGAAGAAAGGGGGGCATTATGTTTGTTGGGACATGAGTGTTTGAACTTTTGGTGCGGCGATAACTGTTGTGGTATACGACCTTCTACGCACGAGGATAATCACATTTTCAAACAACAGTGCTCAAGTTGCCTGATGAGCCGACGGGGATTGCACTGGTAGTGGGACATGGGAGCATGCATTGAGAGGAAGTCAATATCACGGTTTGCACATAAGCATTGGGAGAAAAGTGAGATATTCCTTCGTCATTCCTTTACGGTGACGGCCGTCATCATTTCATCATAGGATAATGTACAGTTTTGATGAACCATCTCCATTCTCATACCCACTCCGCTCCTTCTCAGTCTTCTGACCCTGCCAAAGACATCCTACTTAGTCGAAGGATTAGGCGAGATAGTCTGATCAGGGAACTTCCTGAAGATATCCGCGATGTGATCGATGGGTGCAGTCAACAATCCCATGACCGTCTCGAACGGTGGGTTTTCGCCGGCATTTGGGTGGCTGCGAGATGGGACGAACGCCTTGGTCCTACCGAAGCTCTTCGCAAGTGACTGCGAATCTGCGGTGCCTTCTTTGCTCAACGCATTCTCAAGAGCCGGAAGATCCTTCTCTTCCTCATCCTTGATATGCTCTGAGAGAGGTCCGTAGAGCTCCTTGAGCTTAGGCACGTAGTTGGGATCAGTCGATTTCATGTTTTGGAAGGTCTTCAAGAGCTCTTTGACCTATTGTTGAATAATGAGAAGATCTCAATGAATATGATACATTGTCTACTTACCATGTGATGCTCTTCGCGGTCCTTGTCTGCCATTTGTTTTCCTTCCGGTCCCAAATACTTCTCGAAAGCAGGATAGACAATCAATTCCTCGCCAACGGAGTGACGAGCGAGCTCCCAGGTGAACTGATTGCCATAGCGTTGCTGATGGTCGGGGTCAGAGGAGTTGACGACCTCGTTGTAGTACTGTTCAAGCTCCCTGTGGTCGTGCTTGATGGCTTCTGAAATGGTAGACATGGTGGCGACGCGTGCACGGAGAGATGCTGATCTATTTGAGAGCAAAAATCGTGGCTGTTGACGTTGAAAGACCGCTCTGAGCGTTGGAGTTGTTGTTGTGAGACGGGTGAAGCTCATAGCAGAATATGAGGATGAAGGAGAATGGGATTGTGTGAAGGGTGAGAGGGTGGCATCTATAAGATAAATAGGGTACGTACTGTACCCTCAGTTGCTCTCACTGAGAGTCTACATATTGCGACATCGTGATGCCTTCTATCTAGGTTGTGCGACGTGACCGCTACACGTGAATGCCTCTTTTGATGTTTTGAACGGCTCCGGAGAGCATTCCGAAGGCAAGAGCAATCCATCCGCGGAGGGGTTTGAAATCGGAATTGTCTCATTGGTCAGTAATGGAACTTGACAGTCTTTGACGCTGTTTGCGGCCGCTAACGTCATCGGTACGTTCGTTTTGGCTCGGCACTTCTGGCTAATTATCATTCATAGTCGCTCATTCTTCCCAGGTTTCCATCTCATATCATAATTTATCCTCACGGCCCCACAGTCACAGGCGATTGCCACTTCAGCTTGTTTAATGTTCCTGCAGGTGTGGATGTCCCGGAGATAAGCCGACTGTCGGCTTGGCTCTTATCCAAATGACCACACCAAACTTCCCGTCTCACTTCCGACTTCTTCCCATCCGTTCCTAATAGTAAGGTATCTTAGCAATTGATCATAATATCACTTTTCCCTTTTGTCCCGTGATATCTCTTAATTCTAAAATGTGCTTTCTGTGAATGGTTTATATTTCAATAGACGTTTGGGTCACGCGATTTCGTTCGCGTTCACTCACCTTCCCATTTCTTCGAGTCCAGACGGGAAAGTGAACTTTCACCACCTCATCTCAAGAAGTCGTATCGCACATGAATCTTCAAGGTCTTTAGCCGCGATCTTAGATAACTATATAGAATTATTATTATACTTATGATTAAGTAGATGACCAAAAAAAATATGCGTTTATGTCATGATTCTCAGAGGTAAGATACGTTTGAACTTCGGCTCGCCAGGCCTTGGCAAGTCACACAAATATTTCCCTTCACGAAATCTTAGATAGTTTCCTTCCTTTTCCTCTTATTATTTATTTATTTCCAAGGGAGTCTACGAGTACTGTTCAGTTATGCTCGTATCTTAAAGATACTCGCCGTGACAACTTATATATGTGATCTATAATACGTTTCAAAGGTAATGATTTATATATAATCCGTATCTTGATATATACTGCTTTTGAAGATATCTCTTAGGTATAGTATTATACTATACTTTAATCTCTTTTCGCTCTTTCTATCTTTGCTATTAACACAAGCGCCGTTGGTAAGCCGTATACTACACATCATTCATTTCTCTGCGTTCTAAACCCCTTTCCTTATTCCCACCTTTCGTTCATCTATAGCCGGGTCCTCATACACGACCGACACATCATCCGTACGTCGGATCCAAAACGTGCCCTTTCCATGCTCAGGCCTTTCATTTTCCGAGCCCAAGATACTCTCCTGGCTGTCTTGCGCAAGCGTAACGTCCGAAATGCCGATCTTTCTGTGCTTTGAGCTCGACTTGATGCCTGAGTTCGAAGAAAGTTCAATATGGTTTGGCGTCTTGACGCCATTGCGTGATCCGTAGCCGTTGCCATAATGTTTGTCGCCTGTACTGCCGAAGACGCGTTTGCCGAGGACGAGATCGAAGAGAGGTTGCAAGGTTGGGATGCAGGCGGCAATGATGATGGAGTTACCTTCGATGCTGGTCCAAATTGTGATGCCAGATGCGTCGTCTACAAGAGGAAATTAGACCTTCCTTGTGGTCAGGTAGAAAGAGAGCTTCACTTACAGCTGAAATCAGCGCTCGCGAGAGCAGGTAGACGCGTGCACTTATAGATAGCTACGGCAGTGGCTCTGGTGCTAGCATAAGCGGTTGTATTTAAGTGGAACATTAGGAGTCTTACACGGAGCCTAAACCGAGCGCGATACTGAGAGCCAGTTTTTTCTTAAGGTTCATCTGAAGGTTATAAAGAACGACAGCAGGGTATATAGCAAGATAGAGGTCCACAGCAGCAGATATACCTATGGATCTGTCAGGTACGTCTTTGGGTAAATTGTGAAGAACTTACTGCCAGCAGCGATGGCATAATAAACTAGAATCCATCGACTCCAACAGGTTCCTTTGACAGAAAAGTCCCACTGAGATCGAGCTGGGGTGCATTGTGCGAAGAGAATGATAACGCATCCAAACAAGATCAACAAACAACTTCCCGTCATGGCCCATAGGAAGATTCTGTGTCTTCGGCTGGGATTGGTTATCTTCGTCAGAAGCGCAACCACAGCCAATTTTGGAATACCGAACGAAAAGATGCCAGGGCAGAAGCCAGCAATGGTGTACAGAATTGCATCAGACTTCTGCTTATCGGTGAGAACAGCGAAGTGGCGTCCGTTGCCAGCTCTCACGGCTGCTATAGTCAAGCCAAGCATGAGGTAGCCGCATATCTGTGCAGTCTCTCAATATAGGAAGAGATATGGAATTCAGTCCTAAAAAAACATACCATAGACACGATAATGAGCCAGTCATCAAGTCCGACCCGCGATAGTATCTTGCTTCTCACATAGAGCCTTGCAGCAACGAAGAATGTGGCAATGACGGTGAGGGTGCAGCATATTGCTAAAATGCTAGGGCCTATGTCCTGCTGCGCGATGTGGGGAGGAAGTTGCTGTGGTGCAGACATAGCAGAATCTAGGCGAAGCTAGTAAACGAAGTTATAAGGATTTGAAGTCAAAGGATGGAGAAAGTCCTCCAGCTAAGTACAGTAATGGGGAAATAATTAATAAGAAACATTTTGAGGGTTTTCACATATTTGATTTAGGACCTCATTCTTTATCCAGGATTGAGAACATAAAACAATGATCCCAGGTTCTCCTGTTGATCTATATGTAGGATAAGCTAGACCGAGCACAGAGCGCAGGGAGAAATGTTGGGTGCCAGGCATCCCTCGAATAAGTTGCCAGATGTGTTCGAGAAGACCGTTCACCAATCGAAGATCGAGGGGATTCAATTTCCTTATGAATAGGAATTATATGATTAAGATATTAGGAAATTTCTGTAGCTTTCTATCCACGAAATCTTTCTTCAGCAAGAACTTAGAAGAACCTAAGGAAAATAGCGACCAATTCAAAATTTTTCGACCTCGAGAATGCTACAATTCCTTTTAGATCCAGAAAAGATATCATTGTGGAGAACGAAGGAAGTGCCGCACCGAGGCTAGTAGACGTTGAAAATGCCTAGAAGCTAAAGTCTAGCGGTCAGTGAAGCCAAGCCGAAGGAGTTAGTTCTGGTCTGGAACAGTAGCTAGTCTGGGATTCCATGTGCTAAACCGCACGCTCGGTACGCTTACAGTGCTGTCACGGCTGTACATACAATGTTTGGGAAGTTATCGGCTTGTTCTCCGCGATAACCATCACCTCCGCTGTGTCACCACTTCAGAGAGTTGAAGAAATTATTCATGCATATGAACCATAACAAAGAGTGCACTCACCTGTGTCATCTTCCCTTTTGAATGTACAGTACCCCCACGGCCCCTCTTTCCCCAGTTCTCTCGACAAGGAAGAAGAGGTTTTCTTTTTTTTGAAAAACCGGTATTTACGCTAGTGCGCCGTTCCTAGCCAGGAGACTGTACATAAGTCTGTAAGGTACGGTACAGCATCCTATTGCATACTGTGGATAGCGTGATCCTTCCCGTCGCCACACTGTCTTACTGTATCAGGCACAGTATTCTTCGATTACGATAAAAGAAATTAACAACGTGACGGAGCGCTATAAACGGCTACGCAGTAGGATGCCTTACATAGATTACTGTACAAGCACCTTACTTGTAGACTCAAGGAGGGCGAAAAAGTGATGGGCGAACAAAACACCCTCCTCATGCAGAAGGAAAAATTGATATCAAAATGAACAACACCACTTTGAAAGCTACAAAGTTCAAACTTGCAAGATAGGTTTGAAATAGTCTGACCTCTGTAAACCCCCACATTTACATTTATTTAGAGCATCTCTTGTGGTGTTGTTGTCGTTGATGGTAATTTGATTGATCACAATCTTTTTGCCTAATAAATTCTCAAACCTTGGGGTGTGGAACTTATGCCGCTCCTGCGCGTGGCGGCGTCTTAGCCACGCCTCCTTAATCGTAGCGATGTGATAGACGTCGATTATATCTTCTCTAAACATTAGTTTCAGCTCCACCGAGTCCTTTCCGTCCGAGCTTAATAGTCTCTCTGCACCATTAATGCATATCTAGGGGAATGCCCCAGTTTTGTCACTCTCTTGTCCATCTCACAAACGCATCAACATCTTTTGAGAAAATGACCGCAGCTACTCAACAAGAGAACCAAACTGTCCCTGAAAATGAGTTGGCCAATGGAAACGGTATCTATGGGAAGGAAGGAGTGATAGTGCCTGTGGTCAACCCTCCAGTAGATATCGGTGTTGCACTATGCCCATGCGATTCGGACGCTGTCCCAGAGATATTGAAGAGCATATCGTCCTTTGGAGACGACCCATCTCTCGACAATGATAATACTCGTTTGGGATTGCTTGCCAAAGCACGAGATCTTGTGAGAGCTCTAGAGACTCCTCGAGAGACCATGATCAAACATTGCTGGGCGCAGGTATGTTGGAAACTTTTTTTTCGAAGTGAGATTGGTTTGCTAATATCAAACTTCCTTTTTAGCCTGGGTGTTATACCGCCATCACTTCTTGTTACAACCTTGGTGTTTTTTCGGTGCTAGCCAGTTATGGGGGCAGACCAAAGAAGGTCACTGAGATTGCGAGGATACTGAGGACCAATCCCGAGGTGTTGAGTAAGGCGCCGTAATCCGCAACATTTTCGATAAACTGCTGATGGGCCAAGCCCGCCTGATGAAGCATATCGCGGCCATGGGCTACATCAAAGAGACAGATCCTGATGAATACGCTCCGACGAACTTCTCGAGATCTCTGACAATTCCTATTATTGGGGATGGTTATCCATGTCTGTAAGTGTTATCTTGTCAACGGTGCTCATTCGATTGAGATGGCTAATTGAACCAGTGCGGGCGGAGCCCACAAGTCGTGCAGCAAGTTCCCCGAATATATGGCGAAGACGAATTATGCAACGCCCACTGACGTCCAAGCCGGGCCGTATCAGTATGCCTTTAACACAAAGATGAACATGTTCGAATATATGCAGTCAAACCAGCCCTTAGGCAAGCAATTCAACCATCACATGGGCGGCTACCGGCAAGGTCGGCCAAGTTGGGTAGATTTTAACTTCTACCCTGTTGAGGAGCGACTGATCAAGGGCATGGACGCCTCTCCCGACGCCGCACTACTGGTTGACGTTGGTGGATCTCTGGGTCATGACCTCCAAGAGTTTAGGTACGTTAGAATCCACGACTTCTTCCAAGAGAATTGCTAACAAAGCTTCAGAAATAAATATGAAAACGCACCCGGTCGACTTGTATTGCAGGATCTTCCGATTGTCATTGATGCTATCCAGCAACTTCACCCCAGTATTGAGCGCATGAATCACGACTTTCACACTGAGCAGCCTGTGAAAGGTACGTTTGACAATCCTTAAACACCAAGCGAGAGACGCTGACAAAATCTTAAGATGCTCGCGCATACTATATGCACTCGGTCCTGCATGACTGGCCTGATGACGTTTGCAAGAGCATTTTGAAGCGGCTTGCTGCTGCCATGAAGCCTGGTTATAGCAAGTTGCTCATCAATGAGAACATCATCCCAGATAAAGGAGCTGATTGGCAAGCTACTGCTCTAGACATGATGATGATTACACTCTTTTCTTCCAAGGAACGAACCAAGTCCGATTGGTACCGGCTATTAGAGTCACCAGAGCTTGGTCTCAAGGTGGTTGGTATCTGGAGCGTTGGGAACGGGGTGGAGAGCTTAATTGAATGCGAGTTGAAATGATAGAAGATAGCAGAACGGTAGATTGGAGTACCGCAACATATCTTGATCAATTCTAACAATGTAATCCTACTTAACGGTCGGATAGTATCGTTGTTATTAGCAGACATCAGTATGTAAAGAATACACATGATTTAGGTTCCTTACTATGCTCTCGACTCGCTCTATCATTTCGGAGCCCTAGTGCAAGCTACTGCAATGTAAGAAGCCTGGTTCTCGTGCCTCTGTCATATGGAGTGACAATGGCCTATGGATCATTGGATCCCTTCCTCGGCGAAGGAAGTCGACAGTTCCAAAAATGGTTTGTCGAAGAGTACGGTAGCTCAACGATTCTCGAAGGGTGCTATAATCCAGGTCTTCATACAGTCTTTTCTTGAGCATATTGCTCTGTTTAAATATCCCTCGTAATTATGAATGCTTTCTCGCACATCATAATGGCAAGCTCGCCGAAGTCAATGTATCGTGGAGGAAACACTCCCAGGCTTCTCCCTTGATGTCTCTCTGGTGTCGTGTTGCAGTACCGAATATCTACCGGGCCGGTATAATATCCGCAGCGCTACTAAAGCCGGTAAGGTACGGTAGTGGAGGTACACGCTAAACAAACCTCCACCCGACGACATCTGAATTGTATCAGAGTACAACCTCATCTCGTTGTACTAAGGTGCATTTGTTTCTTTCTAGCTACCTTACAGTTCTCGTGTTTGTACAGAGTATATATTGGAGATACTGACTCACACGCACCCAAATCGGTGAGCTAACCCTGTACAGTTTGAACTCCGCAACAATGGATAGTATTTATGAGAGGTAATCGTACACCGGGTAGTGTCATTCCTTATTACTTGTAAATGTATGATGTATCTAAGTTTTCATTGAGCTTATCACTGCTCTCTCGAGCGCAACTCAACCCACCCTTGCCAGCTAATTCCTCTTCCTCTCCCTGAACTAGTAATATCGAAGTATGGGTCCTTTGGTGAATCTGTCAGCTATCTGTCAGCTGTCACCCATGGAGTAGTATGGAGCACTAAAAGTCTATCTTCAAAAGTTATCTGTTTTCAATATCTGTTTCGTACTCAAACGACTCTACTATCTCAACAGATATCTCAACGACTATTATCTATATTGAGATTTGGATACGTGTTCTCTGTAGCTCTTCAGTATATATAAACATTCCTTCAGGAGATAGATAGAAATCAAGCGATTATCTTGATTATTCAGCACCCTCACGTCTGACAAAATGATACATAGTGTAAGAATGGAAGAGACGTCGAACTAATTAATCTAATCATCAAAAGTAAAAGGAGAGAACTTATTAGAATCGTAGAACTGGATCTACAGTTTCTATGAATAATGCATCTCTCTCTAGTGAAGATTGATCTGCGTCATCACCAATCGGTATTGCAATATGCATCTGTACTACAAAGTGCAGAAATTTGTCGCAAACCTATGTACAATGATAACTGCGGGTTCAAATAAAGTTGTCGCTGTTAGTCCGACGCTTTGCACTTTCGGGGGTCGGTGGAAACAAAAGTTGCTCGGCTCGAAGGGTCCGACTCAAACTGGGAACCACTTCCAGATTTGTACCTGCTCATCAACGAGCTGTCATCATGTTCTCCTATAGAGCTCATTCCATCATTCAAACTTCTTCAAAATTTGAGCGCTCAGAAGTCTATACTGAAAGTGATTAGTCTACGAACAAGTACTTCGAAGAATCCAACACCGGACCGAGCAGTAGGGATCTGTGTAAGTAAGGAAACCTCAGTTGAGACGGTGATATTGTTAATAGAGCCGCAGAATTTATCCTTAAGCTATCCTTCCCCAAACTGCTCGCCATAGTCGCAGCGTAACCCTCGTGAGCTCAGGTCTTGCAGTGTTCCCAGTCGTTCCTCGATCCCACCTTCCCAGTAATGCTAGATGTGATAATGGAACGCGGGCTGATGGGCTGATGGGAACGGTGTGGTTAGGGTTAAAGATAGCTCCCGTCATTTGACGTCGTCGCAAGTCTTCCTCATTCTAGCAAGGCGAACATCCTCCATTGATTTCCTTTTTGCCTCCCCCCTTTACCCATCCTGCGAAACTTATTTTTCAGCGCAGTATTTGATTTCAAATCTTACACCTTGGGCCTCACCATTTAAGTCTGCATCGATTACTCCCATTCCGCCGTAGTCTGTCAAGGACGAATGAAAATAATATCCTCCCCCCAATATAGGGGCAATGAATTGTTGGAGGAGGAGTTCAGAAGCTTCGATTCGATGTCAGATGACAAGTCTCCTGGAACTCACTATGCACACGAGCTGAATGCTGTAGACGAGAGACATTCCACGTATTTGTACAAGCCAGACACTCGACAGGATTAGAGACCATGTACTATTCGAGAAACTTCGTTTGGGACCTCTAGATCTCTCAGAAAACCATTATATGCCTAGCGGGTATGTTTCGCCGCATCCAATCCAATAAAGCGTCCGACACTTGAACCTCTTCGGGTACCCTGGGCATAATCTGACTCCCTATCGCCCAAGCGAAAGGTCTACGCAGATCCTAATCGAAGACTGCTCACATCCTGAGTTAGCTCTTGAGAAGAGCCTGGTAGTCAATCCCCCAGTATCTCCGGATCTTGTTCTTCAACAATACCTCCCCGATAGGTACTACGTGACAAAGAAAGCTCGAGGATGAGATTGAAGTAACATCTGCAGCAAATTCACCCGTCAGGACGTTCAGCCGAATATGTAGCCTACCGGTTCTTAAAATGCTTTTTCCCGTAGCACACGCAGAGCCTGTCGCAGCGTAGCCCGTTAATTCCCTGATACTTCCAACGGCGGTCCAGCATTTCCACGAATTCATGCGTTAGCAGCAATCCAAATAACAGCTAGCCCAACTCCAGGGGCTCCAGGAATCCGACCTTCCTTGGCTACTAGTTATCATGAACTGTACTTTAGCAGAACAGCATATGCTGTCTCAACACTTTCTTTCCTTAAGTTTAAGCTTCATGTACATGTAGCAATATACCTTTCAGCTTCCATCTGAGATTGAGCCTTGACATCCGGCACCTCTACGTCCCACCAAGCATCGAGTCCCATGAGCCTATAATTTCTCGGAGCAGTCAAGTTGCAGTTTCATTCTTCAATTCAAAGCTTTACTGTATGGTCTATCAATGTTTTGAAAGCATCGGCAGATCAAGAGGCTGTAAAGATAGATACCCAGTACCGTCAGTCCTCCCAAACACTGATGGCAAGAGGCGCAAGGATTCGGGCACATCGCCGTCGGATTGATCGCTGAAATTACTGTAATCACAAGAACCCCAGCGCGATCAAGGGATGTAGAGGTAGGTCAATTGACAGTGTTCCACAGCCGTACTGAGTACTTCTTTGTACTTTGCTACATCTCTCTTTCATCATCACATCCCTTTGTATGCCTTTACTCATCGATCAGAGGCCGTACAGTGTCCTATTATATAGTGAGGATAGCTCTCCTTTGCGTTATTCATCAGCTACTCCTCTTTAGTAAGTACATTTCCTTTATTATATTGAAGAATACCTTATGAAGTAAGACGTGTGGCTACGGAAAGGATTATACTACCTACCATATATACAGTAGTAGGATGCTTCACATATCACTGGCCGGATATTCTTTCGGATATAAACTGCTCGCATGAGCACCCTTTTTGGGGTTATTTGAAGTAGTAATTAGTCAAGAATAGAGCTATCCACCCAACTTCCTATATCATTCGACCGTCATCTCTCAACTTGGCAAAGTTTAGATTTAAAAATCGAACCCCAAGAACCCACTCGTCGGGTTCGCCGCGCTAAGATCTACCAAAGGATCAGACCCGGCACGCGGGTTCGCCGCTCGGGTATCAGCTACAATCCCAGGTTAAATAACGTTGCAACATCCCCATGTCTCGCTCCTTTTGCAGTTGAACTAATACCTGGAATATAGGTAATTGGTTTAGAACTTGCTTTGATCACCTGACTGGAAAGATAGTCAGAAATAATCGGTTTCTCCGAACAGTCGTCTGTACTACGACCTTCTCAGCGCTTACTATACAGCTGGAGTCACACCACTTTCTCTTTTCCTTAGAAAAGGTAAATGATAGTGATGAAAGGGTCGTCTTACCCGCTTAAGGTCAGTCTTTGGATCCTCCTGTGAAATGATAACCACTTACGATAATATGATATGAAATAGCCCCAGATCACGCTCCAGAGCTATCACATGGCTGTCAATCCTTCATTTTACGGCCGTACACAGCAGAAACCGAAAACGATTGTGTAGAAGTCGATCTACGGAAAGAATATCTCAAGAATATGTAAAATAACAAAAGAGGACGGCATCACGGCGACAAATTTTCATTCACAAACAGATTCAGGCCCGTTCAAGCCCGAAATGAGTCTTACCTCCGTTTTTTCTATCCCTATCTAGTGTAATAGGCCCTGGGATAGTAATTATTGAAGCGACCTCCATTCTGCGGTCAAAGAGAGTCGTAGGGATGATGTAATGTCACGGTCTTCTCAAGGGATGAGATAAAGCCTATAAAAGCTACTCAGTGTACTTCATTCATATATCTCTCGACATCTAGTGCATCAAACTCCTATCCATTCCGCCAGAGCAACATTGGAACTTACTGAGAATTTCTCACAATAACCTCAAAACTTTTCAAGATGTACAAGAACCTCTTCTATCTCTCTCTCTTCGCTAGTGCGACCACCGTATCCGGCTTCGATTTCTTCATCAAGCACGCTCTTCAGACCATTGCTACAGGAAGCCCAACGGGGCCAACCTATATTGATTTCGCTATGGTGCAGGAAGAGTCCGATTGTGGACCAACACCTACTTGCGATGCCGTAATTACCTCTTACGATATTCCTCTGTTCATACTAAACCTTTCAGGGCCTCAAAGCATGGAATAATGGTGACTTGTGTGATGGCACTCAGGAATACACCTACAATGTTTGTGATCGATCATTCAGCCTCCGCCCGGACGGGGATGCTTGCGCCAAATTCTCAGCTTTTGATGACTCAAACGATGCCGACATTCCCCCTGGTGCCACATATGCGCAGTTGTGGGAGGGAGAGAGCCGAGTCGGAACTTGCTAGTAGGTAATTGCCTGACAATATTGAATCCTGGTTAACAATACCTAGTGTCGATTATGGAGGTGATGATGATGAGGTCAACACTTGTGGTACAAGCACTGTCAGTAAATCATCTAAGACGAGGTGCTGGGTCGAGTGAGATATAGCCTGTGTCGGTGTGATATTTCAGATTTCTCTTACACCATTTGGTTTTCCAGGGAAGCGTGAATTATTCATCGACTATGATGAGGAGGATGGACAGGAGTCGATCAACGGCGGTTATGTAGCTAGTCATTCGTTAGTTTCTCAGTGAAATCAGCATTCAATGAGTATTATGTTCCCATCTACCTCTATTCAAGTCATCCTGTTGGTATACGTACGTAAGACTTATACTACCTCCACAACAACTTAAAAACCGTAGCATCCTTTTCAAGCTATCTGTATCCCGACATAGCCGGACAAGGGTATGTGGTTGAAGCAGGATGCGGATAGAGTAAATTGGAAAAAGTAAAGGGGATATGGTGAACTACTTTAAGAATACCCAATACATCATGAAAAGTCCCCCAGCCCACATACACCATTGTAGTTTCCTGCCTCGCCTGAACGCGTGGGCATTCAGCTCACCGAATCCTTCCAATTTGCCTGTCACGTCATTCTGAGAGCTCCGAGCTTAAACAGTCAAATCCAAAATCCCATAGATACAAAGCATGCTCCGCAGAGGTCAGTGATGGTCCGTAGTTTTTGATGGTAGTGTTAGTATGACCGAGACACTAGTCCAACTACCAAGTATCTGATTGGATTATCCTATTGAGATTGCAGGTCAGCGTTTGGAAGATCGTGTTTCGCTACGTTAATAGGCACGTTTTGATCTGTACCCAGAATTGGTTCTTAGACTCCATGTTTATGTTTTAGGTTATATCACACTTAGATCACGATGAGCAAGCTAGGGCTGCAGTGCGGCCTTATTGTGATAGCAGTACAGTATGCTGTTTGTGCCTCTACACAATCTGCATGTTTCTCCGTCTCTCACCGGGTGAAGCTCGACTCTTCGTGATCACTGATCAGAGCTGTCAGCCGGTGAGTTGAGGACGCCGGGTTTGTATTGAAACTGTGTTCCCGCTGGATCCCGGTAACACGCTTTCAAGCGCTTGAAATAGAGGCCTAAATATATAGCGAATTACTTATTTTCAGTATTCCTCTCCAGGAGCGTTCGAGCTCTAGTAATGGTCTGCGAATGAGTTGAGAGACGGCCAGTGTTTAGAGATGAACGCAGATACCTCGATTAATCTAGTATTACTGATTAAGAAGACGGTTCAAGATATTAAGAAGTCGAGATGTCAAGGTTATACAGTAAGAAATGCTAGCACTTAGGCTCAGGTTGAGAAATTACGTGTTCGAAATAGTTGTAAAATTGTTCGTCCTCGGCTACACGGAGATATCTAGTAGGGGACAAGGGCGACCTAATGTATGTCATCTCTGGTGGTAGATAGCTAGTGAACTGTGGGAATGTAAGGAGAAGAGACGGAGATTTTCGCCAGATTATTGTTCGACTGTTCTCTGCTACCCAGATGACTCGTTGCACCCACAGCAATTGTAAGCAGATGTTTTTCCAGTGTGGTGTAGCTTTTAGATATACAGTACTCGTGGATTTACTGTACTTGGTGTGCAGACGTAGATGCTCAATATTTATTTATCTATTTTTTATTTTATTTTATTTTTTTTTTAAAAAAAAAGCTTTCTCAGTGTTGAGAGGAAAGGAATCTACTGGTCTACAAAGTACTGCTCTCATCACTAATCAATCCAGAAGATCTATTGACTTTTGACCATGTTGCAAAATTCTCCACCCACAGTTCTGCCCCCACATTCTTGTCCATGCTGACTCCATAGTTCATATGGCATATCTTTCGTTCCTTAGTCTTATTCGGCCGTACCCCTATATCCTAATACTGTTACTTCGGGTCCAAATCATTCTTTTTCGCATCCTCTTCCTATTGGGGGACGTATTCGCTCATGATCCTAGAGCCCTCGGTAAAGAGTATTTCTCATATGTCGGCTTCATAGACGAAGGAATAGAAGGAGCTGCGGCTGAGAGACTGCATCATTGTTCCGGAACTTCCGGTGCCGAGTATTCAAAAGTATGCTTTGTTCCTGATATCTGTAGGAGGAGCGGCAGGGCTATAGTTCTGGGATGTTCGTACTGTGTACCGTGTGTCGTTGTCTTTACTGAGATGAGAATACCTTTGTACGGTTGTACCTTACGGACGTAAGGTATGTTGCTCGATTGGTTTAAGGCTTGGCCCTAGCTCGCTCTATTCATAGAACTACGCCACCATACAGTACCTTATTTAGTCAAATAGCTTCCGTACCTAGACGTAGGTTCGGGCTCGTGCACGATTCGGCTGTTGCACGGCATCCCCACAAACCTATACTGTTACTTTAAAGTTGAATATCTCCACCAATATGGCTCCAATTGACGAGGCGCTTGCTGCGTTACGTATCTCAGATACCCCAAATATCACTGAGACTGCTGAAAAGTTTGGTGTTAATCGTTCCACGCTGTCAAGGCGCTATAGGAATAAAACTCAAGCTAGGGAAGTTGCATACGATAATCAAAGAAATTTAGATTAGATTTAAAGCGACCTTCTTGTAAAATACGTAAATGATATCTCTATTCGTGGTTTAGCACCTACTCCATCAATGGTACGGATATACGCAGGCGAAATCACAGGCAAGCTACCGTCAGTTTCATGGCCAAGCCGCTGGATCAACGACAATTTAGGTGTTTTGAAATCAGCATATCTAGCACCTATTGATGTTGTACGCAAATCTTCTGAATCTCCAATCACCTGGAGTATCTTCTACAACATTCTGAACGCAAAGATACAGCAGTATAATATTAAGTCACATAATATTTATAATATGGATGAGAAGGGGTTCCAGATAGGTATTTTAGGTAAAGAGAGGAGATATTTCTCAAAAGCTGCGTGGGAATCTGGGAGACTCAAGCACGTTATTCAAGACGGTAGTACGGCCTGGATAACACTCGTTGCTACTATCTGTGCTGATGGAACTTACCTTCCACCTGCTCTAATATACGAAGCTATATCTAGAGATATTCAAGACGTATGGTTACAAGATTATAAGCCAAAGGAGTACAACGTCTCTTTTGCTTCTTCCCCGACCGGTTGGACGAATAATCACCTTGGAATGGAGTGGTTAATCAACGTTTTTGAACCTCAGACGAAAGCAAAGGCTAGACAGGCTCGTGATTGGAGGTTACTGTTGGTTGATGGCTACGGATCACACCTAACGCTTCCCTTTGTTGACTATTGTATCAAACATCGGATTATACTTGCAAACTTTCCCCCTCATAGTACCCATAAGCTCCAACCTCTTGACGTATCTCTCTTCTCACCACTATCCACGTACTATAGGCAAGAGCTAGATAAGCTGAAGAGTCATAGTGAGGGTAGATATACTGTTATAAAGAAAGATTTTATACGTCTATTCCTCCCCGCCTTTGAAAAAGCCTTTGTTCCAAAGAATATCCTAAGTGGATTTGCAAAAACAGGTATACAACCATTCAATCCAACGGCTATACTCAAGATATTTGAAGAGGTGGATGTTCCAGCTGGTCCAGTTGATCAAGAATTATCATCAGACGAACCAGAGATAAGTACAAGTGATTGGAGGACTATAAAGAGGAGGTTAAAGGAGGAATTTGGCCCTACCCCTGACTTAAAAACTCAAAAACTGAGCGACACCTTATTACTCGCTATCAACGAGAACCAGTTACTTAAACATCGTATAAAGGGGCTAGAAGAGACTTTAGATCTTGAAAAACAAAAACGTAAGCGTGGTAAACCTATCTTTAAAACTGCTGGCATGAAACTAAATTCAAAATCAACTTTTTGGACACCTGCTAAAGTTAGCCGTGCTCTAGCAACAATTGAAGAACAAGACGCAATACGTAGACAAGAAGCTGCCTCAAAAGCTGAAGATAAGGTAAGAAAAGAGGTTACTAAGGCAGAGAAACAGAAAGAACTGGATGAAAGGCGGCGTTTACGAGCCCAAGACAAGGCAGATAGGCAGGCTAAAGCTGCAGCAGAAAGCGGGGTTAGAAAAGAGAACGCTTTAGCGCGTTTAGCTAAACAGCAGCTTAATACTGAGATCAAGGCTTCAAGAGTACGAAAACGAGCACCTATTAGAGCAATTACAACTACTCAAAAGCCTCAAGTTGTTGCTATTGATGCCCCTCAAGAGGGGGGGGGTTGGTGAGGCCTCAACACGGCCTCAGCGCTCACGGCGGCCTCCACAACGTTTTGAGATATCTGAAAATTAGTTAGATAGGTTCAGCAGCATCAAGTTACTACACCATCTAAATCTCCAGCAGCTAGCACGTATATTGAGATAATAGCATTAAAAGATAGATGGGGTCAAATTGCCTAGACGTCCGTGCAACAGCCGAATCGTGCACGAGCCCGAACCTACGTCTAGCTCATCTATTTTCTACGTAGCTGACCTCACTTTATCTTAATTTTATTTTATCTGTACCGCAGGTATTCTTGTGATGTTGCTCCGTAGTACATGCTTATACCAATAATCAGGAAAATGGTATACATAGAATCTCAAAGCTACGGTGTCAACACATACCACGCATACCTCCTCTGTCCTCTTGACGAACATGTCCTTGATCAGGTTCGTGCGGACTGGCGACTTGGAGCAGTCGATCGTCCGAACGATGAGCGATACACTTCGCCTTCTTCCAAGCTAGTCATTCATGATCGCCCAGAATTTTACGGCAAGTCTCCACAGGAAATTCGGACGCAGCTAGAAGTTGAAGCGCTTTTCGAGAAAATGAAAGAGGACTGTTGTCCCACGAGCTTTCCAACAGACTCATTTGTACTTCTTGATGAAGACACGGGGCCCACAGAAAGTATTTGGTATATTGGCAGCTGGCTTGATGAGGATGAGTTGGAGGGTGGACCAGATTACTTCTGGGATGGAGTGGTGAGAGAAGGAGAAGAGAGGGTGCTATGGAGGCTTAGAGCTAAAACCTGGGAGTACGTACTAATTGATAAACTATCGCGTTTCTTTCCATAATCCGGTCGTTTTGTGTGATACCCTAAGTTTGACCAAAACTCATCAAACTACTACAGGCTCCCATTGATTATCATAAACTACGAAATTAGTAATATGGCTATCCAGGAGGACATTTTAAATGCGAGTCCCAATGTCTTCCGCGAGGATCGCAAATACGATCAGAAGGCCCCTCAGAATCCTGTTGAAATAACGGGACGTAAGCATTTTGAACGAGAGCGGCCTCGCATTTCCCCTACTGTTATTGCAGAAGCAGGAGAGTGGGAAGAAACTGATTCGGAGGAGGTGAGAACAAGATTCTACATTTCTTCTACCTCCAGGGCTGTGAGATTAAAAAGAGACCTTTCGGCGAAGCTGGGCCTGCAGGAAGGATGGGTAAGTGCCGAAAACGGACGTCAGGAAGGTCTACCAGAGGGTGCAATCAGATTTCATGCTCCGTTGGATCTGGAGGCTAAACCTATTAAATGGTGATGATGTGTTAGAGACTAGAGTACGGCTCAAGCCTGACGATATGCTCTTCTGAATGTTCTTCCCTCGTAAGTGAATCACGTTGGCCAAAATCAGTAGACGATATGAGCATTTTAGAGATGATCCCAATACACCATGTTTCAGCGTTTCTATCAATCGGAACATAATGTGTTACTAATGCTATATCTCAAAAAGGAGCGGTGGGTCCCCCCTTTCCCTTCCCCATCGATTAGTCGCATCCAAGATCTCCTTACACCCCTTCAGTGCCCAACTCCATTTTTGCCAAAACCCTTCGGATACTTCCCATCCGTTAGCATGCCAGGGTTCCGACCACAAGATTATACCGCGCTGTTCGATTTCGGAGACTGGAAATCCATCGAAAAGTCCTCCAATTGTGTCAGACCAGAGTTGGGATTCATCAAACATCCCAAGGGAACGGAGGAGGTTGTCGCGGAAAACCGGGTCTGGAATGATATCAAACCAAGATTCATGAGGAATGGTGCGCTGGAGAGTGGTTGGGTGGAGGGATGGAGGAAGACATTTTACAGATGATGGATCGAGGCTTGGGAGAACGTGAAGCGCAGCTGAGGAGCATGCGTCATTAGAGGGAGTAACGGTAGGCTCAAGGCGGCAAAGGAGTTCACGGTTGAACAGAGAACCACGGAGAGCATTGAATTGTAGTAAAGTGATCAGATGGTCTGAGGAAAGAGGAAAGATGATCCTGTTGAACCTAGTCTGGTTTGGGTCTACAAGGAGGAACGGTTCCCCGGTTCTGCTGAAGTTATGGACCGCAGAAGCTGGAAAATGAACGACCGCCTGTCGGTCTTCGACCTAGCACGGTATCCCAATGTCGGTCATAGATGGAGAGTCGGCCGCTTGACGGGTTTGTGACTCCAAAGCTTTACGGCGCCCTGTAGTATACTTAGCTAATGTCCGAGCATCCTAATTCAGGTAAACTTACGGTACGCTCTTATATTAAGTCTATTCTGTCTCTTTCTCCGCAATGCAGCATCCGTAATGCCCGTCCAATTATCTTCCTTGTCAACAGCCTCGGCCAACTGGGGCATCTCGCGAAGCTGTATGTGAGATTCCGTATGATGTTTAGACATTGTCGTAGAGAGTCTACATCGAAATAGGCAGGCAGTTAGGTCGTTTGCTATTAGATGTAGTCTGCTTACACTACTCAGATTATAACTGCGCTGAGAATATGTAGGGATTGTCTCACTATTCGCTTTTTAGTCAGAGATGTATAATTGACCAAATAAACCAAATACTATATTGCACAGATGATTGGTTAACTAATGTCTTTAGCTCCATGCAGCTGGCTTACAAGTACGCTTAACCGAATCAGGAGCTCAACTTGCAATTATCTCCCGCCGCCTCAAGCACCAGTGTTGTTCAGTTCAGAAGTGGTGTTTTGTCGGCAAGGTATACTAGGAAATAAGTGCAGTCGTACTACTGATTAATGATCCGGTTTGAATGTCCGTTGACGATTTCCTCGGTTCTGAGGCTGGTGGAGGCTATTATAAAAAGGTGTGAGCCTTTCCAATTGCAACAATCATCATTTTCTTCATCGAAAGCATATAGGTACGCTATTCTGTTCCGATGGCTGTGGGTAAAGTGACTTTTCACCCGGATTCTCTCCCTAATCTCACGGGTGGAGTGTACATTGTCACCGGTGGAAATTCTGGAATGTTCGTTTCAGCCTCTGTTCTCAGTACCACTATCTGGACTTACTGGATTGTAGCGGATATAACACCGTCGCTCGTCTAGCACAGCATGGCGCCCATGTATATATGTGCGCCCGCTCTCCTATCAAAGGAAATGCGTCAATTAACACCATCAAATCGCTATATCCGGAAGCACATATAACATTACTTCAGATGGACCACTTGTCGCTCTCCACCGTTGTGTCCGCAGCGAAGTTTGTTCTTTCTAAAGAGACAGCAATTCACGGGTTGATAAACAACGCTGGAATTATGGCAACACCATTCGAGATGACCAAGGACGGGTATGAAGCGCAATGGCAAACAAATTACCTTGCACACTGGGTCTTCACTTCTCACCTCTTGCCGCTTCTTCTCACAACCTCTAGGCGGATGCCACCAAGTAGTGTGAGAATTGTGAACTTGTCATCATCAGGTCATTATTCAGCACCAAAGGAGGGAATACATTTCGCGGATACGTCCCTACCGAACGATAGTGTTATGACTCGCTACGGGCAATCCAAGCTTGCAAATGTCCTTCATACTAAGACTCTTAACAGATTATTGATTGAATACACACTGGTATGAGCTGAGATAGTAGATAGGAGGGTGTAAAGTGTTTCGTTGATTGTCAACTATCATGTGGGTGGCATTGCCATCTTAAAGCATTGCCTGTTCAGCCATCTCAATTGCCATGGCCTCCAGCAGTTTCAGATATCCAGCCACCTTGCGTGACCCTCAATTCCAACAATTATACGGTCCAGGCTCACGTAACTCCCAGGAGGGCAATGGGAAGGTTTGGACCGCAGCTGTACACCCGGGTCTGGTTGACAGCCAGCTGGGAGCACGAGCTGAGATCCCGTGCTGGATGAGAATGATATTCGCACCTTACATGGCGCTCGGTGGAAGCATGGATGGAGATAAAGGATCATGGACGAGTGTCTTCTGCGCAGCCAGTCCATATATGTCCAAAGAACAGAGTGGTGCTTATTTCCAGAGAATAGCAGATCCAGGAGGATGGCAGAGTGGAAAGGCTAGAGATATGGAGCTTGCTACGAGGCTAGAAGAGTGGACAAGTGATAAGATGGAAAGAGAAGGGTGGATGATGTAATCATTAGATGGCTTACCAGACTGATGGGTACACCTTTACTCCTCATATTACAATAATCGCTATATTTGGTGTTGTGCTCCTTTCTTCTCTTGTTGATCCTTCTTAAAGTATACTAGATCTAGCGTTGATGTGTAGAGCTATGGCAATGCACAACGGACAGGTTAATCAGCGACAGGTTTATCAACGACAGGTTTATCAACGACAGGCTTATCAACGACAGGCTTATCAACGACAGGTTTATCAGCGACAGGTTTATCAGCGACAGGTTTATCAATGACAGGTTTATCAGCGACAGGTTTATCAGCGCGAATGTTCACAATTCGTCCGTATTCTTCCCGTAGTATGCTGACAAGTCGGTGGATGATCTTAATTCCTCTACTGTGATCGCTTTACTGATGATTGAGCTGATTCGTATAGTAGGGTGTTAGGTGTACCCAGAAGAACAATCATCTCGTTACGAATATCAGACGGACAAGTCATTCCTCTACTTATGATTTTCTGTAGTATGTTCAACGCTGAATGATATAATAATAGAGCCATGACGGTGAACATAACTTACATGTATCTACTCCGTAGTTTGTCAACTTGGACCCATTCGTACCTCGTAGGCCTTTTTCGGCATGGTCACCCGCTCAAGCCTCTTCCCCGCATTCCGCTTATGCGGCTCGGCTGAAGAGCTTAACGGTCTTTAATTCTACCTCAAGAGACCTGGGCTTCGGTATACCCATTCCTTATTAAAGTCTCTCCTTACGTCCGCGTGAATCTTGCCCCCTGATATGTTGCAAAGAAATCATTTCTTCTAAATGCCGGCCTCCAGATCAGGCTTTTCTATCTGTTCAAGTACTACAGCGCTGGATCACATCGCCCAAGTGTCACCGCGTGATCAGATTTCAATAGTGGGAATGGTCAACACTTCTAAATTTCAATGTTGAAAATTATTCAACAAGGACTAAATGTCAAGATACGTAGTGCTGTGGGTGAGCGCCGAGTTTACACCCTCGTCTTTCTCATCCACTGGACAATTGCCGGCCCTTCCAAGACATTCTTCCACCAGTTGAAATATGATCAATTTTATTCCACATTGATAGAAGAGCTTCCGCTGGCAAGGACTCTATTATTAGTATATCCCTCCGTTGCAACGATCATATAGTTGTGTCTTCCTAGTCTCATTCCGAGTTTCGCCCATTCGTCGAAGTGCCTTGAGGTTGTAACGGTTCCACCCACCCGCTTTTCAGTTCGAACGGACCAATACTGCTGAAAGGTCCTTGTACCTTCAATAGATGGTTTATTGACGCGAGTGCTTGTGAATATTTCATACGTGCCTTCTTCGAAGGTAAAGTTTCCTTTGCGTGTCCAGGGCTCGCCGGGATCGAGTTCTCCGTACGACTCAATAACGTAGTATTCAATGAGAGGATTCTGAGTCCAACCGTATATAGCAAGATAACCCGGACCTGTTGGGGTGTATGTTCCGCTGTATTTCACAGTCCTATTTTCAAAAACTTGTCAGCTGCCCTCTTACCAGGACGAACAGTATCCATCGGCACTCTACTAACCTAGGCCCTCCGGGATTCCACCCCTTCCCACATACGAAACCGCCGTTGGTACCGGACCAAGTCGCAGTATATGAGCCGCCGGCACCGTTACTGCATCTATAACTACCGCTACCCTCGGACCAGTTGGACCAGAAGCTTGCGGCAAGACCGACTGATGAGCTCGGAGTTACACCGCGTTCAATAAGCACTGGAGGTGCAGTTAAGACCACTGGGATCAGAGAAAGAACTGTAAGGAATGAGAAAGAGACCATGATTGCGAATGTGATCAAGGGCGTTCATTTTCCTATCGCTAAGTAGGTCACCTACCCTTTATATATTTTCCCACAACAAGGATTTACAAGTCAAGCTCAATCTACTTACTACATTCTCTAAGACAAACCGAAAATCGCCTTGTTAATACCCACAAGGAGCCTTTAGGCTAAACACAATTACTCGCAAACTGTGTTGAAGACACTCAATCACGTCACAGATCATATATCATTCAAAAGTAATTGGTGTATAAAATATATGGATCACAACTAGATCATTCGCGCGACATCATGAATTATTAACCTTGAAGTTGGAAGACTGTTGTCTACCGAAGAATCAATCCATCCTTATTACGAATTATTCCTTTAGTGTTCTGCACGTTCGACACGGTGCTCACTGACAACACGTTGTTACACTTTTTCGCTTTCTTATACACTGATGATCCGGCTGTTTCTTCTAATTACAGTCTTCTGTCAACACTCGCTATATTATTCACGGTGATAGATAACATCCTACCAGGCAACCAATTAACAAATGGTTGCTTGAATGTGCAGGTAGAAGTATCTATTCGATATTTTGCTATGACCCCAAGCTCCTCCTTCTAGTTACAAGGTTTAGACTAGTCTGGCTCCTTTATCTACGTTGTTATGGATCTGGAGATGAAGTCTAGGGTATGTATTTCAATATCCAGGCTCTTTTTCACAAATAAAGGTACTAATAATAGCACATTCTGACACGCTTGCCAGTCAATGATTCCTTTTAGCAGTACATATACCGATTCATGCATTCCCCTTGGAGTTCTTCGTTCTTCCCTCTCTTCTCATCGTCATCTCTCGGGCAAATAGGGAAGGTATTCTTAGTCTATTGAGCGCGATAGCAATTTGAATTTTCCAGGCTCGAAAGCGCTGGTTTTTCGTTATGAACGTGAGGCGTGTTCATGGTGGTGTCCTCAACGATTATTAGAAAATGAGTTCGATATTGACCATGGAGCCTTTCTCACTTATACTATTCTACTCTACTGTAGAATAAAAGCTGTGCTTCGGATCATTTTGCATGAGGTTTAGCAAACGGGTACGAGTGAAAACTACGCCTTTGGTCTTCCAACAAGGTCATTCGAATTGGAGGTCAACCTACTCCAGACACTTTGCGCATCTCTCTCTTGCTTGTATAGCTTTTCTATTGTCTCAACCCCGAGTCTCAACAAGAGCATATAGAGAGAACTTAGTTCAACTCGTATCTTTTTTTTTTTTTAATTCCATTGTATTGTATTACCTACAATACTGCGCATGCAGCCTTCAAGCTATGGCGCAACTCCCTATATACATAAATCCCTTTTCAGGGCCCTCATATGCTTAGTAAAGTCTTTAGTGGCTTAACCCACTGATATTTTATTTGCAAAGGAAAGTCAGGAAGTTTAAACTCTATACAAAGGAAATTGTTGAAAAACCATCCCTTCTTCCTCTTTACCATCTGTTTTTTATTCCCAGTTTTATGCCATACATCCTGTTATCTTCTGTAGACTCTATAACTCGTATCTTAATTTGCTCTGGACTTCCCCTCGCCCGCCTTTTACTCTTCGGAAATCCGGATATGTGAAATTGATATACACCATGATGGTTCTATCCACAACATATGTATGCGCTCCATAAAGTCGCGAACCTTATGGCTACAAATCTCATACAGCCATGTTTCATAAGAGCTATGGTGGTTCGAGGGAGAGTCGTTAGGCTTAGAGCCAATTTTAAATAACAGAAACAGGTCAAAGTAAGGAGTCTTGTTGGTCATTCAAAGCAAACCCCACCATCTGATTCTGAAGCTAGGTGGAATACCAGTAAGTAAGGTACCGTTTTCTTTGTGATTCTTTGCTCTCCCATACATACGTTAGCAGTAAGTCCGGTCTCCGCTCTAGTCCTAAAGAGAGCTCAACGACTGATAGTTCGAAATAAAACTTACAATGATGATTCGATGCCAGAGAAGGTGTCTCTTGAGATTCAAGGGGGCAAAGTAAGGGGTATTGATATCTTGGCATATTAGTAACCATCGAGTCGATACACCAGACAGAAGGCCATTGATTGGTTACCGTGACTGAAGCATCACCTTGGCTTGGCTGTTTTGTCTTGTTTACCTCTCCCTCCGAACTCGATTACGACAACTACCAGGAAGGGTGCTTCACAGCTGTACAGCTGAGAGATTTCAAGTTCGAATCTTGTCACATCTTTCATTAATCATAACCTGCGCGGTATTCTATTACCAAAGGTCATCGTCTGCCGGCCTACGATAGGCCTTATAGCCCATCATGGGTTACCACATGAATGTGTTTCGCATACTGGCAGACGTTTCTCACTCAGCTTCGAAAGTCATTCTCATATGGTCTATCCATTCAAACAGAAGCGCGGAGGGTAATTATAAACATAAGAACGTCTAGTCGGGCCATTTGATCTAACATCACACAGGCGTATCATTAATGACCCAGGCACTTTATACTGTAGTCTTCTGCGCACGGTACATGGACCTCTTCTGGAGCCCCGTATTTGGTAGCTTCGTTCGCAGCTGGAACTTTACCCTTAAGATCTTCTATATTGCTACATCACTATACATTGTCTTTATCATGATGCGTATTTTCGCTCGGACGCGAGAAAAGGAGAAAGCGTGGAAGATGGGCATGTATTCACTCATCGGATCTGCAGCTTCAGCTCCGCTGGTGTTTCTGATCTTCAAACGCGGACGCAAATACACGTTCTTCCAGGTACATAATGACTATTAAACTTGAGCGCTATTAAATGCTTATGTTGAGATACTAGGTCTCCTGGACCTTTTCTATAATACTAGAATCCTTCTGCATTCTCCCGCAACTACTTCTGCTCCGCCAAACCACTGTTCCCACCGTTATCGACTCCTTTTATCTTGGTACCTTAGGCATCTACCGTGCCCTATACATCCTCAACTGGGTAGAGCGTGGCCTCGACTCTAATGATCCGCAAGGTTTCGATCCCATTGCTGCCATTTTTGGCATCATACAAACTGCTTTCTATATTGATTTTGCGTGGGTATACTTCACAAGGCAACGTGTCAAACTGAGAGCTGGTGGTGTTGTAGATTCGGATGATTTAAGCAGAGGATGGTTAGTTGGGAAAATTATAGGGCGGAAGAGTCTTGATGGAGATGAGGAGGCCGCACCTCCTGGAACAGAGAGAAGACCACACGGCAACTCTCGGTGGGGTGCAAGGGGTATTAGTATCAGCGCTGATGAAGGTGTACGGGACAATGCGGAGACAGAAAGACTAACAGACCCCACGGTCTTTGAAGACGGTGATTTGAGTGATGATGAAGGAGCGCCATCCGATGCGCACTCCAATATCGTAGGAAATGGAAAGGAGTGGAGAGATGATGAGGGCAAATAGTCTTCTTGACTTGTTCATTTGCGCGTTTATGCAGTTGGATAATATTTTGTGTACTTCTGCACTAAAATTACCGAACACAAATATTGAAACAAGCTCAACTCGTTTTTGAGAAGGGTACTAATAATATCATTAGAGGACGGTGATTCGCTACCTCTAGCAGATGATTTTAGAGCGAACAGCCGAAGTAGGAGCGACTGCCAAGACCGCACAATGAACTTCGAACATTTTGGAGCTCGATATCAGCGACGACGACAAAACTTAGCGACGACGCGCCCTTACAAATCCACGCCATTCCAATAGTCTCACCTCGTCGAAATGTCTTCAAAGAGAGGGTGAGTTATAATAAATCTATTCTTGGAGCACTTCTATGCTCCAAGCAAGGTTACAACGGTTTTCGGAACATCAGCTAACAGATCTCGAATATCAGTCGCGGTTCCACTTCTGGTAACAAGCTGAGGATGACACTCGGTCTCCCTGTGTATGTGTTACTTAAAATCCGACAAATTCATTGCCCCAGTCTCCATCAATTACCGGCCAAAATGCAGTATCTAACAATTCTCTCAAAGTGGTGCCGTCATGAACTGCGCAGACAACTCCGGAGCACGAAATCTTTACGTTATCTCCGTCAAAGGCATCGGTGCGCGCCTCAACCGGCTCCCCGCTGCTGGTGTTGGTGATATGGTGATGGCTACAGTCAAGAAGGGCAAGCCTGAGTTGAGAAAGAAGGTTATGCCGGCTGTGGTCGTCAGGCAAAGCAAACCGTGGAGAAGGGCAGATGGCATATATCTTTACTTCGAGGACAACGCCGGTGTGGTGAGTAGCTTTCACTGTCTCCACAAATATACCGAACAGTAGGAATTTGAAATGGGAGTAGTGGAAAAGCATATCATATAGAGAGTCATCAGAGAGCGAATTCGTTGCTAACGGAATATTTTAGATCGTTAACCCGAAGGGCGAGATGAAGGGATCAGCTATTACAGGACCAGTGGGTAAAGAAGCCGCGGAGCTCTGGCCAGTACGTGCTGTCGCTTTCACTAGTGTGGACTCAGCTAACAATATCATCAGCGTATTGCCAGCAATTCTGGTGTCGTTATGTGAACGGTGTTTTTCAGCCTTCTGTTCTTACTGCATTGGGATTGGGACTACGGGTGCGATTTCGGGGTTCAGTAGTTGATACAAAAATACTCCAAATGAGGAAATGAATCACAACCGAATAATTGCGCATTGCTAAAACTATACCGGCGTTTGATCTTAGGAATCCACCGTGAGTTCTATGAACATTGCGAGGGTAGATTCGCCCCGTGTCAAATCACAAATAGTTAGGCAATTTTAAAAATCATCGACCTGCATCGCGAACCATCAGTCTTTAGATGGAGCACACCAGCTATTCCACAGAGCTGGAGATATCCATATGGAATTCACAGATAAGATAACAGCGGACAATCTCATAGACCGAGCATTGGCTATGGAGGCAAAGTGCTCTAATCTGTGTCAACAGGCGGGTAAAAATGATGACAGACCAAAGCACGCCTGTTATACCCGTTTGACTCTACTTGTTTCGTATGTACTGTTTACTGTAGATTGATCCTTGAACTTTAGCTTGATCTAGGTCGAAACATTGCATCATCTCCTGTCGCTTCGGTCGGCGTTAAGAGGGTCTATGAATCTTTTCAAAGCCATTTCTCCTCAGGATTTGTACATGATCTTTAGAGCTATTCCGTGTGTATTTATGTTCAGATAAGTACCTTACGCCACCACTCAAAGGATTCCTGTACCTGGGTTTGTCTGCATGTGGGGAAAAGCTTCTGTTCCCGGCCAGGATCGCGGCGGAATAACCGCCTCATACCTCATATCTGACCTTCCTAATAGCGTTTAGTGGTTCTTAACGGACTTCCAATTCCAACCAGGCCGATATCATCAATATAATCAATCACCAATACATGCCGATAACACAAACAAGTCTTCCGCCTGCTTTCTAGCCACCATACCTAGTATCCAACATGCCGTCATTCCCTACCGCCTTAGCTTGCACAAGGATCCAACGTAGGTGAAGCTTCGCCGTAGCACAAGCTTTCTTTTATATCATGGGTAGCTGCTTCTCGGGTGTCCCCACCTCTGACGAAGTCGTACCGCTTCATTGTAACTTCATTTTCTGAGCGGAATGGTAACTATGGCTCGGAGGTTGGGAGCATTGTTCGTATCGTTGTTGTTGTTGTTACAGCCGATATCAGCCCTTGGTCCTCCACAGCTTGCCCAAAAACGATGGTTTCATGTAAAAGCTGCTCTATACCATTCTAGTAGAGCAATCGCTAATACTCTAATCAGACACAAAATCAGGAAGCGCATCGGTTACGTCGGCGAGAAGATGTAGACCCAGCACTGCTTTATCCAGCTTACAATCTCTCTGTCCCAATTGATCATTTCCATAATGATACTTTGTATGAACCGCATAGTAACGGCACTTTCAATCTACGCTATTGGTTTGATGCAATCAACTATAAACCAGGTGGGCCTGTCGTCGTATTAGCATCTGGAGAGACATCGGGTGTAGGCCGATTACCGTGAGCTCATCCTTTCTCTTGTTTACTATTTCTACATCAGCACCCTTGAAAGTCATTTGTGCTAACATACGTCGTAGCTTTCTGCAGAAAGGCATAGTCTCCCAGCTGACTCAGGCAACTAACGGTTTGGGAGTTATTCTGGAGCACCGATATTACGGAACAAGCATACCGAATGAAGATCTTGAAGACCCGTACTCTACAGAAAATCTCCGCTTTTTAACGACAGATCAGGCTCTAGCTGATACAGCATACTGGATGAAAAATGTCAAGTTCGAAGGCATAGACGCAGACTTGACAGCTCCAGGTACGCCTTACATCCTTTACGGGGGTTCTTATGCGGGTGGTTTCGTAGCCTTCATGCGGAAACTGTACCCTGATATCACTTGGGGTGCTATTTCTTCTTCCGGAGTAACAGAAGCTATCTGGGATTATTGGGAGTACTATTCCCCTCATGCAGAGTATGGACCTCCTGCATGTATCAGCAACACCCAAGATTTCACCGCCATTGTGGACAATATCTTGATCGACGAGAGCAACAGTGCTTACGTTCAGCCTCTCAAAGAAGCTTTCGGTATTGGAAATCTAACCCACAATGATGATTTTGCCTATGTCATTAGCTGGGGCATTGGAGGCTGGCAGGGCAGAAATTGGGATCCAGAAATCAACGACCCCAGCTTCGATTACTACTGTAACAACATTACCTCCTCGGAACTCCTCTACCCAGAACTCAAAAGTTCCGCGTCCAACGTCTCTACTCTCATTTCTGCCGGTGGAGGCGACACAGCTCTCACAACCCAGTTCCTAAACTACATCGGCTACGTGAACGCCACCGTAACCGGCGGCTGCGAATACACAGACGACCAATGCTTCTCCTTCTACAATGCTTCTCTTCACACCGACAGCGGCCAAGCTCGCAGCTGGCCATACCAATACTGCACCCAGTAACCCCCCCTCCCCCCCCAAAAAAAAAAAAAAAATTCCCCAACCCACACTAACACCCACAGATGGGGTTACCTCCAAACCGGCAGCGGCGTCCCCGCCGGCCAAAAACCCCTCATATCCCGCCTCATCGACCTCCCTTACACCTCTCTCCCCTGCAGTTTGGGTTTCAACATCACTACGCCCCCTAACATCACCGCCATCAACAAGTACGGCGGCCTCGAGATCCGATACCCGCGGCTCGCGTTCGTAGACGGCGAAGTCGATCCTTGGCGCCCTGTTGGCCCGCACGGGAAGAACGCAACGGATCGGATCAGCACGGCGAGTGAGCCGTTCGTGCTGATTGAGGACGCGGTGCATCACTGGGACGAGAATGGGGTTTTTGCGAATGAGACGACGGCGGAGAGGCCGCCGCTCGCGGTGAGGGATGCACAGGCCTTGGAGAGGATGTTTGTGGAGGCTTGGTTGTTGGGTATGTGATTTTTTCGTTTTCTTTTTACCCTCCCTCCCGTCGGATCTGTGAGCGGAGTTTGCTGACGAAGATGTAGAGTGGGATTTGCATTGTCTCGTTGCGCCGGAGGAGTGTACGATTGCATCGTAGTTTCGTAAAGGTGGAAGAGAAGTTGGTGTGGTATATATGTGCGGTGCAATCAGTTGGATGAAATGGAATGGAAATGAAATAAGATGCTTCATAATGATCCTTCTTCGCTTCTTGGTCGAATCCCAAACATATCTTTTCATCCCGCTTTGCAAATGCCTTGGTTGAATATAGTCTCCCCCCTCCGCTCGAGAGTCACCTCTGATACCGGATACCGAATATGCAGGAAACAACCAAGGTATCAATCTCACCTACTAGTTTTACCCTCAAACATATCGCAGCGGAAGTAGCTCAGAGCGTTAAATCTGTCGTGACCTTGCCCCCTTTCCTTTTTTTTTTTTTAAAAAAATATATATATATATAGGTCTCCATATTAAGTTTGGCGTACCCACGCTTCTAACCGCAACAGATCCAAACAGTATTGACCCCTTTACTTTGCATTCAGGGGAGGGATGGAACGGTATCGCTTAGTTGCGATGAGAGTCACGGGACCAAAACGGGGAAAGGGGATATTGAAAGGGGGAAATGTAGTGCAGATAGCTGCTGCTGCTAGGTAGATGGTGATGGGTAGGTACTTGTGTTTCGTACCTACACCTGGGAGTGAGGATATGTGAGGTCCCATAGGATGTGAAATTGGTAGGGTGTTCGGTGCTGCTTGCTGGGTTCAAAATTAAACTGGATGAACAAGGTGGCGCGATGGGACTGAGAGTGGAAAGGTACCTGATTGTTAGGTTTCATGCTTTTGGTATGAATATCGTATTGGGGTATCTTATCTATTCATCTATTTGCTCTCCTCCACTTCTTTCAGTAGTCCCGTCTTCGAAACGGGGGTTATCCACAACCCTTGCGCAACGAATCCTCTTAAACCTCTTATTCACGATCCGCAACTTTTCCCCCCTCATAGCCCTCATCGCAGTATCTATTCCCATACCCCTAAAACCAGGCCAGCGTCCACAAAGCCGGCAAAGCCGGCCACCTCTCCTGCCACTCCCCCAAAATTTCCGGCACACGCTCATCAAACCCCACCCTCGCCTCCACCCTCCCCTCATCAAACCCCCTCTCCCCACTCTTCTCCCTCTCCAGCGCCGCCGCCTCATTAAGCCTCGCCGCGAGGTCCAAGATCGCCTTCCCGCCCACAAGCGCCTCCTCATGATTATCCTTTATATCGACATTAAAAACATGCACGGGCCGATTCAGCGGCGCACCGCGATGATGCAGATCCTCGACCACGGCGTCCCAGCAGCGTTCCTCGCACGTAATCACGACATCGACGACGCCGGCTTCGGTCCCCTTGGCGCCTTTGTCGTCTTTGAAGCGCTCGCCGCCGCCCGAGGCGGCTTTGCTGATGCGGGGGACGCCGATGCGCCAGTCTTGCCACCGCTCGGGGCCCCATTTGATGTTGCGGTTGCGGTCGAGCATGTTGAGGAGACCGTTGGCGCGGTAGAGTTTCGGGTCTTTAGAGAAGAGCTCTTCATACATGGAGTTATAGGAGACGCTGTTGAAGGGGTACACGTTCGGTTGGGATATCGAGGGCCCGGGGAGGCGGACGAGGGAGCCGGTGCCGAAGGAGAGGGTGGGGAAGAGGGAGGAGAGTTGGAGGTGCGCTTCCATTGAGCTGAGAGGGGGTTAGCGGGGATGTTGTGGGGGGCGAGAGAGTGGGGGATGGAGGAGATGGAGGAGATGGAGGGGATGGAGAGGATGGAGGGGATGGAGGGGATGGAGGGGATGGAGAGAGGTTTACCGGTTCTGATTGCTGGCGCATACGGTGCAGAATTTTAGCTTAAAGGAATCGGAGTCTTGGACTGGTCCGCCTTGAGCTCCGCCATCCTGTGCGCCGTCCATACCCGTTGCTGTGTTGTCGGGCATCGATTCTGTTGGCGGAGGTGGTGGAGGTGGTGGAGGGACTTGTGCTGAGGTAGCGCGCGAACGGGCGAGTCGGGGGTCTGTCGACATTATAAAGAATGTGGAAGGAGCGTATTGGGACGAGAAGCAAGGGGGGATGGGATGTTGTCGGGGGCGGTCAAAGAATGGAGTATGAAATTATCGAGTGCGGATCGGTAGACCTGCTTAATGCCTATATAACCCATCTATCGTTAGAATACGTCTTTCACGAAGTTTATGCTAACTATATATATCTACGCAGAACAATGGGTAGTGGCCGGGGGGAAGCTCTTCAGATAATTTGCGTATTCGGTACAGTTTTATCCTCATTCCAAGTGGACATAGGACAGCTCCAATAATTGTTGATTCATCATAATATACCCAATGATACCGGCTTATTCAAATAGTGCTACAGGAGATTCACGTACCGAGAGGAGAGAGAGAGAAGGTGAGGGTACCTTAAGGTATAAATGGTCGTGATGAGGTTGTATGTGTCAAGTTGAGGAAGCTGCAATTGTGCTGCACGGACTTGAACGGGAGAGCTTCGGTTGTTGATCAGGTTTTAAACAGAACTCTATCATCACCACCAGCTCACAAGAACACCATCTCATTGTCCCGTCAAGCTTCAACGAGTTAGTAGCACAGTAAAATCTCACTCTCACGCATCATAACAGCATAGCCTCGAACTACAAGGCAAATGCATGACCTCTATGCTCCAAAATATAAGCTTCCCATTCGATTGGGGGTAATGTGGACAATATATAGAGTAGTCCTTTATTATCCCCTCTCCCAGCTACCCTTAAATCAGTGGATAGCATCAAGAGAGAGTCTATACAGCTCTCTTGTCCCACGATGCTGCTTCCAGCGGCTCACGTAGATACATAAGCCGCAAGGCATTCATCTCGTCTTTGGGTTCAATAAGCCTTCGAAACCCTTCCATTCAACTTGCTGTCATTGTGATGTGGACTTCCATCTGGATTCCTACAAACTTTGGTGGTGATGCTCGTGTGACTACTCATTAGTATGAAAATAGGGTGGTGAGGGGTAGCTAAAGTTATTCTGTACATCATGTTTCAGAATCACCGCTATCCGAGATCTGAGACTCGCTGATGAGGTAATAATAGGTGGGTGTACTGGTAGTAAGTGGGTTACGCAGGCGTTCTGGAAGTCAACAGGGCGCACTCTCTCCTGAACTCTCGCAAGATATAGCAAGGGGTATCTCAACTCTGACAAGTCACACCCTGGGATGAGCGCGATCGTACTTACGATGGCCTGAGAGAACGACTTCACACTTCAGAAATCGGTGATGATGCTGAAAGTAGTCATACCGGCCTGTGTCCATTATTCTAGTCCATCCTTCAAACTACTGTAGAACTAAGGAGCCATACGGTAGTCGGTAAAACTTGAAGGAAAGAATTTTCTAGTTGCACCAGCATATCCTATTTCGGATTTCGGCTGGTCAAGCTTTTCAGAAGCGGAATCTGCCAATTTGAGTCAGTGAAGCACCGTAGTGGACGTTTGCTCGCGTGTCTTGTGGGTTTGATAGATCCGACGGACGAGTTCTGGCTTTTTGATGTCTACAAAAAGCTGGGAATACGTAGTCGAGGGATTTCAACAAATGGAAACCTCGGTGATCTATTGGCTTCAGCTACGTTCACGTGGTAGAAGATTCAACGGACACCTGACCGAGATCCTGCTCCAGCAAAGGAACGCAGCTTCATCTTGCATCTTCTGATCTCGAAAGGTTCTTTTTTGGTGTGTCCTGTCAACCAGCAAGCGCCGAAATACGAAGGACTTGTAACCCCACACAAAGTTGCCTTCAATCCTTCAACGCCAACCAATCAAGGCGAGATTCGAATGGGGAGCCGAGGAATGAATGACAAGGGCGGCGTCCCCGGACTGGGTCACGGAATGCACTCCATCAGAGCTCGTGGCGTTTGCGGCCATACTGATAACGGAAACAATCACCGCTTGACGTGCTATGCTTGTTCAAAGTAGCATCGTGAGTTTTATTCTTGACCGCAAAAGACGATGTTTGGAATTTTCCATCAGAGCTTGTAAAGACGTGGTGAATGTGTCATTATCCTTCGGGACGCGACAAGACAGCTTCAACCTACGGCGACCAAAGACTGGGGATCCTGGATCTAACCCGAGTGTTCTCGAGCAACATAAGCGCAATTCAGCCGCTTCTCTGTACACCCGCCGACACCCTAGACATTAATGGTGTAATATAGAGAATCCCAATTTCGGGGTTCAACTCGAACAGATGCATAAGGTCCCCGGCCGACGAGTTTCTAGATTTCCACGTATCTGTCCCAGGAAGTTCAACGAAACTCACCCAACACATGCCTTTTCCATCCCACAATTCCACAAAAACAGCTGAGTGAGACGGAAGTGAGGTCGGAGTAAGGTATCAAATAAACAGCGGGATAGCGTTACATACGTACGTGGTGTTACGACAAGCTTTAGTTTGCTTTTCGCGCCTCAAGCCTTCTTCGGGTGCTTGCGTCTTTTAAGAACACCACCAGCATCAACCAGTGCCAGCCACTCAACTTCTTTCTACTCTTGGCGATATAATGAGGAGGCGCTAATTCGAGTCCATCATGAATCTTGCATACTTTTTGCTGCCAAATCGCGGAGAAGCAAACGGCAGAACTACATGTCTGACCAATCGTGACCTTTTTGCTGTTCGGTGGCGCCCCGCAAAGTGAGCAAGTCTGACCGTTGCGGTTACACTTTGAGGGCGCATCGTGGACAAGACGGAAAGAAAGGCAAGTACCGCACAGCAGAGCTGTAAGAGAGAGTGACTCGTAAAAGCTTGAAGAGGTGCTTCTATTGGCTTTTTTTTTTCACGCCACTTCGTTTTGGGACGGATATCAGCGGTCTGCCTTCCATCTTGACCTTCCACTATGGTCATCAGTTCATCATGCACCACCAGTTTCTTCTGAGCGAAGAAACTCCGGCACGGCGTTGACGGGAGATGGATTTTAGTGTGCGGTACATTCATCGGTATATTCGGTAGAGCGTAGTGGTGAAGAAGTTTGATAAGTGGTACTGTTTGAAGATTCAGTAGGTAGATTCAGTAGGTAGATTCAGTAGGTAGATTCAGTAGGTAGATTCGGTAGGTAGAGTCAGGTTAACAAGTTAACAATTAGCAGAGGAAAACCCGAATGGAAGGTAACAGCGGAGGCGATACTTGATCTGGTAGGCGGAGGACGGAGATGCATGTCGTAATTGGGTTTGGTCCAAGTGTTGGAGAAAGATGGAAGGCGTGAAGGATGCCGCACCGTCGCATGTCCATAAGAGTTTTACTGGGGTTCATCTTTCACAACTTCAAGATGTATCTCTCCACTCCAGATTTGAATTGATTTCAGTGGCCAACCCATCCCGTACCGTACCCTTATGGGGTTTATGGTATGCTTTGCGTGTGCCAACCAACCCCCGTAAAAATCAACAGTGTGTTGAATGAGCTTTGACGTTCCTCTGGCATCTCTACGGGCTGGCTGGTTCTACTGGTTGATCAGTGCCCTACACGCTGGCCCATCTCGCCCATCTATCTCGCCCATCTCGCCCATCTCGCCCATCTCGCCCATCTTGGAGTTACAGTAGTTACTCTGGACTCGGAGCAATCACATGGGGAGATGGAATTACTTCGCATTTCAAGTTAGTAAAAGGTAGATTACTGTACATTTCAGAGGCAATACTCCTAACCAACATGGTCTTACGGTCTTGGATTGACGAGCTAACCATAGTTCGAGTAACCGGGGCTTTGTTCTTCTGTACTTTCTTACCGTTGCAAGCGTCCAACCACCATGGCTCAAACAAAGAAGTTACAAGGGCATCATCTCTAAAATCGCCGCACTAGAACAATTCCATACCACACGATGGGTCAGGTCGTGATGCATCAGATGCAGGTCATGGGCCTCATGGGCACCTTCCTCTCCCCTCCCCCAGCTTGAACCCCCAGTATCACCCAGCCCATTGCTCCAGGTATAACTACCTCCCCTGACCCCCGCAAATCTCACAACCTTTCATTTATCTCTTTGTGTCCTTTCTTTTAAACTCTGCCAGTCTTCATATACAAGCAGAGGGTAGGGTAGCTTTCTCTCCTTTTACCTCTCCTCAATCCCCCCATTGTTTGGACGACAAACATCCCATCCCATCCCATCCTTCCATCTACTCAAAGAGCTCCAATCCGACAACATGCCTGGTGGACCAGTTCTGGTCGCCGCGACCGACGCGACTCGCGTTGAGGCGCCGGTCACCCTCAAAGCATACCTTATGTGTGCTTTCGCTGCCTTTGGCGGTATCTTCTTCGGTTATGACTCTGGATACATCAATGGTGTCCTCGCGATGGAATATGTTGTCCACAAGTACACCGGTTTGGATCCTGAGACCACCGCCGATGATGATTTCGTTCTTCCCTCATGGCAAAAATCTCTCATCGTCTCTATCCTCTCTCTCGGTACCTTCTTCGGCGCCATCATTGCTGGTGATTGCGCAGACTTCATCGGTCGTCGTACCACCGTCATCACCGGTTGCTTCATCTTTTGCATCGGTGTCGTCATGCAGACTGCTTCCACAGAGTACAAGCTTCTCGTTGCCGGTCGTGCTATTGCCGGTATTGGTGTCGGTTTCGTCTCCGCCATCATCATCCTCTACATGTCAGAAATCGCGCCAAAGAAGGTTCGTGGTGCCATCGTTTCTGGATATCAATTCTGCATCACCATCGGTCTACTCCTGGCTTCCTGCGTCGATTATGGCACCGAGGACTACGATACCACCGCATCTTACCGCATTCCTATTGCTCTCCAAATGCTCTGGGCCATCATCCTTGCCGTTGGCTTGTTCTTCCTCCCTGAATCTCCCCGTTACTTCGTCAAGCGTGGAAATCTCGACAAGGCCGCCGAGGTTCTTGCGAGACTTCGAGGTCAATCACGTGACTCCGAGTATATTCAGATGGAATTGGCTGAAATCGTTGCCAACCATGAGTATGAGCTTCAAGTCATCCCTCAAGGCAGCTATATCAACAGCTGGGCGCAATGTTTCAAGGGCAGTCTCTGGAAGCCCAACAGCAATCTTCGCCGTACCATTCTTGGAACTTCCCTTCAAATGATGCAGCAGTGGACTGGTGTAAACTTCGTCTTCTACTTTGGGACCAGTTTCTTCGATGATCTGGGAACCATCGACGACCCCTTCCTTATCTCCCTAATCACCACCCTCGTCAACGTGCTCTCTACCCCTATCTCCTTCTGGACCATTGAGAAGTTCGGTCGTCGCCCACTTCTTATCTGGGGTGCTCTCGGTATGGTTATCTGCCAGTTCATCGTCGCCATCGTTGGTGTTACCACCGATAATGACTCCTCCACAAAGGCTATGATCGCCTTCATCTGTATCTACATCTTCTTCTTCGCCTCCACCTGGGGTCCCGGTGCTTGGGTCGTCATCGGCGAGATTTTCCCTCTCCCCATCCGTTCCCGCGGTGTCGGTCTCTCCACCGCCTCCAACTGGCTCTGGAACTGCGTAAGTCCCAATCTCACATTTCCCAAATCGACTCTCAGCTAACAAACTCGCCAGATCATCGCTGTCATCACCCCCTACATGGTCGGTACCGACAAGGGTAACCTCGGACCTCGCGTCTTCTTCATCTGGGGCTCTCTCTGCGCCGTCTGCTTCGTCTACGCGTACTTCCTCGTCTACGAGACTAAGGGTCTCACCCTCGAGCAAGTCGATCGCCTCATGGAGGAGACCACCCCCCGCACTTCGAGCAAGTGGGTACCGCACAGCACCTACGCCTCCGAGATGGGTCTCACCGAGAAGGGAACCTTGCAACCCGAAGTCATCGACGACGTCGTGCGCAGGGGTTCCGCGGTATAGAGTCCCTCTGTCTCGGGTTCAGGATGTGAAGTAGTGCGAACGCGTTATATACCATTGATTCTGGGGATTAGGATGTAGGGGTGTTTTTTGTGTCATTTATGAAGCCATATATTTTGCATAATATGAGAGATATAAAGTTTTTGCATCGTGGTCTTGATTATCGTTACTTTTGCGCTCTGTCTGGTTCCTCATCATTTGCATCGCGTGTATAACTCTTGTTGCTACCGTATGTTTTTTAAGGTTCACAAACCTCCATCCATACCTCCATCCACACCTCCATCCACACCTCCATCCACAC
>MU006092.1:1012499-1175261 GCA_010093705.1 Patellaria atrata CBS 101060
ATACTAGTAGATCGCGCGACTATAACTTCTTCTTTCCTTAACTTAATCTCTTTACACTGTAGTTAGGTTATACTAGTTGCAATCCAATTCGATTCTCTACAACCGCTACGCCGTCACACTTATCAAGACTGAACAAGACAAGTCTAGAAACGCGCCAGGATTTTCATTAATGTGATCTTCCTCCAACAACGGCGTAGGTTTCGTTAGTGATAGGAGAACGCGACGTTACAACGGGAGTCTATACTTATTGAGACGGAACAGGATAAGTCTAGAAACGCGCCTGGCTTCTCACTTAACGTGGTCAACCACTAGGGTAGGTTTGGCAAAGTGACAGGATACGTATAACAAAGGCACTTCAAGTTGACGACTCAACTTGCTGACTCCTTGACTTCAGGTGATGCTCGCAATGAGACAAGACGTACTGTATGGAAACAGTGTAACAAGTGAAGTCAAGTTCAAAACCGTAACATCCAAATCTATGGGTAAGATTGATGGTAAGAATAACTACGAAGAATCTCAATACATGAGGGAAAGACCGTCCTTAAATATTCCTATCCTCCATAGTCAATTTGGTGTGCCTACACTCTGGTCGTTCTGGTCGTTTGGTCGTCTGGTCGTTTCCTACGACCAAAACGTTCATACGTCCAAACGTCCAAGTCACGTGATTTGCTACTACTGGTTCCACCCGTAGTTCTCCCGAGTGGTGTTCCTCCTTTCCCCTCACTCGTTGTCTGCATGCTTTTACAACTTGTGGCCGTAACACGCGAACGGCTAGGCACTTCAAGTTAACGATATAACTTGCTAACTCCTCAACTCACTTTATCCTCTAGGGGGTTGGGTTAAGTAGAGACAAGGTTCACTGTACGAATACAATGAGACAAAGGCTAGTTGAGTCCGAAGACTGTAACATCCGATCTTATAGTAAGATATCTTGGTAAGAAGAACTACGAAGAATCTAAATACATGCATAAAGGAGCGTCTTAAGTATTCCTTCTCTACAGTCCTGTTTCCTATTCTGATCGTTGATGCTCGACGACTGAACACCCTCGAGCACCCTCGACCATCGATCACGTCACGTGATAGCGGTGCTGGTTGTGTTACGGCCACAGGACAATAAGCGGAAGCAACAGCGAGTGGAACGCAGAGAGCCACATCGAGCCGGAGAAACCACGACGGAGAATCACGTGACAGGGGTTAGTAAGCAGAGTGGTTCCAAGTGATCTCACTGCGGGAATGGGAGCAGACGAGAGCACACTCATTTCAGGACTGTGAAGAAGGAATACTTAAGGACGCTCCTTTACACATGTATTTAGATTCTTCGTAGTTCATCTTACCAACATATCTTACTATAAGATCGGATGTTACGGTCTACGACTTAACCCTACTTTGTCACACTATTGCCATACAGTACACCTTGTCTCTGATTGTGAGCCTTGTCCAGAGAGAGTTAAGGAGTGAGGAAGTTATATCGTTAACTTGAAGTGCCTAACTCACACGACCTCCTATCATTAACGGAACCTACCCTGAGGTTGATCACGTTAGTGAGAAGCCTGGCGCGTTCCTAGACTTGTCTTGTTTCGTCTCGATAAGTATAGACTACCCGTTGTAACAGGTTGTTTCGTTCCGACTCTTCCCTCAGTGTAGGTATTCCCACTCTCCCCCACTGGTGGTGTCGTATCTTGTTCTTTGGCCGTAACATTAATATATAATTATATTTTATAACTTATATAAATATTTTTTTTTAGGAATAACAAATATAATATTTAATATATTGTTTAGTAAATTAAAAAGTTATTCCTTTTCAAATTTAAGAAAAAGCCGTACATGATCTATGTCCGTGCATAACGTGAATTAGACTTCTATCAGTACCCTCGGGCCGCACATGCCCAGAGCCGTGCCACGGTGTCAGAGCATTAGTAACGTCATGAGCAGGACCACACCATGGCCTTGTATAGATATATGTACCTTCCTTCACCTCACTGCACGTCGTGTTCTACGTTTATTTCAAATTATTACGTTGGTATTCATGACTATATCTTACCCAGCCTCCGTCCCATTATTATCGAATATCTCCCCGAATCCTTACTAAGGCCCTTTACTGGACAACACGGATCAGATATGGTAAACCCCCTTCTTTCGCCAGGGCTCATATGTATCACCGCATATGTATCCACAACCTTATATAAGGTATAAACTAGACATAACATAATCGTTACATGCTATTTTCATCACTTGTGCAGTAGAGCAGACCCGCAGTAGGTGATAATGAGCAAAAATGTCGGTGGTAACTTAGTATAAATGTAAGTCGTGACGGTTGAGAACTAAGCCTTGCATGATCGACAACTGATGTCCCCAAGAAATCTCAACGATTGCTTAACTCGCCTTTCCCGATTACCGCTATTGTAGATCTTGACCTCGAGATAATCCTCAATCGTTTTTTATGCATCAAGCTGAGGTTTCAAAGAACTAATTAGGTATACACACATTCAGCAGACGTGGAGCCTCATTCAAGGATTGTTCACTATGATGTGAGCAGACGTCAGGCCTCCAAAAGCTGAGGTACAATCCTTCGAGATCGACGGTTCTATATCCTTGTTGTTGAGCACTCAAAGCATAGGATTCGTCCAAACGTTTGTTTGTTCGGTATTATGGTGATGGGCGGTAGTACACAATCCTGGGACAACTCACTATAAAGCACCTGATGCTCCTGCCTCGCAAATACTTTCATCTTTTACAGCACTGAAGATTGTCTGTTTGATAAAGTCTTTTTTCTTCTACTCTAACACCCTCATTCATCATACCTAGAAACCTAATTTAAGTCTCTACCGACTTGACCACCCGACAGCATACAAAATCATGAACCCCCCAGTAAGGGTGAAGAAGGAGCGTCACCATGATGATAGGTAAGACATTTTTCTTTCTTTCTTCTGGATTCGAAGCTCATTGTCAATCCCCATAGTCCAGGTAGCAATACCGAACACATCGAACACGCCGAGCATGAACACAAGGATCAAAGTCCTGTATCCTGGATATCATCCCCTATGAAATCTTGGGATGAAAGCTCGTCCAGCTTTAGTCAGCGTCACGAAGCAAGCACTATCGAGCTTTTTTTCGACCTGTTTTTCGTCGCAAATCTCAGCACTTTCACAATTTATCATGCAATAATCGACAGGTCCGCTTTCTGGTCCTATGTAGGCTTCTTTATTATTTTATGGTCGACCTGGTTTCAAATAGTACTCTTCGACGTCAGATTTGCAACCGACTCTGTGTGGGAGCGAGGTTGTAAGGTCGTCCAATTCCTTGTCTTCATTGCGATCGCTCTAGTTGGATACAATTTCAAAGTACTTGATAATGACCTAGTGCAGTCACTGGACAATGAAGTAAGTTTGTTCCATTTCTAGAAGATCCCTTTCCTTGACTTTATATCCCTCAACTACTATACGACCCTGCTATACCGATCAGACAATTGAAGTTGAGAGAATGACGCTTAACTATACATATGACTTGCTCGTTACCGACACCAGAGATCTTTTCATACTTCGTACTTCACAGCTTGACAGCATTTTTTTTTAGCAGGGGTATAGATAGCGAGGGATATCACCCCTGACATGGAGTGGGATATAACATCTTTACAAGCAAATTCTGATTTATCATAGGTCTTTCGGACTCTGTGCTGGACACTTTTACTCTCTCGCTTATGGCTTGCACTACAATATTTGGTCGTATTAGTATTTGCTGCTTTCAGCCGTCCTCGCCATTCTGGGCTTATACTTCCATTATCACTATCCACGGGAACGTTTGTCATTGCGGGAATTGTATACGGAGTCCTAGTAGCAGGACTTCCACCGACATCAACTCACAACGGGGATGTCTTTGGAACGTGGTACGGCGTTATCGGATTCGAGTTCTTGAGCACTATGATCATATCGTGCGTCTGGAGGAAGCTTAGCTTCAAAAAAACCCATATTGGTGAACGAATGGGTCTTCTATGCCTGATTATTATCGGAGAAGGCGTTATCGGCCTTACGAAAACAGTGATCCGTACGATGGGGAAGAATGGAGTTAACTTCGACGGAACTGCGCAAATATTCTGCATAATTCTCATCCTCGTACGCCCATGTTCCTCCCCACCCCCTTTAATCGTCTTCCTTCTAATAAGATTATAGGTCTTTATATGGATGCTTTACTTCGACAACCTACCAAAGTATCATTTTAACACCATCAAACAACAATTCTACGTGTATCTCCATCTCCTCCTCCATCTTGCTATTTTGGGAGTAGTAGAGGGAGCACAGCATATCGCCCAAGCTCATTACGTGCTCAAAAGCCATGGTAAGATCATGGATGCAGTTATCAACTACTGCGTAAAGCAACATCTTGACGAGCCCGGCCTTACTGGTCCCCTCAACGCCACCATCGCGTACTTCAAATTCTACTCGAGCTCGGAGTCCAACGCGACGCTACCTTACATCTCACTAGCGTTGGCAAAAATAGGTGCGTCCACAGGTGTCTGCTCTCAAGCAAATATTTCGGACCCTCAATTCGCACCGCTAGAGAATGAGCAAATCCCGTTGGCCTTCAATGACTTCCTTTTTTACTCCCTTGCAGCACTATTCCAATCTCTAGGCATTGCCCTTCCAAAAGGGCCCAAACCACCCGTTCGTATTGCGCTCGACACCTGGCGATTAGTGTATACATATTTCTGGTCCGCCATCATTTTGCTACTTGGAACACTCACCATCTGTTCGCTTCTGGCAAGGCGAAATTTCAGGTTCGACCCACCGGCTCTCGTCTCAATAATACCTCGTATCGCAATGATATTTTTCGCAGTTGGGGTATTAGTCGCTGGTTTGAGGAGTTCAACAGCCGGGTGGCACGTGGATACGTTCTTAGATCATTACATTTCCGGACCATGGATCTTGCCGGCGGTCACGCTGCAGTTGTGGGTTGTATTGCTGGGAGACCGTCTCAGTAAGTCGTGGAGGGCGAGGAGGGAGAGACTCAAATATTATTCGGTCAGCGAACAGAATGAAGAAGCAAGAGCAGCTTTAGGGGGAAATGGGGTGAGGCATGACGACTGTCACTAATTTACGAGACACTTCTCACAAGAGCCGAACAAGGGGAACTGAAAGCAGTTGGGAATGGAGAAACATTATGAATTGACGAATTGACGAATTGACGAATTGACGAACTGAGGAATTTGCGCGCAAGGGAGAATGAGCATATTATCAAACCAGCCATCTAGGAAGGTAGCCTTTTGAACTGAAGAAAGAGCTAGACTAGAAATTGTCTGAAGTTAGAAGGTGAATTTTTGCCTGATTGTTGTCCTGTACTCTGTACACTGGTACACTTGCATTTCTGACCCATAGTCGCTACCGTGAACAGAAGACGTCCGCACAGGTACCGATAACTTATTCTACCTTACTATCTCCTCCCTTGCAGGTTTAGCACTCTTCGATTGTTGTACGCCCTCTATTCTCTGCTCGGTAGATACTCACACCACGACTCGAAAGCTGTTTGGTATTCTGTACGGTGTTGAAGTGTACGGTCGACAGTCTATTGTAGATTCTGATCCAGTACTCTACACAACAGCGGAGCCGGGAACAATTCTCAGATCAAGTGTATTGCACCGTATCCACGAAGTCCCCTGGAAAGGGAAAGGGTAGGTTTAAAGAATGCACGTGCTCTATGATAATCAGTCATAACTTCTAACGCTCCCTATTACCAGAACCCCTAAAATGAATTCCTACAAGCCTCTCGCACGGACCTATAAGAGCTAAAGAATTTAGGTTTCAAATCCCGCAGAGAATATACGTCGTCAATGACTCTTCCGAGGATATCATCACTATAGCCGGGACGGTATTAGGGACGCTTTCTATTATCTGGTTTGCGCGAGACTGGTTTGCAAAGGATATGAAAGACATGGTAGCGATGTAGAGAATGAGGATCGAGCGTTTGGAGGGAAGAGTTGATGGATTCGTGGAGTTTGAAGCGGAGCATAAAGGGGAGTCGTCTGAGTTAAGGGGGTATATTTCATCAGATGTATAGTTATCGATACACTAACAAAACCCTAGGATGACCAAGGGGCTGCTTAGTAAACGCGATGTTAAGCCGTCCGAGAAGTGAAAAACAATACCTTGTAAAGAGTCCGGCTACTGAGATCAGGTTCTCGTACAGCAGGCCTGAGTGCTTAGATGAAACCTCATTTGAAAATACTGTAGTATTCGTTAAGATCACGTAGGAAGTAACAACGCCCGATCTGCAGTTATATCATAATCTTAACTATAAATTCTTCCTCAACACATTAAGAACCCCAATCAACCAAGCTTCTATGACTACCCAGGCCTTCCTCCTACTTAAACTACTCGAGTCCCCAATCCTCCTCATTGCTCTCCCCAACTATCTCATGAAGTCCCCCAGAAACCTCAAACCCCAAAGTCCCAAATCAAATCATTTCGTTCACATTTCCCTACTAACCCCACTATGACCGTAACTGACATACTCTACCTACGGCGCCGTGACCTACCACCCGAAGCCTTCAACCACTACTACGAAACCATACACATTCCTCTCCCCTTTAACCCTTTCCCTCATGTCCGAAGTCTGGCCGCTAACGCACGCCCGTTCCTCTGCCGATCCGGAAAACCGCTCCCGAGGATCTGCTCAACTTTGATACGTACGCAGAACTCGTATTTGAAAATGAGAACCCTTTATGAAGTATGCGGGGAGAGATATGGAAGGATAGTTGTGAGGAAGTTGAGAGGATGAGAAGAGGGTTTTAGAAGTGGATTGCGGTTAGTGTGAAAGGGGGGTGGTCACTGAGGAGGCCGGGGCAGAGATAGAGGTCGTTTTCTTTTTTTCTTCCTATTTGGGGGGGTGAAGGAAGTGGTGTGGCCAGGGAATAGCTTACTAGAGGTGGTATAGATAGGAATGTTTATATCTCTCCCGTAAAGTGTTCAGATGGTTCTCTTTCAAATTCTGTGTTCGTTTTTAATATTCTCACACATTTCAGCGGTTTCCTTCCAGCGAGCTCAGAAGCTTCGTTTAAATGAGGTCTTCAATTTGAGCATAATATGGGCTACAAGCTTGTGGGGAACATATTTCAATATCATTTCGATACACAGACTACCCTACGACGATTGAAACAGGTAGAACCGAGCTTCCCCTTTTTCCTTCGCAACTCTACTATTCAGTCGACCGTTCTCAAAGCTTCCATACTACTAGCCTCCCCCTCATCATCCATACGCTTAAGGGCAACTTCCACTAAAAGATCGAACCAAAGCCCCATCAAACTGCAAACAGATACCAAAGTCACTCGCGGTTCTACTCTGTCCCGTACAGCCAGGCTGGTTCCAAACAGTAACTGTACCCAATTAGCTTTCGAACCCATACAGGGGAACAATACTCACTCGAGCACCCTGCCGAAAGTGCCGAGATCGAGGCAGAATTATTACAATCCCCCTCTCCCCGGATTGGAGTGGCATCTTGGCATACACCGGCCAACACGTCTCCCTGCTCGCGAACGTGACACCCCTGAGTGCAACCGGCGGCATTGAAGCGGTCAATGGAGCCAATGATGGCTTGACGCCCTTTTAGGTGGTTGTCGTTATTGCTCACGGCGGCTGAGAGGACGCCGGAGGCGGAAAGGAGGAGCGGTAAGAGGGTTTGGAGTTGCATGATGGATGATGGATGATGTTGAGAACAATGATTGAGTGCTGGTTACGGACTTTTTGTGAGATCAAATGTTTGTGGGGAGGAGCAGAGGCTTATATACGCAGTCCTTAACAGATGTAAGCGTTGAAAACCGAAGCAGTACCTGACGTAGCTTAACGGCTTATGATGCAGGATTGGGTATCAATCACTAATCCTTTTTAGCCGGAAGAGGTTGTGTTTCTCGTATTACGGTGTGTGACTGTTTTATTATTCAGGAAGAGGCGGTGACATGATGTTTCAGTTTCGAGAAAAATAACTCGAGCATACCAGGACAAATGTATAAGCTTTTGATGTATAAGCAACTACATAATACCTTCGACGAATCATGATGGTATTTCATATCGATTTACTAGACTTTAGCAGTAGGATGGTAAAGAAACAATCGTTGATATGAGAGATAGAGAGGACTTCTAAAATGCAGCTAGAGACGGGTACCTGGATCTATGCAGAGATGGAATATGAAATACTACCTACTATTAGCACTATAGCTTAGAGTAGACGCGTCAAGTAAGGTGATATAATTGCCGTTAGCGCATCCGGCGATTACCGGTACATTATTTGTGCCCAGATGGGGTAATGAGTGTGTTTTGGGATTAAACATCTCTCGGTAGATGGCGGCTGTGACTCTAGAAGTGAAGATAATGAGCCTACAACTACCCGTCGACTATAGCCACAGCATTGAATATCGGATCTCGCAGCCCTAAAAATCCTCCCGTAGACCTGGTAGTGTACAAGAACACCTCGGAGGATTTATAGCACGGTCACTTCGCTTCTGGAGAGGTTAGATACCGATTCAATGAATTGACCAGTGCTTGCCCGTGATTCTAAGATTTCGAGAGCGTTGCAGTAACATGAGTAATGTTAATCTTCTGGTCTTCTTATTTCTCTGTTATTTCCTTTTGCGTGTGGAGAACCCACTCGTCTCATCCTCCTGAACAGGGCAAAACGATGGATCGGTGACAGACCAGTTCGTTCCATAGAGGAATGATAAAAAGGCACTTGGCTTGAAAAATTTCCCCAGAACATGATCAAACATTGTGCTTACGTGCAGAACGGTGGCTTATTAAATGTTCCACAGTGGAACATCATAAACTCCGTATAAGAATACTATTAGTGCGAAGTAAAACGAAACATCACAAACTTCTTATACTAACAATATCAGGTCAGAACTATAATAGAGTTCAACATTAATGCTGCAAGGTACCGGTTCCCCGAGCGAATCTGCAGGTGTAGGTGAAACGCCTCGTGCTGACAGGGTGTAAGCAGCACAGGGAACCTTAAGTAGACTGCAACCATGGGATACAGTAACTACAACAACGTAATCATAGTTCACAGTAACGTGTGCTTTCTCGGATCGTAAAAGTGATAAGAGAAATGGCTGGACTGGACGACTTGAATCCTGGCGGATAAAACGGCTCGACCAAGACATTACTCAGAGCACGGGTGGGTATTCACACAAAGACCAATGCAGAGAAGCGTTTGGAAGCCTGATAAGTGAATGCATTAATCACTGTGTGCCCTAAAGGCGGGTTACTCAAGCTGACGGTTGAAATACGTGGATGGTGAATCCCGTCCAGTATGCTTGATATCCAGAGCGTCGACACTTGTGCAGTCTGGACACGAGTAGTATCTGAAGGGACACAGAATTAGGTAGTCGCTTATTGAAATTATTTGAAACGGTGGACTTGTAGATTTGACCAAGTAGCAGAATTATCCTTGGTTAGGCCTTTGAGACTGGATTATAGTCACGGTGGTGGACGTGTATGTTAATCAAGAGCCTTCAGCGTCCCATAAGACATGTAGGACAAAGTGCAAGGAATGTCTATATATCCACCAGTTGGAGGAGATTGATTAGGATATCATGAGTTTCGAGGAACTGTTCCATGTTTCGATAACCGTGTTGCTGATGTGACTCCCTTGACGAAGCGTGGTGTTACGATACCAACTTTAGGTCAGATTGCTAATCTAGAGAGGTCGGTTGAGCTTCCCTGATGAAGTTTTTGAACTTAGGAAAGATGACGGTGTACGGCCTGAATTGAAAGAGGTGACTACCAAAGAATACTTAGAACTTAAATCTTTTGGTCATAACGTAAACAAGAAAATTTTGGGTTCATATGATCATGATTCCTTTAGGGTAAACACAAAATTATGGCCACTATGCCCTCTCATACCTTTGAAGCTTTTTCTATCTCCTTTTCTCGGTACGGCGAGAATTAACTCGTCCTTCGACGGCCGAGGTTCCTGATGAGCTGTACTTAGAGGTTGTAAGGGAGGCTTGAGTGGACCTTTAGGTCTGAGCTCATGACACTGTAGATCTGCCATTCAGCTAGAAGAACAATTAGGAAAATGAAACTGCGATGAGATTGCTACGAGTTAATTCTCAATGTAAATGTTAGGTAGACTAACTTTTTGAGGAGCAGGAGTAAATGTAGAATCTCGGGAAAATCGCGGTTATAGACACCCCGTACAGAACGTCGCATTGCTTGACCGTCTGATCATTGGAATTGTATATTTTCTGATCAAAGTAAGGAAATTGGATCTACCAGCAAGGGCAGATACAATCCTTTTCCGCAACACCTCTCATATCCACATCTCAAATCACAATGTCCCTCCCATCCAGCTCACGCATCCTGAGCTCTCTCCGCTCGTCAACTACCCATACACTCCGTAAAACCCTTCTTCGACATCTTTGCCGTCACCGCCCACGCCCTATTCCCCAGTCCTCCTACCGCACATACGCATCACGGCCCCCTAAATCGCGTGATCGCGGTCCTCGTAGCTCGGAAGACACGCAAACCGACTTCGCTGCGCTGAACATCCTTGCCTCGACACCCGCACCTACCACCGGTATTGACGCTTGTACAACAGATGGCTTCCATCTGGACAATAACCTCAAGATCACCGATAGCGGTGTGCTGCTTGTGGGTGGGGAAGCATTCCGATGGCGGCCCTGGAGACGACGAGATGGGACTGAGAAGCTGCAAGCGGAGCAGGGGAAGGGATGGGAGGCGGATTCGGATGCGTGGGGATTGTTAGATGTGGTGTGGCCGAAACCTGGTGAGTACTTCTTGAAGTTACAGGAGGCAGGATGGTGGTAAAGAGAGCTAATGAGGGTTATAGATTTACTGATTGTAGGAACTGGGTCATCAATTCAGCCCGTATCCGCGGCCACGAGGAAGAGGATTAATGAGTTAGGTATACGGCTTGAGGTGGCGGATACGAGGAATGCGGCTGCACAGTTCAATCTACTGGCAACTGAGCGGGGAGTACAACAGGTCGCTGCCGCATTGGTACCAATTGGATGGAAGGAGAAACAATAGACTTAGGTCAATTGAGGAGATGAATGTATAAATATTGGTCACTGGGAAATTCGGAAAGAAGGTATCGGAGCACATCATGATTAGAAGCATGAATATGCATTGTACGGTTTCAGCTGAACGATCCGTACAGCTCAGAAACAGCATCAAATACGGCACCAATTGAGCAGTCCGTACGGCTTAGAAACGGCTTCGAAGGAATTATACGTACAGTTCAGATATGGGGATCAGACACGGCATCAACTGAACGATCAGGACAACTCAGAACCCAGTTGGGGGGAAACTTGGCGACGGACGACAGCCAATTAACCTTGATCCCCAAATTATATAATGATTATCACCTTAATATCTCGCACCTCTTCTCACGGTTGCCGTTCCGACCTCTCCCTTAGCATGTAAAGTTGCTTCCTCCTCCCTTACCCTCCTCAACTTTTTGTATCTTGGCTCCCACATCTGCTCCCGAATCCACTCCTCCAACTCCTCGTCCTCCTCGGGAATATCTTTCTCCTCATTCAACTCCTCCTTGACTGCATGACGAATCACGGCCTTCGCAAGTTGGACACTAATGTCACGAACCTGGGTGACATCCGGAAGCAGAGGTTTCGTAGGGTCTTTTAACGCCGGTGATTGGTCCGCAAGAGCCTTAGTAGCAGCAACGAGGAGAGATGGGGGAACAAGGCGGGCGCGAGAGAGGATCGCCCCTAATCCAATTCCAGGGAAGGTGGTAGAGTTGTTGCATTCAGCTGTACAGAAGATTGATCATTAGCAATCACTGTTTCAGATGTTCTGACCATACGTACCTATCTCAAACTTCTTCCCATTATACTCCACAGCCGGAAATGGGCTTCCTGTGGCTACCAGCGCTTTTCCTTCTGACCAGTCGTATAGGTCCTGCGGCTTTGCTTCATGTAATTTTGTTGGATTACTGAGTGGGAAGATGATGGGACGCTCAACATGTTTACTCATTTCTCTTACGACTTCCTCGGTAAAGGCGCCGGGCTTGGTAGACGTTCCGATGAGAATGTGGGGCTTCACCTCCTTGATTATATCGAGGAGATAATTGTGGTCTTTACCTTCCCATTCAGATGCTTCTCGTGCATATGGTATTTGGGCAGGTGTAAGAGAATCTCTCTTCGATGAAAGAAGGAGACCGGGTTTATCAACACACCTTCCATCACATCAACCTTTGTGAACACTGGTAGATATATGAACAAAAAGGGAGGAGACACTTACCATATCTGTTTCCCAGCTTCCTCTTTTGATTTATCGGTATCCGTAGAAATTGCATCCTTAATGTGGTCTCCAATTCCCGTTCCAGCCGTTCCAGCGCCAAACAGAACGATTCGAACGTCTTCCCACTTCACCTTGCTGACTTGGAGGCCAGCCATAATTGCGGCTAACGTCACGCAACCTGTACCCTGGACGTCGTCGTTAAAGCAAGGGATTTCAGGGGTATACTTATCGAGGATACGCCTTGCGTTGTTCAAACCGAAATCTTCCTAAGGAATGTCAGCATGTGGAAGAGTCCACTCTAAATCTTCGACTCACAAAGTGAATGTACGCCTTAGGATAACGCTTCCTCGCGGCACGTACGAATTTCTCAACAAAAGAGTCGTACTCCTCGCCACGCACTCGTTCCATCTTCAGACCCAGATACAGTTCGTCATCTAAGAGATCTTTGTTCTGTATAAAGTTAGGCCGTTACTTTAAACCAACGAGGAGCTTGGAGGTGACTTACATTTGTTCCACAGTCTAAAACGACAGGTAGAGTTCTTGACGGATGGATCCCAGCGCATAAGGTATATATGACCAATTTCGCTACGGAAATTAGTATCCCACCCACGCCTTGATCTCCTATTCCTAGAATCTGCTCTCCGTCACTGACAACGATGATGTCAATATCCTCGGGCTCGCCCCATTGGTCCAGATCTTCATCAACGCGATCTTGATCCTTAGTGTTCAGAAAACAACCCTCAGGTCTCCTGAATAGTCGAGAGAAGTTCGCGATAGCATCTCCCTCCGTTGGTGTGTAAATCACGGAAAACATTTCCTTCAGATGGTCTTCCACAAGCTAAGAGAATGGGTCAGTATGAACCAAATATAACGGTGGAGTTTTTCATCATTAACCTTATAGTACAACACAGTATTCTGCTCCTTCATGCTCGACATGAATGTATTCTTGGCCAGGTCATTAGAACGACTACAATATTGGTCGTACGCCCTTGCGACCTGCTCATCTAGAGTTTGCACATTTGGTGGAAGAAGACTATGGAGCTTGAACTCTGCTCTCTCCTCCGCAGTGAACGCGGACCCCTTATTGAAGTACGGCGACCTTAAGAGCGCGGCTCCCTACACCACTTTATGAGAAAGGGCCCCATAATTTTTGAAGTCACGCTCACAGTCAAAGCACAATCTTGAGGTCCTGATGTTGCTAGCGGTAGGTGTCCGAATTTAGGATGCTTCTCGTCTTTTGAGTTTGATGCCATCGTGCTGCACACAACAGCTAACGGAACGAATTGGGCACTGATATGACCTTAGGTGATCATAAACCAATCTTGATATCAAGACCTCTTCACAAAATTGTCTACTCCGTTCAAATATGTCAGTAAAGCTTAGATAAAGCTTAGGCTATAGCCTAAGACACTATCTTAACGATATGCCTTATCGGAGATTCCGTATCATTAAAGAATCTTAGTCGCGAATCTGCTTTAGAACATTCCGTAGATGCTTACTGCATAAGATGTACACTGGGAAAACCAATCTGACTACCGACTGTTGACAAGAGAAAGTTGCTGAGAGTTGTGAAAACCTTTGAGGGCTCCCGAGGAACACCTTGGAAGATGGTGGAGCGGAACGCCGGGGCGAGATGATGATAGAACTAGTGGGGTAGCTTTACCTCCCGGAATGTCATTCATGAGTAACTCTCCATCAAAATTTTATAGATGCTAGTTCAGCGGCTATAGCTTCGACAGTCCCAGCAAATGTGACCGCAAAAGATTCGAAAGTTTCGAAATATAGCAAACACTTCATACCGTTAAAATCCAACCCGGATGTCTTCAGGAGTCTCATCCACTCACTGGGTGCTTCACCATCACTTAATTTCCAAGATATCTACTCTATCATCGATGAGGATCTACTTGCTATCATCCCGCATCCTGTGCTCGCTCTAGTTTTGGTGTTCCCTACCACAGAGACCTATGAAGAAGCTAAAACAGCTAATGAAGCAAGCAGAAAAGAGTACGCTGGGAAAACAGAAAACGGAGATGAAGACGTTGTGTGGTATAAACAAACGATCAACAATGCATGCGGGCTCTACGTGATACTTCATGCTGTCTCTAATGGCCCGGCTAGAACAAGTGTACTACCGCAATCCACATTAGATCAGATCGTGAGAACGGCCGAATCACTTGATACCGGAACTACTGCGAAGTTTCTGGTGGAAAGTCAAGAGCTTGAGAATGCATATACTGCTGTTGCGCGTCAAGGTGATACCCAAGCTCCTGATGACCCCGAGGATGAAGTTGATTATCACTATATCTGTTTCGATAAGGGGGGTACTACTGGACGGCTGTATGAACTCGACGGGGAGAGGAAAGGCCCCATAGACCATGGCTCATTGGCACCCGACGAAGATTTGCCTTCAGAAGCTGCATTAAGACCTGTAAAGGAATATATCGAGCGTGAAAAGGATAGCAATATTAGGTTCAGTCTTATGGCACTGGTTCAGGAATAAACGATGCGCTAATTGGAATATTATTTCTCAGAACTCTGTATAACCAAGGGACTCAAGTCTTTTAAACTGACAGGAACTATTGTGAAGCATGGGCTGTTTTGAATGGCGGTCTAATGTATACAAGAACCAAATTATAATGCAATGACTCGTATAGCATATCAGCCCCAAGGCCGAACCATGGAAAAGGACATTAACAGAACCAAAGAGTGAGTTGCTACGTTCTACGATGCGAGAGAAAAATGAAAATTTGCCTATTTGAGCAGCTTGCAGCTTTAGAACCGCTGAATACACTCTCCTTCGTTTCCCCAAATCATTCGGGCTAAGACAACGGTACGTACCTATACAATTCAATAATCCTAAAAGAAGACTAGCAACATATGAACCCTTGCGAATATGGAAATAGAAATGTTGGAACGCTTGGAGTCACACTCTCTATAGTTACTCTAATGAGCAAGAGTGAGTGAGAACTATGATGATCCTTAATTGCTCTTGCAATTTTCCCCTTCGCACATAATGTACGAAGACGATATCCCAGCCCACGGCCATCACAAACACAAGACGTGAAATATGACAGCCGCGCTTCGAAGAAGAGCTTATGGTTTCCCAATAGGGGTAAGTGGCCGGTTAATCAATTGCGTTTGGTATATGTAGTCGATTGATAGATGACTTTTGATGGTTGGAGAATGAAACAGCTGAAATATTAGGGAAGCTGCTGCATAAAACTCATCTAGTGAGATTCCTTTGGGTGCTGTACAACTTATAGCATCCTATTGTCTATATTATGACCCACAGTATCGATACAAAGGGTATCCCATGCATTTGCTGAGTCAGGAGATGGCACCTTTCTCCTTATCAATTCGTCGATGACGATGGTACTGTAAATTTAGAAACAGATGGCTTTCAAATTGATGAGTGCGCATTAAGGTAGGGGACATCATGGGATCGAAATAGGGGAAGAGGGAGTGGTGTCGGGTCGAAGATGAGACGTGAAGGTTTTCGCAAATTTCTTTAGAACTATCCTAGTTCTATTTAGGCTAGCATATCTCTTAATCAAACCTCCCTGCTATTACCCGAGATGGAACCACGGCTTCGGGGCGGATCTACGTCACGTTAACAGAGCTGATTAAATAATCGGCATTAACACATGTCTACATCACCATGCTTTCCTCTCGTGATAGAGATATCAATTGAGATGCATCGACTGATGTATTCAACCTTTTACTACTCATTTATCGCATATCATCTCTTTCACCCACCTTGAATCCTCACTAATACACAATGTCATCCTCTGTTAACATCAACAAGGTAAATCAGCTTAATCGATAACCTAACATAGTGAAATATCTGATTTCCAAACAGCTTGCCATGATTGGCTGCGGCAGTATGGGAGGAGGGATGACTCTCCTCTTTGCTGAACACGGTATCCATGTATCATTGCAAGATCCGTCTGAAGATGCAATGGACAATGTCATCAAAACAGCAAAAGATGCAGGCGTTGAAAAATACGTCTCAAGATTTAACGGTACGTACCACGGTCTGACCTCTATACTCTTGTCATTTCTGACATTATTAGATTACGAATCCCTATGCAAGTCACTTGGAACGCCCAAAGTTCTCGTGTTCAGTCTTCCACATGGAAGTGTAGGCGATACGGTTCTAAGCGGGCTTCTACCATATCTCGACAAGAACGACATCATAATTGACGGAGCAAATGAACATTGGACGAATACTGAGAGACGACAAGGCACTTGTTATACGAAAGGGATACGATATATCGGGATGGGTGTCTCTGGAGGCTACCAATCCGCAAGAGAAGGCCCATCGATGTGTCCCGGCGGAGATGATGAGAGTCTTGATATCGTACTTCCACTCCTTCGAAAAGTTGCAGCGAAAGATAAGAAAGGAAACCCGTGTGTGGGTAAAGTAGGCACAGGAGGTTCTGGACATTATGTCAAGATGGTTCATAATGGCATAGAACATGGGATGATGAGCGCCATTTCAGAAGCTTGGCAGATGATGAACGTTGGCTTAGGTATGGACTATGATGATATAGGTAACGTACTTGATAGTTGGAACAAGGACGGACCGCTGGTAAGTCTTAGCGTATGCTCTCAAAGAGCAGGAATTCTATCTTCTAACTCTAGATCAAGCGTGGGACATTTTTGATTGATATTGGAGCACAAATTTGTCGCACTAAAGACGAAAGCGGCACCAAAGTGCTTGGTACCGTACAAGATAAGGTTGTTCAAGATGTGACAGGAGAAGAAGGAACCGGGATCTGGTCAAATGATGAAGCGGTTATGCATCATGTTCCGGCACCTACTCTTGTGGTCGCTCACGATATACGACTAGCCTCCTCTGACCGAAATCTACGTATCCGATCGAATGAAACAATGCAAGCAGATTTCCCTCCTAAGAAACTTCGCGGCGAAACCGACAAGTCTACCTTTATTAAAGCCCTTGAACAAGCTGTCTACATTGCGTGCCTGGTTTCTTTTGTACAAGGCATCAACGTCATAGACCAGGCCAATCAAGACAACAAATGGAATATTGACTATAAAGCGGTGTTACAAATCTGGAGAGCAGGATGCATTATCCAGGCCGATCATATTGCAGAATTGCTCGAGCCAATCTTCGACAGATATAAAGACATGGACAGTATGAATCTTTTCTTTGAAAGGTCCATCGCGAAAGAGATCAAAGACGGAATGCCATCCCTACGTCGGGTAGTACTGTCCGCCACCGAAGGGGATCATATCGTTCCTGCATTGAGTGGTAGCTTGGAGTATGTTAAATACCAAACAAATACAGGTAGGTATCGGATCGTCGTAATTGTATACACTTTGCTCATATCCCTAGATCTACCAACCCAGTTCTACGAGGCCGAATTAGACTTCTTTGGGGCGCATATGTATGATATTAAGGGTGAGAAGGGCACAGGTGCACCATCCGAAGGAAAACATCATTTCGAGTGGAAACCTGCGTAAGTTATCAACTGTCCAAACGAAATTTCAGATTACCTGACAACGAAGTAGCAAGAGTTCAAAATCGTAGTTCGCGGTATTTACAGCGGTATATGAGAATAAAATCCACACTTCAAGGATATTACAAAAACGCACAGTACGACAACTCACTTTCTTTTCCGATAAGAAGCGAAATAAGGTGCAAGTGTTTTAATTCCATCGAAGAATTGAAAGGTAGGACGGAAAATGTAGAATCGATTGGCTCAGGGGCCAAACACCAATTCAGGTAATTCACTCGCCTTTACTGCTTCTTTATATGCATACGTACGTATCGCTTCATTCTGTAGGATTGAATGTAAAGAGCATTAATCCACAGGCTTGTCACCGAGTGCAGGAAGTTACATGCTCACTTCGTAGGAACACCTTGTCCGCATACCGTGCGTAAGCAAGAGGATCGATAGAGAGTGCAGAATATAGACATGGAACACATAGATCAACTATCTGATACAGTATTTGGCACCAAAGGAGAGTTTCCAACAGCAACGTTTAAACGTTTGCCAGGGATTCGTAAGATGCAGGATTATCTTTGACCGCTATTCGTCTCAAAGTTGGAGTGAAAGGCTGAAAAAGTAGGAGTAGAAACAAGTTAAGTTGGATGGCTTACATGCGCTGGAAGTAAATGCAAGCCTCAACTTCTATGCATGGAAACATATTGAAGGAATCATTGACGACATGAATTGGACAGATATGATCGTTGTGGCCGTTGCGGGCGTTACGGCTGAGAGAAAGTGCCAAGGTCGTCGAGCTTACGTCCGTAAGGTACTTCTTGCTTCTCACTATCGCGCCCTCTCCTCCGTGCCTACAGTACCTTACATCCGTTACTTGCGTATGCACCTGAATTATCATCCGTTGTAGAATATGAAGCACGTAAGTCCATTGAGGCTGTAACAAAGCCCTTTACATACTTAAATCTGCAAAGCCTTAAAGGTAAGCACTTTCTATTCACTCCTCAGTCAGCAACATCTTGAACATAGCATATCAGAACAGTCTTTCTTCTTCGTTTAGAAAAGGAGACATTTTACCTCTAGTTCTACTATCTCTCGTATTTTCCATCTGTTTCCTTAGAGTCATTAAGAAGTAAAACAACAACCATAAGCACCATGTCTTTCTCCCTCCTCCTCCCGCGAGTGGACCTCGAGTGCACCAAAGACACCTGCGACGCTATCGAATCTATCATCGGCTACGCTCCCTCCCTAGCCGCTTCGGTCATCTTCACCACCCTCTTCGCCCTCATGACCATCGCTCTCACAATCCAAGGCATCCTAACCCGCACGCCCTCCTTCACCATCGCGATGACCCTCGGTTGCATCTGCGAAGCAATCGGCTACGCCGGCCGCATAATCCTGCACTCCGACCCCTTCCACGACGCCGGCTTCAAGCTGCAAGTCGTGCTCCTCACCTTCGCGCCCGCCTTCCTCGCCGCAGGCCTCTACCTCTGCCTCAAGCACCTCGTCATCATCTTCGGGGCCGAGTTCTCCCGCATCAAGCCGGCCTGGTACACCTACCTCTTCATCTCGTGCGACGTCTTCTCCATCGCGCTCCAAGGCGCCGGCGGCGGGTTAGCCTCCGCGGCCGACGAACCCGGCTCTCTACTCGACGCGGGCAATAATCTCATGATGGCCGGTCTGGCGTTTCAGGTCTTCACGCTCACTGTCTTCGCTGCTATGTGCGCTGAGTACGGGCTCCGCGTGTACCGCAACCGGCACGGGCTGAACCCCGCCACCGAGGAGCTGCGTCGCAGCGTCAAGTTCAGGGGTTTCTTGGCTGCGCTTGTGGTTAGTTATCTCGCTATTCAGATTAGGTGTACCTATCGTATTGCGGAGATGAGCGGGGGGTGGGGCAGCGAGATCATGAGGGACGAGCCGTTGTTTGTGGGACTTGATAGCGTCATGTGTGTGCTTGCCGTTGCGGTCCTAGTTGTGTTTAATCCGGGGTACTGTTTTAGGTATCAGAGTTTCGGGCGGAAGGAGGAGGGTGAGAAGGGGGTTGTTGGTGGGGACAGTGAGAGTGAGATGGCTGGGAGGGTATGAAGGGGGAAGTATCGGGCTGAGTTATAGACTTAGGTATTAGATGGCATGGGCGTGGCGTAACTTGTCCGTACAGTGCCGGTTCGGTTTTCAGAGCGATTAGCGTTTTGCGATTATCATCGGAATCATAAGCTTTGCTTTAGACCTTAATTACGTCCCTTTTCCCTCGCATCCTGACTTTAAGACCCCCTCAAAGCCATCAATCCTAAAACAACACCCTCAATCTCCCTTCTTTCCCTCTCCCTCTCCTCCTCTACCCCATTTCCCCCATTCATCTCTATCTTCCCCTTCCCCTTTCCCATACCACCGACCTTATAAACCTTCCTCACCCTCCCCAGGTCCGTAAACCTCGTCAACGCCTTGTCGGTAAAGGGGATCGGTGTTCCCTCTACTGCAGCGAGGAGGTGGGACGATATGGTGTTTGGGGAAAGGGAGTTTGATGGGGCTTCTTGCGGTGGGGTTTGGGTGATGGTGTTGGAGGGGTTGGAAGGGATAGAAGGGATTTTGATGGCGATGAGGGAGGTTGTTGTTGGCGTGAGGCCGAAGTATCGGAAGGAGTCGACGATCTGGTGTTTTCAGTTCGTGTAGGAAGAATGGGTGAGTGGGTGGAAAGACTGTTGGGACGGGAATAGGAGAAAGAGTTGGTGATGGAGGGATATGAAAGGGGTATGTAACCCAATGTAGTGGAGTAGAGATAGATGGGCACTCACGTTATTATTCCCACTCAAACAGAACACAACTTCCGAATGCACATTCCGGCTCTTTAACCTCCCGTATCTGGCGTCATTCATGGCGCGGAAGACAGCGGCTAGGACGTGTCTGGTCGATAAGATCTATGTACTCACTGTATTAGCTATTAGTTCTGGTACATACTGGTGATGCGAAAGAGGTTGCGCGGTTGATGGTATGAGGGTAGTGGGCTTTGGTATGGAAATATCTGTGTAGCACTCCTTGGACTTGAATGTCGAAATGCGCGCAGATTCCTGGGTTGTCCGAGTTTGGATGCTCTGGTGGGCGGGGTAAATGGCTGTGAGATGTATGTTGGAGAAGTGGTGCCTGAAGGACTTAGGGTTAATATGCTCCGTATTGAACATTTCCTTGCGGGGAGTTTTCCTATGTAGATAGGGGACGCACGAGCTTCTATACAAGAAAGAGAAGAGACCATCGTTTCTGCTTTTGATATCTGAAGGGGTATAGGAGTCCTCCATGCTCCTATATTTCCCCGATAACAATAGAAGAGAGAGAAATCCTATATTAAACCACAAAGCCAAAAAGCGAATCCAAAGCAGCAACCAACAACAAACTATCACAGAAATCCGAACTCCCCTAAAGCAAGAAAAAATACAAAAATAAAAGAATAACAACAAAAAACCGCACACTCACCGTGGCACAGTCCAAAAACGCATACTCAAACTCCCTGTTTCCCTCGATGAGCTGCTGTCGCAGAAACGCCGCGTTCCTGACGTCTTTGAAAGCGGCAACGTGAACTGGGACGTCCGGTAGGTGTGGCAGATGGAGTGTTGTTAGGTTTGCCATGTTGAGACCGGTTGGGAGTTTTTGATTTTGTTTGATGGTGCCGGGGGGGTTTCCTTAGGAATCAAATTCGATAATGTTCTATGTCACGTCTGTTTCTATTGATGGCTTTTTTTTTTGGGGGGGGGGGGGGGGGGAAACTTTGTTATACGAATATTCGAATTCTGAAGGTAGACTGAGATGGAGTGGAGGTCGTTGATGGGACTTGGCGCTGGGGGTCAGCATCTCAACATCACACAACGACGAAGAAAAAAGCTACCCATAAGATATCTATATGCATAGAGGGAAATCACAAGGCAGTAGACAGTTGTTAAGATCCCGCGGGATAGGTCAGATCGTTCCGAAACTAGAATATTACTTCTGTATTCCTATTTCCGAAATAAACTTATGCTCCTATACTAGAAACTAGCAACTACCTACGACAGCTACGACTCTGGGTAAACGAAGATAAACGTAAGCTATCGAAAACCTATAAACATAGAAAAGTTTAAACACGACCAATTCCCTAAAGGCTCGCAGCCGAAGAAGATGTCCCTACAGTACACCGAGAAGGCCCCTGAATATGAACACTTATCTAAATATATGGACGAGAAAAGCCGAACATCCCACTTGAATCGCGAAAGGTAATGTTCAGTCATACTCAAACGCACCGAAGCCAGGTAGAGGCTCAGAATTACGTTTAAGAATATTTTTCTTGGTTGATCATGACGCCTTCAAACTCCATCTCCCAAGTCTGTACCTTCAACTCCGAATGTTGAAAGATTAGTGATTATACGCATTGGTGAGCTCTACTGCTGCGTGCCTCCATTTTGACTGATGTTGAACATCATCAATGGCCACACAGCTTGGCCTTGTTGCACTGCCGCCTGGGCTGCTTGTTGAGCGGCAGTGCTGACAATACCATCAGAGACTGGCTGGACTCCCTGTCCCTGTCCCGTTGGAACACCACCGTCTGCTTGTCCAACGTCTCTACCAGCCATGCTCATCAGAACACTAGCTGAGCCTAAATAGTCCGAGTGACCCATATTGGTGGATATGTTCTGAGTCCACTGCCGCCACATGTCAGATCCCGCGTCAGGATGTGGCACAGCAGATGTCGAATAAGAAGGCACGTTATGATTGGCGGTTGTTGCGTTTTGGTACATGTATGTCTGCGCGGGAGGATCTTGAGAGACAGTATGGATGTTGCTATCAGGTACCTGATACGCTGGTTGGTTCATGGGCGTTGGATTCGGCGGGTAAGGTGGCATGGATGTAGTAGAGGGATCGGGATAAGCGTATTGCGCTTGTTGTGGATATGACGCTGAACCCGCAGCTACAGGTCGTTCTTCTGGTGGTGTGATATATTTGACATCATTGACTTCTGCATTAGATATGCTCGTAGATCGGTTTGGAGGTTGCGTCTGTTGTTGTTGTTGAGGTATCTGTTTTAGGGAAGCACTTGCGATAGCTGCCGCAGCGGCAGCATTACTCTTCTTTGTGACATGATTACCAATGCTCCGCATTGCTTGCTCTACTATCGCACGGATTGCTTCTTGTAATCTTTTCCCAGAACCTGTAATATAATATGAGTATAGACAGCATCAAAAATAAGTTGTTGCAACTGACCAAGTAAATTGCCGTACTCTCCCATGATCTCCAGCCATGATGCCATATCAGAGTTGAGTCTGCTATATTCCGTAGACGTCATTTTGTCCTGTCGTTGAGACCATACAAAGAGTGTTGTAAAAATAGCAGCAAGATGAACCGTCAATTGCATCCAGTTGCTGTCCAGACATTTGTATTTGTTCACCTGTTCAGCTACTCGGAGAATATCCGTGGCAGCTCCTAAAGATTCGTCCAGATTTGTCCTGATAACATTGGGATCAGGGGATCTGCATATAGCTGGATGATGCAGAAGTAATCGGGCCTCGGAAGCAAAGACCTGAAGATACAAAGAGAAAATCCGATCCTCGTCAACGGCTTGAGCAGGATCGGCTAGTTCCGGTGGTATCTGCCTACGCCATTTCTGGAGATCTTCATGGAGTCTACGGACCGTCGATTCGTAAAGATGCGCTGAGGGTGGATTCACCGAATAGATTGTTTTATACATTGGGGCATATACAAGCCATATTTTGCAAATTTGAAGGCCAACCAGAAAGGAGCATTTGGGTTCTTCAGATGGTAAATTATCATTAATGGGGTTCGGTGGTTCCACATCAATATCATCCGGCATGACTGACATCGGTCGACCCAATTTACCACTAAGACCAATGTAGAGACCGTGTAGGACCCAGAATACCCTACGTCTAGTCTCGATTTCGAGCTCGTCCATTTTAGGAGCAGGGTCTGCCCAAGCTTTCACGGAACGGTGCAATCCTAACTCAACGGCAAGACCAAAGGCTGTATGGGTTAAGAACCATGCAGCACCGGGCTTGGGAAAGTTCCTTATATGGACGGCAATCATTGTCAGAGCTTGGACATCGGCAAGGGTATGGCCAGCGATTAATTCATGAACGAAGCTCAACGCATAACTGTAATGTGAGTGAGACGATACGAGAGCGGCTTGGTCTGCATTCCTGACGGAGAATTGGTACTGAATAAGTGCAATTACCATATGAACTTGAACGATTTCGGCGTAAGATGGTCGGAATTGTTGGTCATTATATATTCGTGAGAGCTAGGTGAATTTTTTTTTTAGCACTCGAGAGATCTTCACCTTGTCGGACAGGGATACATACCATTGTCATAAATGTCGGTTTCCATAAACACGGTGTATATGGATGAAGAGAACGAAAATACCAAGTAGCATACATTTCGGCCTCATTGTATTCTTGAGGCAAACGGACCGATTCGTCCCGGGGTTTGCGATTGTAAACAATGGCAAGGAACTGATTATACGCAGCTGGTGATTTCGTATCGTCGATATGGTTTGGCGCAAAATCTGCAATATCTATTTCCATTCCGAAAAGTGACATAGATGTTCCCTTGATTGGACTTAAGACCGAGTTCGCCGAGGAAACGCCTAGGTAATTATCGCCATTACAGCCCGTTCTGAAAGCGGGTAACGCTCGAAATAAGTTTGTCTCCCTCCCTTGCGCTTCTGTTGTTCCATTATTTTGAGGGCTCCATGGTACTTGCGTTCGAGAAGGCTGTTGAGGAGTCGCGGGCACCCAATTCTGACCTTGTGGAGGAGAAATTGGGTAACTCATGCTCCTAGGCATCGGTTTGAAATCGCCACCAAGGTCTTTCACCTGCTGTTGTAGTTCGTAAACATAGCTTTTCAAGTGTTGGTTCTCAATCTCGAGAGCCTCTGTATGCCCTCTGACCGTAGCACGGCCAGTGATCCTGTCGGTCGTCTTGCATTCGGTGTTGTTCTGAAGACATGGCGAACATCCACCTGCTCGGCCGTCGCAACGAATTTTTCGAATCTGTGCGAAGAGATGAAAGTCAACATGCTGTCTTGATTGCACTGTACAACGACATCAATCGAGATGAATAGTTACCTTGCAACGGTCGCATGCCTGACCAGTTCGGGTGGAGTTTGTCAGTTTCTTCTTGACAGAGGCCGAGTAGTCAGAAGGATGTGCAGGTGGTGATCGAACAGGCTCTCCTTCTGCAGGGCGTTTGGCTTGCTGTGGAGGAGGAACCATGATGCGGTGGAGATCGCCGTGGAAAGCGCCGTCTGGTCGAGTGTTGAGTGATGTAAACCACAAAACGTCGAACTCGAACCGTCAAGACTTATCCAGCCATTATTGTGCGCCCCTGGGAGATTTCGACGCGCGAGGGCGAGGCGACGAAGGGAGGGAATTCCTTTTCACGAAGAAGGTCGGGGAGATGCAAGCTGAAAGGGATTTGCGACCAGAAGGGGAAATGGGACTAAGGAAGAACCCCAAGCAGTACCTGGGGGTTCTGGGGGAGGTTAATTTGAACTACAGTAGTAGATACCTGCACTTGATAGAACCGCCCGTGATCCACGATTGCTATCGCGCTTTGACTGCAAAATTATAGGCGTCGAAGTGCCCGCAACTCCACCTTTTGAACCCTTTTTTCCTGCAAAACCCCCCCAGGCCCGAGCGTGAATGGCCCAAAGTTGTACAAATTTAGCCCTCACGACAGCCTTCTATTTCTTTATTCGCAAGGAGGTACAGCAGGATCGCAATTGGGGATACCTTTGTAATAGAGAAAAAAACTTAATCTACTTATCACTGACATTTCGAGTTAAGGCTACGGACTTGAGCCGACTTCTATACCAACTTTCCGCAGCCACAGCAGATAAACGAACCAATTCAATCAATTCATGAAGAGGACACAGGAAACATCAAGAGGGTTTCCTGGGTCAAAGGCTTTCAAGGTCCCCTACGAATGGTAATTCCAAGATTCCCAGCTTGCGGAGTTTCCGTTAATAGGGACAGGTCCTGGTTGTCCTGACCCAGAGGCGTAAAATAGCCTGACGGGCAAAGACAAACATCCATCACCGCCTAAGTTCTTTCGCGCGTGAACCGTTATCCACCGTTATCCTCCGATCATTTTTAGTCTTACGTGACGGGGCCTCTGACCGTCTGACGGGCACCGTGCAGACCCCATTTGGTCCTTCACCATGTCTTCGTCCAACACCACTTCTTTCAAGCCCGCCATCGTAGTCGTCGATCTCCAAAATGACTTTTGTCCTCCAGTAAGACTCCGAGTCTGCCTCATGCTTTGACCTCCCTGCTGATAGTGCATCTCCCTTTTTGTAGAATGGTTCTCTTGCCGTTGCTGGAGGGAGGGACATAGCTCCGCTGATCAATGACCTACTATCTCTCCCCTTCGCGCTCAAAGTCGCTACAAAGGACTTCCACCCTCAAGATCACATCTCCTTCGCGTCAAATCACCCAGCTCCAGATAATAAACCATTTGAATCATTCGTGACTATCACCAATCCCTTAAACTCCTCCGAAACCGAAGTATCGAGACTATGGCCCGATCACTGCGTACAAGGCACTCCAGGCTCTGAGCTCATAGAGGAACTGGACAAAAACAAGATCAATGTCATAATCGAAAAGGGTCAGGACAAACGCGTTGAAATGTACTCTGCTTTCGCGGACCCATTTCCTACCACTGTCTCCAGCAGTAGACTGGGAAAGACCCTGAAAGATGCCGATATAACACATGTATATTGTGTAGGTATTGCAACCGACTACTGCGTCAAATATACAGCGTTAGACTCTGCGAAAGAAGGTTTTGTTACCTATTTCATTGAGGATGCTACGAAACCAGTTGACCCATCTGCGGTCGATGATGTGAGAAATGAGCTTCAAAAATTCGGAGTCACATTTATACAATCACAAAGCGAAGAAGTACAGAAAGTGAGGAGTCTCACTGGCTAAAACCCGTACAATCACTACTCTTGAAAGTACAGAATTTGTTGAGTCTTACTGATTGGTCCTCATCTCCAAGTCATAACAAAATTATAAGGAAATTCATTTTGTTGAAGCCGTCTCATCATAATCATCGTCGGTATCTCAATGCCCCCATTTTCCGAAAGTGTTGAACTTTTGTCTTTCTCAAAAACACACTATCCGCCAATGCAAGTGACCATGTAAAGCGATCATTTTGATAAATCCTCGCCCCAAATCTCTTTTGCGATCTCGACCTCCTGTCGAACCTTAGCCCACTGCTCCTCCTCAGTCAAATCATTTCCTTCCGCCGTGGAGCTGAAGCCACACTGATGGCTCAAACACAGTTGATCCAACCCCTTTGGACAATACTTCGCAGCCTCGTGCAACCTCTTCACGATATTTTCCCTACCCTCCAACGTATTCTTCTTGCTCGTCATAACCCCCAACACGACAACCTTATGCTCCGGCAAATGTCTCAGGGGCGCAAAATCCCCACTCCTCGCATCATCGTACTCCAAAAAGTACGCATCCACATTGAGTTCCTTAAACAGCACTTCGGCAACCGGTTCATATCCCCCGCTCGCAAACCACCTGCTCCTGTAATTCCCCCGGCACAGATGAATTCCGATCTTCATGTCGGCAGGTCTCTTCTCGATCGCCGCATTGATAAGCTGCGCATACCGCCTCGGCAACGTCGTCAAATCCTCATTCCTTCCCTCCGCCGCCTTGCGCATCTCCGGGTCACACAAATACGCCAAATTCGTATCGTCCAACTGCACGAACCTGCACCCCGCCTCATACAAATCCGCCAGCTCCTCCTGATACACGCGCGCAAGGTCCGCAAAGAAGCCGTCTAGCTCCGGGTACGCGACGTCATCGATACTCTTGCGGCCGCCGCGGAAATGCAGCATCGTCGGACTCGGGATCGCGACCTTCGTCGTCGCCTTTCCCCCCGCGATCGCCTTCTCCAGGAACCGGAAGTCCTCGACCTGGATCGCGGCCGGGTGGCCCAGCTTCCCGCGCACACTCAGCCCGGGCGGCGCGTGGATGTTCTCGAGCGAGGTCGTGACCTCGACGCCCGACAGGTGCTTGAGGAAGTCCAGGTGGAAGTAGGCGCGGCGGAACTCGCCGTCCGTGATGCTGCGGAGGCCGCTCTCGAGCTGCTTCTGCACCACGCTGCCGATGTGTGCGTCTTCGATCTCGCGCAGTTGGGACGCTGTAATCTCACCGGAAGCGGATTTCTCGCGCGCGGTGAGGACGGCGGAGGGCCGGAGGAAGGAACCGACGTGGTCGGCGCGGTAGACGCCGTGGGGAAGGGGCATGATTGCAGTTTGGAGAGAGGGTCGATGTACGGTAGGAGAAAGAGAAGATAAGGTAAGGTTTGTGAAAAATGTGAATGAAAGTTTTTATGGATGGGTGTAAGAGGCCTGTAAGCACGGCGTAGATCGCAGGGGGGTTGTATAGTATTGTGGCCAATCCGTATATTGGAAGAAAAAAGCCTGTATGCAGGGCTCACCGAAAGCCAGGAAGAAGAATTAAGAGGAGGATAAGGTAAATGGGAGTTCCCAAGTCGAATGTGTATGTAACTTGTACCTGTGTGCCTGTACCAGGACCTCTATCTATGTAGCAAAAGTCCCCTATGCTCAAAGTACTATACAAAGACGAAGTGTAAAGGAAAGTAGGACAACGGGGTGGGCACAAAAGAGACCTTTATTATATTCATCCTATCTTACCTTAGGTTAAGTTATAAGGGGAGACCTCATTAGCAACATCACTCAGCATGCTAGCACTCAATTGTTGTAGTGGAGAGGTTACCCCACACGGCAAAAAGAGCTTGCATGACAGACAACTGCCGCCGTGGTACCGGCATGATGGGCTGCCATCTTACGGAATACGCCCTACAAATTTCCTTAGTTTTGTCTGTACGTTAATAAGCGAGAGGGGAATGTGGTTTGGGAGGGAGGACGAGGTAATCCTGTATAACAAAGGTTCAAAAGCTAAAAACACAATTGAGCTACGCATAGTACAATATCACACCTGCTGAGCATGTAAACTGTGATTGTATGACTATCTTTGTCGCAAGATCATTCCGATATTTCCTCGGTGGGATTTTGGATTCTCTTAATAAGATGAGGTTATATTTCTGCAGGATTGGTCCGAAAATTGCTCTCTTGCTTTCTCTCTCTCTCTCTCTCTCTCTCATTACTGTACTCATAATTAATATGATTGTTTTGATACAGGTACAGAGTCAAAAAAAAGAATAGGAAGATGGTAATAAGGAGATTGAAAATTCCTGATACCTTTTCATTTAGGTCAAAAATGGAGCGTTGGAGTTTAAGATTTATTCGCCAGGGATGGATACACTTACATCAAGGTCCAGCAAATACAATAGTAGAGTAAATAGTTCGACTGGCCCGAGCTATCAGGACCATTTTTGAATCCTCTCATATTCAAAAAGATAAGCATTCAAGAATTTGGATTCGACATTGCTATACTACACGTTTCTAGCTCTTCACACCTCGCAAAGGGAAATGCAAACTGTACAACGCACTCCCTCCACCCCTAAAAACCAAAACTCGTCTATCTATATTCCGGACGCACAAAGTCAGCCATTGTCTTTGGCTCCTCGTAAGTGTGATGGTCGCCGTGACCGTGATCGTCGTGATGAGGATCTTCTTGAGGTCCTACATATTCCATCTTAAGAACGTTGCCGCACTCGGTGCAACGTTCGACTGGTCGTGCGCGAGACATCTAGAGGGGATATGTTAGATTGTGCACGAGAAAGAACAAAGTAAGATGTGTATACGTACCGTGAGCCATTTGACGACGTGGGAATCTGCGGGGAAACCGGTGCAACCGGCGTATTGCTCATCGCCGAACGAACGGACGATAATCGGGTCGTCGAGGGTTCCTATTCGAGGCGAATATATCAGACCAGAGCTCCTTGGTTATGTATCCCCATAGACTAGTTCGGGAGGGTCCATATATAGCTGTCGACATAGCCTGAATTTCGCACGTAGCTCTGGAGTGGGAGAAACACACCTTTCCGTGAGGAATCAAGCGGCTTCATATCAAAGATATCCACACCCTGCATCTTTCCAAGCAATTCCAATCGCTCCAAACCCGTAGCCTGCTCCATATCGGTAGGGACGGTACCCGGTTTAGCACCGGGGGGAATAAGGTCCTCCATAGACTTGATATCTATAATTTAACGATAATCGTAAGCTCAATTCATCGATTGTATAACATAGACCTTAGAGTACAAGTCTCTATCCACAAAACGGGAGTTGTAAGCATGACGCACCTTCAAACTTCTTCAAAGTCTTACTCTCGCCACCCGGTGACGGATCATCCTTCGTTAATCCTAGCATTGACTCCGTTAGTACCACTATTATTTCTCAATGGTATCTGCTACGTGGGAAGGGAGCTCCTGGGCTTACGGAGAACGACTGAGCTGGTGAAGGTGCGTGTAGTAGCGGGGCGGAAGGCTACTCGCCTGGCGAGGGCAAAGGCGGAGCGTTGTACGAGCATGTTACTATGCAATTGAGGGAGTGGAGATGGGATCGGCCGATAGGGTGTTGATTCTTGCTTGAAGCTTGAAGCGGTCGTGGTGTTAGGTGAGGTTTCCACCTCAGAAATGCCAAGGCTCCCGGCTCTGCGGCATTCCCTTTCAACTTCAACTATAAAGATATTTTCACCATAATACTTCAGATTTGGTTATGATTAATAAGATGTATTAAACATATTAAATTTTGACTCTCTCCTTCTATCAATCTAGAGGGAGAACCAAACTATAGCTTCGCCGTGATCCCCTGATCATCTCTTCCAAACACTATCACCTTATCCCAATAGCTCTGCTTTCCAACGTCCTGAGCTGTTTCTGCGTGGACATTGCTCTCTGATTTGAGTATCCACCTTCTAGCCACCTCAGCGGCTATCTGATCCTCATCTTTCCTAAAATCTTCAACGAGTAGAATGCTGCAAATTATCCAGTTCAACTGTTCTAAGAGATAACGGCTACGATATTTCAGGACTTGTTCCTCAGTCCTAGTCACAAAGGTCTTGAAATCAGACCAAGCATTCTGGAGAACGGTTACCCATTTCCTGAACTCTGCCACTTGGAGGTTTTCATCGCCTTGAGGCTGATTGACCAATCCGGACCATTCGTATAGTAATTGGTCAATCCAGCTGTCTAAAGCTCCGGTAGCTTTCTCTCCAGCCCTCCCTTTCAGCACCCTGATTAAGTCATCTGCTAGTACATTCGTAGTCCCTTCCCAAATACTCAACACATTAGCATCCCTGTACAATCTAGCGATATTCAGCTCAGCATCCAGATTCTCAAGATAACCAATACCACCTAGTGATTCCATGCAGGCTTGAAGGCCACTGATAGAGATTAAAGCAGTACAGGCCTTGGTGAGAGGAGTGATTGTTCGAAGAATTTGCACAGCCCCGTGTGGGTCTGGCATAAGACGTGATGTCACGGAGGATTGTGCGATGGACGAAGGAGGCGATGGTCGTTCAACCAGACCAAGAAGCGCCACAACAAAGAAGGTAAGGTGGAGGTGTGCGCGATATTGTACGTGAACATCAGCCATCGTTCGAACATGAACTGGCGTTTCGATCAGTAGTTTGCCCCCTATCTTCCTAACCTTTGCAAAGGCCCTAGAGATACCCAAGCCTCGACCCAGGTAACCCATGGCAGTAACAGCATTGTGTACTCTACTGATATTCAATATTGTAGATATTTCTTTTGTACCTTGACCGGGGCGGCCGATCATCCAGGCACGAGTGTTCCGTAGGACCAGTTCGGCGGTTGGTAAAGGCCTTGTCCCTAGTTTGGACTTTAGACGTTGAATCTGAATACCATTAAGCTCGGCAACCTGGCCTGCAGTCTTATTAGCTGCAGAGCTGGGGGAAGTTCTTCTCATAGGAGCAAAGAATGCAGATATTTGCGCCCCTTTCGCGGAGTCTGAAGATGTACGGGCAAGTAGAACGCTCATATTACTATCCGTCGCTGATGAGAACCATTTGAAACCATCAATAGCCCAGGGACCTAGGGAATGGCCTTCTGTATCTTGAGAACTTTCGTCCGCACTGAACGACGGCTGATATCGGGCCAGTGTCTCTGTGTTCCTAACATCGCTGCCACCAATGCGTTCAGTCATCCACTGCCCACTTGTCCATGCTCTTTCCGGATCCCGAGATATCAAACGGTTGTATGCGTCTTCAAAGATCTTCCTTTCCGTCTCGCCTACTCCTGGATTGTCAAGCTGATTCTTTAGAAGTCGCGCAGCTCCATCCGTCATGGCCGATGGACAAGTAACATTAGCGCAGCTTCCACTCCAAAGATGATATTTTAAGAACTGGTATAACCGGGCGAATCTTCCAAAGTTTTCATCATAGCCCAAGCCCACAATCCCTTCTCTTATACCCAATGCTTGCAACTCTCGCCATCCTGCAGGTGTGACCAGCTTGTCCTGCCGCACCCCGAAGGTGTCCCAGGTCTGAAGGTAAGGAGGATTTGCTTCAGCATCTAATATCGAGGAGAGCACTGCGGGTGACAAAACTAGAGACCCAAACCTGTCCAAAGAATCCTCAAGTGTCTCAAATAGCTCTAGAGGCAAATGGACTATAGTCTGTTAGTCTCTGCTTCCCCATTACAGAAACGTGGTGCATACGTGCTACTACACGGCGAAATGCTTTGTCGTCATGGAACTGGTTTAGAACCTCTGGACGCGATTGAAAGAAGCCGGCCGTCGAGCTGGAGGGGACCGGTTTAATGGTCTCATGATTAGACTGAGATGCCATAATGGGAGGATAGCATCCCTAGAATGATCATCCCCAGCCATTGTGATATAAGCAGTCCTTTCTCAAGGACGTCCACATGCGCGTGACTACTATACTACCCGAGGAGTGGTGGGGGGAAGAGAGAGCAGGTATTGAAGGGTCAACCGAAGGTAGCTGAAGTCAAAAATCACCGAGGCTCATCTAAACCGACCAATGAAAGTCACAGCTTGGCAGTAACATCAGACGAAAGAGTACCTGAAGAATCCAGGTATCAAGAACGAAGAATTAAGAAACATAATTCTATTATGATTTTAGATTAGCACCAGCCTTCTAGAAAACAATTGAAAACCGAACTCCTTCAATCTCGCTTTTGGTTGATATTACTGCGCGCATTACATCCTCTGTTTAAGCCGCCACCACGCATCGCTGACTCCAGTTTAGTCTTCGCACAACTCGAATCAGCACTTTCTATCATTATTCATCGAACCAAATTTCCCGTAGAATGTAGGGGCAATTACAGGCTATTATGAACCCTTTCAAGCTTCAGCCTTTGCCGGGGCATTGGCCTTCTTGTTCTTCATGAACAATGTGGGAAGGAGAGCGCAAGAGGTAGTAAACAGGATGCTAGAATCTGTTAGAGTATGAACAGATGAATTTAGGGTATTCGGAACCTACCAAAGGGCAATGCTCAACCCCCAAGCAGCTTTAGACTCAAAGCAGTTGGTCTTCGTGGTCGAAGCTAATAGTTCCCACTGCGACTTTGAACCACTGACGTTGATATTGTCCGTAATGCTAGCAGCGAATGCATATGCTGCTTGAGCATCTGCTGCCGCAGAAGCATCTCCGATTACGTAGCAGTTTAAGTAGGACAGAGGCTTGCCGAGACTGACAGCTACGACGATCCAGGCAATGAGAATAAGACCATCGAGACCGGCCATAACGAGGAGACCAAGGTTGGCCTGAGCCCAGTAGAATGAAATGCTAACAAGAGTGTACAGGGTGGCGATGCATGTCTAAATCATCCTGTTAGATCATATTCTAAGTAAACGACCGGAGACAATACGTACCACACTTAATGCACCAACGACTTCTTTAGGAGGCTCCTTGTTGCTTGTAACCATTTTTGAAACGAAGTCCGACATAAGGCCAACGATGGTGACCATGGAGATGAGTGCTAGAACACGGACAATCAGGAAGGTAGCGCTCAAAGGAGCAGCTCCATAGCTTGGAATAGAAGGCATGATGTATTTGTTTGGTGGTGATTGGTAAAGACTGCCGAGTTTATAGATTGATTTCTGAGTCTGGAAAGATTGTGAATTGCAGAATGAAAAGAATGAAATCTGCCCGGCAGATATAAATATCAAAAAAAAAAAAAAAATGACAGCGATGACTCTATGAAGGAGAGCAAAAACCGTGACAAAAGAAATAAGGAAAGAAAACACAAGGAAATTCGTGTGAGGTGGTGTTTGATCGATGTGATGACTTTGTCTGAAGATGAGAGAATCTGTAGGAGATACCTACGTGTCTTAAGTATCTCATCGTCCTCCATGTAGAATCACAAACATACAAACTAAGTTCGAGAGTTTCTATAATTGTATCTGTTTGCAATGGTTGAGATTTGAGTAGTCGCTGGTGTGGCCAATTAGATAGCAGAAGTCCATTTTGCGGCTCAAGCCGAAACGAACGTAGGGGAGTTTCATAGACAAGACGTCCCCACCAAAGTGAGCGCTTACATGAAGTAGAGGTACCTGAAAGACTTGATCAACTGAGACCACTCAGATCTTCTGGATGAAACTATAGCCTCATGCATGTGGTAGCCACATCGACCGGCATTGATTTAGAGCCTCATTGTTTGGTTGCCATCCGTTGATCGGATAGTTTCAACGGCTTCCGCGGTCGCATCCACCCTAATTGCGCGCGAAACAATTCTATTTTGAGATTCAATGGCAATACAAATTGGAAGACTTTTCGTCATAACATACACCTTTGAGCTTGTCTGATGTTGTGGTGATTCGTAAAGCAAGCGTAGAGCTGGAAGACGCGGATCGGCATACTGCGCTGTAGCTTAAGTTTGTCTTTGTCGAACCAATTCAATTAGGTGACCTGCAAAGTATTGTCGTAAGATAGATGAGAAGTTTTTGGATTAACCGAACCTAAATCGAATGATGTAAAGTATTGGAGGATGAAAGCGCGAGATGATTGTTTGTGAGCAAATGTCTTTGCTTGTTTCTCAGCGTCAAAATGATTCAGCTGCGATTTCGCACTAAGCTCAACCTGGATACATGAATTCTGCTGCTTCCATTGTCATATGTGTATGTACATTGGAAAGAAAGTAGATGTGAGAAAGGAATTGAGCCTATACCTATACAAAAAACGTAATTCAACGATATGTAATTCAGATCACGGTGGAATTTGATTTCTCGGTCATGTTGTAGATAAGTCTCTATTGAAGTGTGAGATGCATGAATCATCTTTTAGTCCGAAGCTATGCTGTCTGAGCTTGTAGAATTAGCTGCAACGGGCTGAGAATTATTTGATTCTGAAGTCTCAAAATTAAATCATAGCCGTTCGAAAGACCACTATTTCAGCATCAAATGGTCCTCTCAGTTATCAGACCACCTGAACTGCCATCTTCCAGTACCCTGATCGGATACTTGTACAGTACGATGAGGATTTCGAATTTGCCCGGAATGCTCACCTCCCAAATCTTTTCAATTCCCACCATCGTAATGGTGGAAAAGTGATTGCAGCCCACGCAAATCCGACATAGTTACCCATCTACACAAGGTTAGCCATTGAGAGACATGACACGCAGTACAAATGTAACTTACATCAGCTCCATACTCTCCGACGAGTGCAGCAACTGGGCCGATATACCATACTTGTGCCATGCAAAGGATAGCACCCACCCAGCCGACCAGAAATGCTACAATGGCAGCTATCCCTAACGGCAATTGTTCGCTTCGATTCCAGATATCCCATCTCCACGCTCTTTCATTGTTCCTTCTGAACAACAGATGTTCCTCCAGCGTGATAGCAATCCAAATCGATACCCAGTAACCCATGAGCGCAAGAAAGTTGGTGAAGATCGCTGCAAGATGGTCGCGGCCAGCTAAAGCACACACGGTATAGATGACCACTCCAATGGTATTCCACACAACCCTAGGGACACGTTCAAGGTACCGGCCCAGGATCTGGAAATCTATTCCACTGGAATAGGTCGGAGGGACAAGGTTCGCAATAAGTCCTAGGGCCACAACAACGCTGCAAAAGCTGCCGAAACTTCCAAGTGGTCGATAACCTTCGACGATAAGAGCTCCTTGAGAGACATTGTAAGCTGAGTGGAAGGTTTCATCTGTATGTGTTCCCGATGCTAAACCTATTCCGAGCATGAAAGCAAATGTAAAGCTAAATGACAACCCAATCATAGTGATGCCAAAGATTTTCCATCTTGGTGTCCTCTCCGGATAATATACGAGGTAATCTGCAGCTCCACCACCATAGGTTATCGCAGCCGCGAGAGATAGGCTGAAGAATGATATGCGATTACCGATTACCGTGCGTGGATCTCCTTCTGAAGTGCTCGATACGTCAAACTTAGGACCGGCCACACCAGCAAGGATAGACAATACTACGAGCTGTGGAAGCCAAGCGTACCGTTCGTAATAGTGGAACATCTGGTATCCAAAACTCGTGACAACCCAAGCAATAATGGCAACAATGACTATTCCTACAGCAATAGACATGTTATTCGTAGACACAAATGAAAGTATTTGTCCCGCAATGACACAGTCGATGAGGGCGTAACCGAGAAGGACAATGATATTGAGTAAGACAACAATCTTCACAGGATACCAGCCCATAGTGTACCTTGCAAATATCATTGTCCGATTTCCTGAACGAGGCCCGAATGTTGCGGTATAGGCGACTGCAAGGCATCCAACCAGCATTCCTAGGACAGAACATAGTACAGAATCCAAAAACCCCAAGTGGAATATGGCAGGCCCCAGCATTCCCAAAGTGATGTTGTTCGCAGCAAGGTTGATAGAGAACCACATGATTGCAATCTGCATATATCCGAGGGATTTCAAGTCATGACGTTCGTCTGGCTCAACCCTTTGTATGCCTCGAGCTTCCAAATTGTAGGCAAGCAATCGTCGCTCAAATGACTGGAGAAAGTTTTTAAACTTTCCAGTTAAGTTTTCGTGGTCCCGTATCTGCTCATTGGGGGTAGCATCACTCTCTCCGAGCTTTGGAGCAAGGACTGGGCCTTTCTCAATATCCTGACGGTCGTTAGCCCTCATCGTAACCTATTACTGTCAGCTATTCTTTGATCCGAATTAATGGGGAAGCATGAATCCTTTCGCAGGTATGAACCTGATCAAGTTCAAGCCGTCTTTCTCAGAACGCCTCCTTGCAATTGTCTAACCTCTCCGTTGGAAAGATAGAAAAAATTACTTGGTATGACGAACACCGGCTCATGCATTTTCGAAAAGATACCTTGATCCAGCCAGATATATCTGCTCCATGATTCCCGCTCCATATGGGATCGTACTTAAGTACTTTTTGTCACTGTTTAAGACCGCTTAATATCTTTTTAAGTTGCGCTACCGCGATATGCCGGTCTTGATTCAATTATAATGAATTCGAAAAATGCTGAAAGGGCTTGCGAATCTGTAGAGACAATTGATAGACAACTTAGATTTGAAATTCAAGACTTGAGAAAATTCTGATGTTAAGATAGGTTGCTTAAGCCGGCCGGCATAAAACCCCACATGCCGTACTTCGGCGTCATATCTGTATTTTTTTTTCTATCAAAATTTTCATTTTCAATGCGGAGGCTTCCTTTAAATGAAGAGTTTGACTTTGCTTTTGCCAACTAGGAACTGAAAGAAAATCTAAAATATAATCGAAGTAGTTTCTATCCTTATCGTTGTATTCATAGCCTACTCTACGCTAGCTCTCAAAGTCGTTTCTGACTGACTTCCCTTGATATGGACATCCAAGCCATACGAATGACCCCAACCGTACGTAGGAAAGCACCGAACAGACAATAGAGATTGGTTGATACTGTGAGAATTCAAAATTCGCCAGTAGCTGCTCGGCAAGTGTACAGATTTCGTAAGTCCTAACCATAGTAGAGAAGATTAGAAGACAGTCTTTCTAAAGCTATCGAGAGGTACATCTGATGGGAATTAGGACTATATTTGCTTCTTTCATCCTGAGTCTATATGTGCTATTTGGTCAGAAACGCTTGGTAGTTCAGCACTTGGCGCATTGCAGAATCTGCTCTTCTCGTTGTATCTTTAGTTCTCTGCGACTGAACTCTTGGTCTTCAAACCGGACGAGTTCTCAAGACCCAATACGCAGATGATATTCTGCGAGTGATATTGAATACTGAATGTAAGGGTCACACAGAATGTTGTATCCGCCACTAACACCAGCGAGGATGAGATTAACACCAATGGTGGAGGACCTCTGTGGTTTCGAAGCAAGAAAATTGTTTTGCAACGGGACAGGATGGTTCGTCTGAACATAGTATTACAAACAAACCCCTCTTTAGATTTCACAATCATTGAGCGAAAGATCGTCCTTGGGTCTTTCTACACATATATCATTCATTTCGCCCTTTCTCACTGATTTTTAACCTCATATTTGATCCACAACGCAAGCCTTACGGATTATGATCGGAACCAATAGCCGTCGAGAGTGCACATTTGGATGTCCATAGCTCTCATATGGGGTTATGTGCCGGCCGATAATTCCTATACCTCGGATGAGAAGCACTACGCAAGGTTCGGACGCGATATCTTAATAGAACCTCTCGATCTACGCTCGTCGTGCTGCGTAGAATTGTTTCCTCTCATTTACCTTATTCGCAAGAAACAAGGGCATCTTCAATTTTCGGTATTGCGTTTTGTTCCTTCCCCACGGTCTTCTGAAAGATACTCTCGAACTTTCTTTTGTCGTCTCATGGCCTGCCAATCCATCACTTTGCCAGGGACATCTGACACAAGATCCACATACCACAAGCGATTCCCTCTCGCTAAATAGAGCACATCTTGTATAAACCCGAATCCTATACCAGCTAGGAGGCCAATACGTGCAGTTCGCGCTGCTGTAGGTAATGGAAATTTATCTTTGCAAACGCATTAGCCACCATTTGGTCATGCTCAAATGGGGAAGAACATACTCCACAAACTAAATGCTCCCGCCGATCCCAACCCGGCACAAACAGTATTCACTGCATCTTTCTCCCCTAATCCTAACCGTCCGGCAACTCCAAAAAGCCCACCGCCTTCAATCTGCCCCCATCTCCAATCACTTCTTGTTCCTACTAAACCCTCCCTGAGTCTATCTACCGCCTCTTCAATGGTAAAGAACAACAGTGTCCAGATTCCTACCTTGATGCCCATGAGAGCACCCTCTCGTACAGCCCCCAAAGCCACGTGGTAGTTTTTCGTCTTGTGGTATAGGAACCATCCTGTCTGCGATTTGGGTAAACGGTGGGCGTTTTCGGCGCGGTATCGTAAACCGGCCATCAAGCCGCCTTGTGTCATTCCAAGAACAACGCCGCAGAAGAAACCAGCGGATGTGGAGAGGACAGCGCGGACGGGGTAGGGCATACCCAGGCGACGACGGTCATAGGTAGGAGTTGTTGAGAGCACAGAGGGTTCAGTAGTAGAAATTGAATCCATTGCGGGTATCACGACGGATTGGCTCTGTGTAAAAAAACTTTTATGGTGCGACTTTTGCGCATCTCTACTATTTCTCTGCTATGAACGGAAAGCTTCCAGGTTGAAGCCTTCCATTGAAACTGATGAGAAGCTTGGACCATCACCAGCCGAGGTTCGTAGGGTGGCAGCCAAGCACACTAGCTGACTCATTCGCTTTGTGGTCCGTGCCTGAATTCCATTGGTATAAGAACTTCGCCCTTCTCCCTCTCTCTTAATTTCTTTTTTCCTTCTTCATACTTACCTTCTTGGGGTCGCTTGGGATCAAGAATCCGAGCACCTAGAGAACCGTCCTGCATTGCACAACGCGGCGATCGGATCTCTACTGTTCTCCTTCGGGGGCACAGCTGGGGCAATTTTTGCTGGCAAACCTATCCTTTTTCATTGATCTGCTCATTATTGGTGGGCTGTTTAGGAAAGAGTTCGGTATCTACTGTCTTGTGATTGTGAGATTATGGATCGTCAGCTTGCATGATTCTTAAATGTCTTGTTCTTTTGTGAAGGTATGACTCTCTTGGATATCTTACGGCTAGATCGTAGCTTAGAATTCAAATAGCTTTCATCAAGTGCGAGCCTATCCTTCTCCCTGTTAGGCCGTTGGATGCTTGTCCATAGCGTCCGTTATCGCCTTTCCCCATCTAGTTACGTTCCATGGCCGCACTGGACGTTATCACCTACGTCCCGTAGAATATGTAATCCCTAAATAGTATAATAGGAACAAATCCGACTTTGGTTCACTCTGCTTCTGCAGCATTGATCCATTAGCCGCCTCTTACGGCAACGGATGCTTGAACGTCGTGAGTACCTAAAGAATCTACTGCCTCAAGAAATGGTCCCGAGTTCTCATTTCCATAATTTGAATGCACCTCATAACACACGAAGTAGGAACAGAGCTACCACAACTGAGTGTAACTTTGATTATCCTGTATAGGGACACGATAAGATCAATACAATCTGGGAAATTATGCTTGTGCGTCTAAAGGGACATTCCTTTGGTAAATCGGAGATGGAATCGGCTTGTCATCCCTTCTAACATCTTTAATATTTATCAATCTTTGCTGATCGTCGGATCCCAGCCGGAGGACTCATAAGCCCCAGTATCCAGTTCCTTCATATCTTCCTCGTCTAACTCGAAATTGAAGACGTCCGCATTTTCCTCAATCCTCGTTAAATTAACCGTCTTCGGTAGCGGAACGAAACCCTACACAACCGAAACATTAGCATCTACCCCTACATTCGCGCATAATAATTGAATCAGAACAGCTGCTTTACCATTTGGAGACTCCATCTTAAGAGCACCTGCGCAACACTCCTCCCATGCTTCTCCGCCAACTTCACCAAAACTAGCTCGTCGTTCCTCGTCGCTCTAATCAGCGGCGAATACGCCTCCATCACAATCCCCCTCTCGCGACACCAGTTCACGATATCAGGCCTTGCCATCCACGGATGCAGCTCCACCTGATTCACACTAATAACGCCCTCCTTCCCCCACCCTTGCTCCTTAATATACGCCTCCAACTCCTCCAAATGATGGTCCCCATAATTACTCACCCCGATACTCCTAATCTTCCCTTCCTTCACCCCCTCGACCAGCGCCTTCCACGCGCCTAGCCTGTTCTCTTTTCCGCCATAGGGCGCGTGCAGGAGGTACAAGTCTATGTAGTCCAGCCCGGTTTTCTCAAAGGTCCCCGCGATGGCCTTTTTGGCGCCTTCATAGCTGATCTCGCGTGGAGGGACTTTGGTGGTGTAGAAGAGGGCGGAGCGCGGGAGGCCCGAGGCAAGGAGCGCTTTGGCGCAGGGACCTTCGTTGTAGTAGCCTACGGCGGTGTCGACATGGCGATAGCCCGCTTTGAAAGCGTGGGAGACCAGGGCTTCAGCTTCAGCGGCGGGGCTGAGAAGTAAGTTAGGAGGGATGGTGTATGGGGAAGGGAAAGGGGTGTTACGTTTGGTAAACTCCGAATCCGAAGATTGGGATATCATAGCCAGAGGGCATGGGTAAGGTGGAATCAATTTTGAGTTTGGAGGTCATGGTGGAGGAGAATCGGGCTGATTGCTGAAAAGGGGAAGATAATAATAGTTTAGGATGGGATGTCTTCAGTTCGTTGATAATTCGAAATGAATTCAAAGCGTATCGCATAATAGTCTTACTGAAGCGTTACACGAGATAAAATGTTCTGATAACTTCTTGATATGATATCTAATCGTTCGGTGAAAAGTACAGTATGAAGAGCGAGGCTCGGATTTATTACATGATGTCAGGACGGGAACGGCGTTTAAGGTTAGTAATGAGACCTCCGGAGATAGACGGTTATAACTTTGAAACAACTCTAAAAGCTCTTGATGGATTACACTACCGTAAATGCTACCCTTATGCGTCTCTAACATGTAGTGATTATTAACGTTGTAAGTCGTTGTACTTTAGGCAAACCTGAAGTAGAATGTATGTTGACAGATGAATAAGTTCTATGACATTGTGTTTGTCTTGTTTGTTAGAACTATGTAACACGTCACAGGTCAATCTCGGCAACAGCGATTTCTATTCGAACAAGCTCTCGTGAATATGATAACCGAAACACATCAACTTCCCACAAGCGGAAGGCGCTAGAATAGTTAGCAAAATGCGTCTGATAAAAAACAACATAGAAAAGAAGGATGGCTCGAGTAGTGCAACTCTTCTCCCTGAGGAGCCTGAGGATATGGTAATCCTTTACCCCACGTACTCGTCTTCACGCGTCCTGCATCTAGCATTTTTATAACTCCTACCTCTCAGTGGCATGCCTACAATCTCATCCGCCCAACCGATCTGATCCGCGCGTCTGCAATTCGGCGAGTCACCAATGAATCCAGCACTGGGAGCACTTCCTCCCAGCGCGTCCATACCAACCTCACCTTACGCGTCACATCGACCAATTTCGACACCGCAGCATCCGCACTCCACGTTTCCGGCCGGGTCGCAGTCGAAAATCCATACGTAAGACTCGGCGGCTTTCACACCCTCGACCTTGAACTGCAGCGGAACTTCACGCTCGAGAAAGCCGATGGCTGGGACAGCGTTGCGCTGGAGATTCTGCGGGAAGCCACGGATCAGACACGGAGAGTCGAGGTCTGGGCGGTGATCATGCAGGAAGGGCTCGCGAACATCGTGCTCGTGACGGTGCATCAGACGATCCTGAGACAGAGGGTCGAGGTGCCAATTCCGAGGAAACGGAGAGGAGGTATTGCGGACCATGAGAAGGCGCTAAATAAATTCTATACGACGACGCTAGAGACGATACTAAGACAGGTGGATTTGAGCGTTACTCCTCCGCCACCGTTGCTACTTGCTTCTCCCGGCTTCACTGCTGCGGGTTTTCAGTCGTTTATCAAGGCGCAGGCGCAGTCGAAGGGGGATAAGGCGCTTTTGGCGCTGCTTCCGAAGATTATCGTAGCACACTCGAGCTCGGGACATGTACATTCGTTATCTGAGGTCTTAGCCTCCCCCGCTATCACAGCTCAACTGTCAGACACGAAATACGCGAGAGAAACGTTACTGATGGATAAGTTCTTCTCGCTACTTCGTGCAGATGATGCACGGGCCTGGTATGGGCCCAAAGAAGTAGAAAGAGCCGTTGAGAAAGGCGCAGTGGGTCGTGGAGGCGGAATCCTGCTGATTAGCAATTCCCTATTCCGTAGTAATGATATTGCGGAGAGGAAACGCTGGGTAAGGCTCGTAGACCGGGTAAGAGACGTGGAGGGTGGTGAGGTAAGAATCCTGAGTAGCGGGCATGAAAGCGGCAAACGACTTGAAGGTCTCGGTGATATAGCCGCGATATTAACGTTCGCTATCGAAGATTTAGATGAGAGTGATGAAGAAGAGGAAATTGATAGGATACCTGATAGTGGCGATGGCGAAAATGCCCAAATATGATTTCCGTAAGCAGACTCAGTCATAGAACAATGAGACATGCAAATATTGCATATGGAGAGTAAATAGATTGGGCATCTCAGAAACTGGTCTTTGATTGAGTGACTAGCTAAATTCTGAAATAAGGTAGGAAATAACTCATCGACCCTACGATACTGACTAGGAAAATCAAAAAAGCAAAGTGAATATTTACATGGGAAGCTATGACTCCAAGAAATGAAACATATCGCAAGATATTCGATCTTCAATAAACAGCAATCCCGTTGACGCCACCGGTCCAATTGATCATGCAAGTCTGACAGCATTTCCTGCCTTGATAATCAAGGTGAAGATGGCCCCTATTCCGATGAAGAAGACTGCGGTTCTAACTTCGGGAGCGACGTCGTCGTTGGCGATGTACACCTTGTTGTAAGCATATCTGCTGGCGATGTAGGTTCCGGACAGGATGTTTAGCCACTTATTATCGACACCGGCGATGTTAGCCGCGACAACAGCAGCGGCGTAGAGACCGAGATTCTCGAAGCCGTTAGCTTGAGCGCCCTCAGCACGTTGGATGCGGCCTTTGGTTTTGGCATCGATGGTCTCGTCTTCTTCAAGACGGCGGGTGAAGCTGCGGGGCTCGCGCATGTGGTAGGGTTTCTTTGAGGCAGCCTCATATGTGTTTACTGAGTAGACATGAGGGGCGAAGGCGAGCATCCATGCAGCGGGGATGGTGTAGAGAGAGTAGTTGCCGGAGAGGCCTGAGAAGAGGGAAGCCATTGCTGATTGGTGTGGTTGGTGGTTGAGTTTTCGGACGAGTGAAAACGGTGCTTATGCTAAGCCTTTGAGAGGAGCAGTAAATGGTATGTGCGAGTAGCGAGTTGAGCTTAAGAGTGAAAAGCTATGGTAGATGCTTTGGAGCTTTGAAGTTGATGATTCTGGTTTGGAGATTCTGATATCAAGTTCGACGTTCCCATCAGGCCCCTTTATGTAGTTCATGAGCCGTCTCATATGTGTATCAACGACCCCACCGCCAGTTGCTTGTTAATTGAAGGATATGGATAAAAGATAGCGGTCTGCAAGCCCAAATGGTCATTCGGCGATAAAGCAGGGTTTGTGGAACGCTCGACGACGAATGAAGAGTCTGGACATTTGGAATGAGGAATGAGGATCAACCTGGGGGAGCAAGCCTCAAATGACACGACATTCTTTGCTATCATGATGTCTTGGAACAAAGTGAGCGAAAGGATGAAAAAATGCAGCCAAGTGAAGGAGGTATCCATGTTATTCTATGTTGATTCCATGTTCTGAGTATCTTGGTGTTCGATCTGAAGTGATACAGTGGGGGATCGACTTTCACTCCGGACGAAAGTATTCGGGAAATGCTCCTGGTTGGTCAGAACTTGCTCACCTTGCATGATATATGGCAGTACATGTACATGAAATCAATACAATCCTATCGAAGAATTTCTATTGTGGAGATAGCTTTTGACGCACGTTCATACAAATCTATGTTGTTGTACCTCGTTGTCCTTAATATCGTTTGGAGTTGAGGTCGGCGGCCACGGCTGTATTCTTCCGCTTCAGGTCGCCAAGGTAATTCACGTGCAGCGAGACGCCTTCGCGATCTGCAACAAGCGGCAAAACATTCCTACTCCTGCCGAATCAACATGATAATATCCTGACAGCCAACGCTCGTTATGAGCACACGATCGATCGGTAATCGGATCCAGACAACCAGACAAGCAAATGCAGCTCATAAAAAATGCGGGCCGGTCCTGAGCGAAAAAGAGAGACGCAAGCTCGACCGAGAGATAGAACTCCATGAACGTGCTGAGCAGATTAAAGCTCGTGAACAAAGGAAGAAGATAAACGCAAAGCGAAAGATAGAGAGGGAGCAGAAGGAGAACAATGCACGACAACAACTAGGGATCGGGGTGGCCACCCAGTTGGCAGGGTTTAGCCATACACAAAAGAAGTTGAAGACAGGTATGGAGGCATTTTTGCGCACGGGGAAGCTCTCTGCTAGGCGATATCGGTTTGAAGTTTCTAAAGTCCCGAAGGAGACTTTGAAAACTCTGGAGGATGAGCCTGGGGATAGTCATGAGCTGGATGACGAGCTTCTGCGTGGACTTGATGAAGTTGTGCAGATATCACCAAAGGGGAAATCGAAGGATCCCTGGGACGATAACTTACTAGACGATGAAACACTACTGCAATCACTAGTAGAGTCAGGGTCAGAAATAAATCTAAATCCGCAGTCGCGGAGTGATAATCATATATTGGCCGTCGGACCCAAGGACGATCGTTCACAGCATAGGGATCCTGACGAGGATCTAGGTGAAAATAAATTCTCGCAAACCTTTTCCCATTCGACTTCGAGAGTAGGTAAGATACACGCACTATGTGAGGCCAATATACCCATAACTAGAGAGGCTCATGGTGGCGATGAATCAGCCTTGAAGGCAAAAATGCTCTCTCCCTCGATCATCGAGACGTTTGTGGAGCTTTGGGAGAGTGATTCTGAAATCGAGCGAGACCTCTCACAACATCAAGTTGGACATAGGGAGCTGTCGCCTAAGGCTCCCGAAGTATCGATAGATGCTCCCGTCAAAATCCTGAATGCTACCATACCTGATCCTGTTTTTATGGCAGCTGGGTTCTGCTGGGATGCTTTTCTGGAAAGCAATACGCAGATATCCCGCGATCTCAATGACAACTCTCCATGCTCCAAATCACCTAAAAAGCAACCAAAGGTCCCGTTGTTTATGGAGCCCACGTCTAATCGGCCAAGTAAGACTGAAAAAGCACCCAGGTGTGACAGCCGAAGCAGAAACTCTATCCCTTCCAAACGTTTGAATACTTCAAGGACAGACTTTGTTACGGCATCGACCATGCATATGCCTCCTCCTCGACTCCTTCCAAAACAAACGTCCCTCCCCGGATCAGAGGCGAACAAGACTTTTAGCCTCACCAACCTGGGAATTTTCACACAGGATCTCCAAGACATTGTCAACGAAGACTTTCCCTTTACTCAAGGGAACGAAGCAAATAAAATTGACAATGACTTTCCCAGCATTTCCACGCAAGACATGGAGGAGCTTGCTAACGTCAATGTATCCTTCTCCAGCGAAAATGGATGAATCTGTATTGGAAACGGACAGTGTTTAACCCATTAAAAAAAGGGGTTCGATTAGCTCTATGTCGAAGCTTCGCGGAGCATCCATCCCTTAGAGCGATGTCTCCACGACTATCGGCAAGCGAATTAGTATACCTGGAAGATGTGCATAATTGATAATCTTCGTGGACTCGTCAGAATTGATTCGTATAACAATGGAAGTCCTGCTTGATCCGAGAAGGTTTTTGAAGCTCGTTAGACAGGGCATGGAAAGTTTCTGAGCAGATCATAGCAACGGCAGGAGTCAGGAGTAAATACGTGCTTATAGTCTAGATAGCATTGTTTTCCGTTACATGACTGTACTGTGCTAAAAGATAAATATACACTGCGAATTAATCATTATTGTGCAGTGTAATTCAGTTCTCAAGTAATGGAAAGAAGACATGTCTTGAAGGTGATGTTATAGGGTACCTTCGGTACTTTTGGTACCGTACTTCTGTACGTTGCAGATGCTGTCTGTGCTGCCAAGATATTCTGCCGAATCGGCCCACAACACATTTCGAGAACTTCAACCTCAAGTAACGAACTCCTCATCCACAGCCTCAGACACTCTATCCCCAAAGTCATAACCATATTCCGACGTCAACATGGAGAACGAACGCGGTGAACTCGTCGATCTGTAAGTCGCATCAACTCAGCTCGTGGGAGGTTGTGAACTTCTGCTCAAACGAATTTCGAGTTTGCGGCTAACAACTAGTTTTACAGTTATGTCCCTCGCAAATGCAGCGCGACCAACCGTATCATCAAGGCTAAGGACCATGCTTCAGTACAAATCTCAATCGGTAAGGTTGATGATAATGGACGCTATATCGGAGAGAACCAGACCTATGCTCTATCTGGTTTCGTCAGGGCGATGGGCGAGTCGGACGACAGCTTGAATAGACTAGCACAGAGAGACGGTTTCCTGAAGAACGTCTGGAGTGCAAGCCGATAAATGTGTCGGTATTCGGGCATGAGTACGTATATGGATTCCCTAGCATACGCTACACCGAATATTTAGGGGCTGATTGCAGAAGCAGGCATTTGACTATGGCGTACTATGACTTCACGGCTTCGATGGGAGGTGGAATAAGGGCTGTAGTGTCTACGATAGATGGAATTGGGTGCAAGATTCTATAAACTAGAAACAGTCCATGAGCAATATCTCATCATGTGCTCGCCCGTACCATTTCATAGTTAAGCTTGCACGTGATCTACCCGACCACGCCGACGTGGAGCCGAAGCTCTTTAAATATTCATCCTCTTCCTCTTACTTATATCTAACCTTGAATATCAGCAAGTTTTTGTTCCTCCTAATAACGCTGCTTCGGCCGATCAAGGCTCGCCCATTCGCACTTCGGTGAACTCAATGATTGGGCGAGCAGAGTTAATACGGTCCGTAGAACAAGTTTGTCGTCCTAGAACCGCTTCCTGCGGGTGGCTGGAGCTAGAGCCGGAACCTCACTCTGTCAGGCGTGAGCGTTCCGGTAGACAGCGATCACCTTCAGAAGTCCCGAGCAGTTAAGTCTTTGCCGGGTTACAGATACGGGTGTCACATATCATTCTTCTTCGACTTTCGGATGTGCAATCCTCAGAATTGGATTTCGCACCGACGCCTTCTATTGTATTTGTCCCGTGTAGCTGCCTCGATGATTCCCTTTCCCTAAGAATGTTGTGGTAAGTAGAGATGTATGGGATTTGCAACTCCCCTTAGAAGTTCTTGCTATACGAGTGCGTCCACGTTTTGAATATAATAGTTAGCACAATTTTTCCTATACATGCGTTTAACTATCATGTGGATCAATACCGAAGACTTACCCATCGTGCGCGAAATAGACTCGATAAAATTGAAACCATGCGGCAGACCGGATCAATGAGGGCATATGAGACTCTAAATTACCTTAACTTACGGCAGACCAATTTCTCTTCTCACAAAGCCATAAATACACATAATATTACTAGAAGAAGGCTGTTGGATCATGGCGACTCCGAAATTAGTTTACTGAGCTTATAGATGGCATAAGGCTCTTGGAGATTACGTCTTCAAGCGCAGGAACTACATCCATCTCACTATACGTTTATCACTAATCAATCTTATCCTTATACGTACCACTCACTATAGGTATATACAATAGTTTCTATACCTAATCTCACAAAACATTTCGAATCTTCCTTCGCCTCTGTGATCTCCGCAAGCATAGAATCTAATTGACTGCATCATTGAATCTCATTTCTTCACTTAGAATAACGCAATCTCTTTGAATTCAAGTCATGTTATTTTGTTTTTCGCACGGAAAGGGTTCATCCGGGGATTCAGGTTTCCATTTTAGGACACGCCAGGGCAGATGTATCATATCGAGAACCGCAGTTCCTGAAAGTGTTAAAGCACCTTTTGCATTGCGCAAACAAGTCTGCATAAGTGTTCCATATCATATTGCTTGATACATTAGAAACTAATCACCCCAGGTTTCTCCCTGAATAATGGAGAGCATGTCATACGGTAGTGAGACGGTTTCTCTCGAGGTCAGGGTTCTAAACATGTCGCAAAAGCTGGGTTATGCCAGCCCTATGGTGGGCTGATGTTCTCTGGGGCTTATTTCCAGCGCAGAACAGATGATGATATCATCAAACGGTGGGTTTTGCGGTGAAGCTTAAGACGTTACATATGGCATTAGGTTCAAGGGGTAGTTAAGGTTGAGTATAGTGACTAAGCAACGTCGAGCACGAACCACGACCGTACGAGAGATGTCGGGAAGATGTTGACGGCACTTCCAAGGATGATATGCACTTAACCTAGAAAAGAGTAGTGACGAAACCGAAAGTGCGCATGGCAGCAGCAAGCCCGCACGACAACAGGCACAATAAGGTAAAAGCTGTCACAAAAGGAGCCTATTAGGACTTCAATAATTCATCGCCAATCGACTTTTCCGTCGGTCGAGTTTATTGCTATGACCTTCTAGGGAAGATGGCGGGAACGGCGCGGGTTCTCCCTCCTCCGCTTTTAACCTTCCCCAGCAGTCACTCTCCCCCAGCCTCCAAAGTTTGCTTTTTACTCGAGTTAACGAGTTTCCAGGTTACAATTTACAATTTATCATTGTTACGTTCACCATAGGTTCCAATCTCTAAGAGGCGGGGTAGCATATCCAGCCGGAGGGAGTACAATTCTGGTTCACTAAGGTAATACTGTAGTTCTACCTTCCCGGTCTACACAGCCTGTACACGACTTTATACAAAGCATGGGTTGCATTTCTTGTATATTGCGGCAGTCCCCTTGATGGCTTGGGCGACCCCACGAGAAAGAATGACGGGTACGATGCCCGTATGGGAGGTTTATGTACCAATGGAAGCGAGAAACGGGGCGAGACTAGATCAATAAGCTTCGAAGCGGGATCGGATTTTTATGTATTGCTTGCATGAGCTTAGGTTGAGGAGTTATGAGGAAACAACAGCATCTTCAACTCTTTACCACTTAACTACCTTACCTACTCCTCGGCCTAAGGTACCTAGAACTTGCCGTCGCCCAGCTCACAATCCAGTTACAGCGCGTGACAGGTTAGTATCTCGACCTTGTCTAACCTTGCTGCATTTCCCCACCTATTAGGCCTGGTTATGGCGTTATATTCCCCCCGACATAAGCTCCCGTCTGCTTCTATCTGTTGCTGCCACCCGACTGCCACACACTTACACTTACACCCACACCCACACACACACCCATCCACCCACACGAAAGAGGCTGGAAGGGACACGGTTCGACAAGCTTCTCGGGGATGTATGAGAAAGAGAAAGCAGACATTTGACACTTTATGAAAGAGGAGGCTAGGAGGGATTGTCCATCGTTGCTAGGCATTCTTTTCTGGGGACCAGTTAAGGTAAGTGGACCTGGAAGTAGTACCTGAAGGTGAGTGAATGATTCGAAGTGGCGCTAATTCCCAGCTACCCCGCTTCTTTAGAAAACCTTACCTTACTTACTTTACTGGTAGTCCAGGTACTTGTACAATACTTGTACAAGATCCATCATATCCTTCATACCAAGTTTACACCACGACTTAGGTACTGATACTCATCTTCGACGATCATTCTTGCGTCTTCCAAGGCGTAGACAAGCTTGCAAACTGTGTACTGGTCCTCCCCCCCCCCCCCGGGCTTGCTCTACTATGGATCTTTCCAGCCTCCCACCTTTTTTGATGTAAGAGCCCGTTCTCGTTACCCTTGCAGACTTGTGATCTCCATATGCACCAGTTCGTCCATCTACCTACTTCAATATCATGACCATGAACCCAAGTTGAAACCTTTGATCATTTCGACCATCTGGTCCTCTCGAATAGAAGGAACGCGCAGAAAGTGAATTTCAGTGCTGTCCAAAAGGCATGAGAGCTATTTGACATTCACCTCTCAGTCATACCGCCCAGCGCGTGCCCAAGGACGCCAGAGTTACGACCCCTCAGTACCAGGCGATACAATGTCGTAAGGTGTCCAGATCCCTATACTTTTGTCACCAGTACCTCTGCACTTATTTTAGTGAATATTCTTCCCAAGTTTTTGATTTTGAGCCTCCTGCACTCATGTGATGCTGACGTAGTAACTTACCGGTATAGAACCTCACCAACTACGAAGCGCAACCTTAAACCGATGCCGATGACAGCATCCCCTTCTCAACTCAATATTTCTGCTGCGGATCCTACCACTCTTCATGGTATGAATCACCAAATGGATCCGTTCGGCTCCTATCATCCGGCACAAGCACCTCCGCCCATACCAGCAGCAAGCCAGGCATCGACGAACCCGAGGAAACGGCGAGCTTCCGAACAGCATCTGATGCAGAACCCGACCATGGCCGGGTCTGCATCAGCCGCAACCGGTTATGCTGATCCGGGAGGCCTTGTCTCAGGAGGCGCGCCTGCGGATATCGAAACACCGACGCAACCGGTAGCGAAAAAGGGTCGCACAAACACGCCGTGGACACCTGCTGAGGAGCAAAGATTGAAGCAGATGAGAGATGCTGGAAACAGCTGGAGTGAAATAGCAAAAGTAAGAAACTTTAGAAGATTATCTGGTCCCATGATTGTATGCTCGGAATCGCCTGTCGTTGCTCCAACCTCTCAAGGGTGACGACTGCTAGGGCTGAAACCTACCTACCCATCAGACCCGATTCGATCAGACCGGTTTGATCCTTCCGTCGTTTCCTTCAACCGAAGTTGATCGACATGTGTCGACCGACTCAAAATGGTCGACGTCAAATGAAACAAAGCAAATCCCTAGAGAAAGAGAGTGGATGCGCTGACTGTATTTTGTGAAACTAGACATTTCCAACAAGAACGGAAGGGAGTGTTAAGAAACATTGGTATAAGGTACTTCGTTCCTAAAGCTACCCGAATGAAATGAACAAATACTCACAGCGGATATTATTAGGATATGCATTATGCTGAGTTTGCCGAAGATGAGGTTTGTTTGATGCCCAATTCTGGTCCCCGGATACGAATAATGCCCATATCTGACTTGAGGACCAGAGCGCTGCACTCCTCGCAGCCATCAAAGAGTATGAAGCGAGCAAGTGGAAAGTTATAGGCGCCAAAGTTGGCAAACCCGCAAAGGTACTTAGAACATTCCGTTACCAACCGACATGTCGTATATTTCCCGTGATCCTTACCATTGCGCAATTGCTAACTTGACGTGTTTGCCACAGGCATGCGAACAGTACGCGAAGGAGCATTTCGGCGGGAAAATTTGATCTTTATCATCACGGTCTGCATCTTCCCGGTTTAGCGATCTTGTTCAATGATACCAGCTCTCTTTCACGATGGAGCATTGCATGTGCACGTCTTGTCCGCAGCTGTCCAATGTTCTGGATGGATAACGAGTCTACTTTCTATTTGGCAAGGTCAACCGGCATGGCTCAAGGGTTCAGGTGGGCGCATGATGGTCAGTTACTCAACCACTTCGGCGACTCATCTTCTTTCTTATCTCTTGCCTTTCATTCGTCTGTTTACCAAGCAATGATTCTTCGGATAGCTGGACAGGGTAAAATGGTGTCATTTTGGTCTTTGAAAGGTCTGGAGGCGAAAACATTGGATCAATTTCCAAGCTCGCTACGAAGGAGACCTTGGAGCGTGGGCAATAATTGAGATGTAATAATCGGGTCAGGAGGGGAGGCTTCCGTATCCCCAATCCTGTCCCTTCTTCTACTTTTCTTGTGTCTTCTGCTTACCGTCGTTGATGACTGAATACCTTCGTCGAAGTCGATGGCCGTTCATTTACTCTTTTTGCCCCACAGTCACTCCCGTCCTACAGTACGCATCGCTCCCGCAGGTGGCACATATGCGGGCTGCCTGGCGAGATCGCCTCATCTGCACTGATCACCCAACATCCGCGCGCTCAGATTCAAACTCTGTGGGCTCGTGCTACGGTCCATCTGGTCCCTGAGTCCTCGGATGGTAGACCGAACCAGCATGTTGGGCGACGACCAGGTGCAGGAAACGATTTGAAGATCATTGTTTCGGCCAACCCGTTTCGCAAAGGAGAATGCCGTCGAGAAGGTCCATCACTCCATCCTTCAAGGTTGGCAGCGTTGTATCTGGGGCTGGAGCGGCAAAGTGCGGAAGCCCGTTGGAGGGGCGATACGTATATGCCCTGGTGACGATAGATGGGGCCCTCCACTGATCCAACGTGCTCCCAGGTGAGAGCTTGTCGGTACCTTGTTGTTCCTATGCTGTTGGGGGGCTTAATAGGCTAAATTAAGGCCGTAAAGGGCCCAACTTGAGCGCTGTGACCTACTGGCCTTTCATATCGAAAACCGTATCAGGTAAAATTTCAGATGAGGAAAAGGATAATACTGACCAGTCAACGGTGCGCAAAGGTCGCGAAAAGAAAAAGTGGCTAGGACAGATGACTGGGTTCATTCGGATTATTTTTTAATTGTTGTCTCGCTTTTACTCGAGAATCTGCCTCTTTTCCCTGTTCTTGATGCTGGTAATAATCATGCTCGCCGGTCATCAAAGAATTATAGAATATGTCAGCCATGATCATGGGTAGCCGATGCGGTAGCGTTTGGACTGGATGCAAAAACAAATGGAATTGATACAAACACCAGCCTCCACAACCTCCACACCAATTATTATTGACAGCAAAAAATCGACAAACAAACCTGCCACGCCTGCCTAGCTCACGCAAAAGCTCTGCGGGCTTGTCTTGGCCCAACGGACGACCAGCGCCATGGTGTTCTCCTCAAAACGCCTGGCACAACGGTTCGTTCGGCGCGCCTGGAGAAGCGGTTCGCCGAAGAGATCAGAAGATGGGAAATTTGGTGCATTCATGCCATGAGCCATGAGGGAACCGCTCATTTTTTTTTTTGGCGCGTACATTGACGATAATGTAACACACTTGATGGATGTTGAGGAAAGCACAAGATCCGGTCCGATGCTTTCCAATCGTCATTTCCTTGTGCGCTGTGTACTCGTACAGTACGACAGGAGAGTACCAGCTGAGGCGCTGAGGCTCCTATTCTTCCTTCTTCCTGCTGGTACCAGTCCTCATGCACAACATAAGATTAAGGCCTTAAGATGAACAGCGCTTGATGAAGTGATATCAGAGAGAGATGAGAGAAAGGTAGCATATCAATTTCCCATGAGACGTCCAGAAGTACAGTAAAAATAAACCGTGCGCGCCGGTTGTTGGTTACGCCGATACAGTAAGATACTCGTGAGTACATACTGGTACTGTACGTACATTTGGATGCGTAACTGCTGGTTATGGCCCTGCCCTGATGGGAAGGAAAGCCCTGATGGGAAGAGGAAGGCATGCACAGCGGCCACTGCGGCTAGCTACGATCGGTACTAGAGTCGACTAGAATTTAGACGACACCTCAAGACCCAAAAACGCATTTCCAACCTAGCCAAACCTCAACCGATCCCCCAACTTCATTATTCATTATTATTATCCTCCAAGACCAGATCGTTTCTTGTCTATCACCCAACCGGACCGTTTAGTTTTCAATTAGCAATTAATTCGGAGCTATAAGTGAAGCCATTCAGATCTATCAAGGAGCTGGTTACTGTAGCTGATGCTCGATTATTGCGACCTCGTGGAGGGCACGCTGCGATCTTCAGCAAGCTTTCGTTTCCGGGCACCCGCTAGGAAGTGTAAGCGCATATAGGCAAGGCCCTTTGTTATACCTCCTACCTCCTGAAACGGCATCCGCATGAGGTAGAACTCTTGACGCCAGCCAGCATGATTTGCGTCAGAGAGGGAATACAGATGTTCAAGATCAACATAACGGCTAAGTGCATATTCCTAGTATTATTAGTGGTTCCTTGTTATTCCTCTTGTCTGCAATACCAAAGTTTGCCAGCTGTTTGTTCCCCAACGGCTACAGTACCATACTTGTTCTACACAGGAGATATGACATGCTGCTTCTTCCCCGGTAGTAGACTGTGCACAACCCCCCCAATCCCCCATCATTCCCATCCCCCATAGTCCCCGCTACAGGGAGCGGAGCGGCTTCTGCTCCTCGCTGTGTCTTCCCTGAGTTTCCCTGTGCTCGCTCGCCAGTCCAGCCTGTCGTTTTCATGGTGATGTGCACGCGCGGAAGTCGAACATCGTTCCCCCCTCCATACCGGGTTGCCCTCCAAAATGCTCACGCAGGCTTGCTAATCTTAGCCACAGCGTAATCTGTATCTGGCATAAAGGGACTTACCTTCATGTGCCGGAAACATCAATTGCCACAACATCGAATGGCAAAGCATTCATTCATTCAAGCATCAAGCATGCAAACTCCTGCAACGGCTTGGTAGATCTTCTGCGGACCTTCTAGAAATAAGGCTACCGCTGGGCGCAGAGGTCAGATCCCATATGGTTCCAGCGCTTTTCTTCAGGAAAGGCCTTCAATTTGCCCCGGTAGCCACTCAAAAGTCGAGGCCTGGCGCATTGCAACATGCTAGATAATTACGATGACTCTCAACGATCTAGTGCTGGGGGCTGGTGATCCCGGCAAATGATCACCGCATTATGCTTGCAGCAGAATGGCTATGAAGCTTGCCCATCTCAGGTAATTGACTACTGTTCAGGAACATTGACCGTCTCGTGGAAGAGCCATTGCTCTTGTGCTTGGACTTGTACCCGTGTGGCAATTGCACGGGACCGCTGGCTTTGATGTGGATAGAAAACCTCCGGTCTACTCAATGCTCTTGATCCTGCGCGACTTTGCAAAGTTATAATGCACAGCGCACCCGACCCGTAGTGAAAAGGTCTCGTTGCCTCAAGGGCTATATCATAAAATCCTAAGGCTTAACACGGAACCATAAGATTCCTACTGTTCATGGCGCGTCGCCCCAGTCTGCTTCAGCTGCAACATTTGTCAATATAGCAAAACACAAAACCCCAGACACGTGCGATACACACTTCTCGAGTCGGTACCAAACCTCAAACGGGTTTACTTCTGGCTCAGGTCTCACCGCGGCGGCCTGCCAGAGCAACCTAGCTCTGGTAGTCCTCATGCATATTCGCAACGCTGGCGAGATCCCACCCACATCGAGAATCTTACCTCGACGACTACGGCGCCGTGCAAGAACATGCGGGAGAGGAGCAAAGTCAAACGTCAAACGTCGACAGTCAAAATTTATTTTCATACGGGATACCGGCCCCAAACCCCTTCGTGCATCCGTCACAGCATTACCCACCTGTTCTCCCGCATGGTCACCATGGTCTCCAAGTCAACACAAGTATGGAGGTCCACCCGGGCTTACAAGCACACCATCTATTCTCACATCACCATCCGCCGCCAATGCCCAGGCAACCGCAATCACCATCATCCTACGGCCCCGGTCCGGCCCATCATATCGAGTACACCCCACTACCCCCGCAGCAACCCAGTCGCAAGCGGCCACGGCACAGCGAGGAATCTCTACTCAACCTGGAGTCCCAAGGTCTAATAACAGATGTCCCCCAGGCCGGCGAAGGGGTTCATGGAGAACATACTCCCCACAGCGCTCACCCTCAGCCTCCGCAAAGTCAGTTTCAATACCAAACCGGCCCTCTACCCCCTCAACAGCAGCCACAACCGCCGCCACCTCCTCAACAGCAACCCCGCCAGTTCCACGATCATCATCTACCGCATCAGCCCTCCGCTCCCAAGATGGCGCGTCCCGAGTCTGGTCAAGAGCAGAGTCATGGTGGAGGCGCTCCCAGCGCGGTGGGGTTGCCAGGGATGCCTGCGCCTGCACCAAAACCACGAGGCCCAAAGTTGAAATTCACGCCGGAAGACGACCAGCTATTGGTGGACTTGAAGGAGAAGAAGAACCTTACCTGGAAGCAGATCGCCGAGTTCTTCCCAGGGAGGAGTTCTGGGACGTTACAAGTGAGGTATTGCACGAAGCTTAAGGCGAAGACTACAAATTGGACAGACGAGATGGTACGTCATTGGTTCCTGAGCTCAGGAAACCCCAGAAAATTTCCCAATCCGTAGCTCCCCCAGCACGCCTGAGACGCATCGCGTTTGGCGAGAAATTTCTCAAACGAGCATTAGTGAGTTCGGGTGGCTGACAGATGGAACCGGGTTCAAGCAGGTCGAGAAACTACGCCATGCCATGCACGACTACGAACAGGATAAATGGCGCATCATCGCGGCGAAAGTAGGAAGCGGATTTTCCCCCGTCGCCTGCAGGGACAAAGCATCAGAATTAGAAGCCGAAGCAGAGGTCGAGGCGGAGGGCTACACGACAGCAGACATCGCGGGATCCTCGACCGATCCATACGGAACGTCCCAACAATGATTACGATTCTGCTTGCAGCATCCGGGTTTGGTGTTTCGGTCGTGTGGGTTTGTGCTGGTCACACTTCGCCTTACTGCATTGGGTGGGAGTTGTTCTGCTTTTCCTGGAATAATAATGAGGAGGAATTTACACTTTAATATCCAATGAGCCCCTCTAGTTAATATCACACAGAACCAGATCATCCCTTTTTTACTCGAAGTCGTCGTCAATTTCCAGGTGGGAGAGTCACTTTTGGGGTTACCTCGCTCTCTGAAAACTTCGTTTCCTTCCTGGGGCTTCGGCATAAATCGTATGCCCATTCGGCTTTTCTCCTATTTCTCAATGGGTATTTTCTCATACGGAGCGCGTGTGGGCCAACAGCAGGTTTTGGAGATGGGAATCCTTCTTAGGTAGCGGGAACAGCATCAACAGCAGCGGATTTAGCATATGGAATGGCGTTTGAAAAGAGTTTGTGGATGGTTACCTGGGTCTGGATCGTGGAGCCGAATTTCTCGAAGGGCCAAGCCGCACGCGAACGTTTTGGAACCGCATACGGTTTCAGGATACAACGGTTCTTTCGATCCGAAGCATATTCAGACAATCGACACTCAATGGGAAGATCCGGGGGACACGAATAATTGTCGCGAGTTGCGGGACATGGAGGAACATGCATTTGGGACGAAGCTGACTGAAAGCGCATGGTGTTTTTGGTGGTTGAATGTTTTTTGTCCTTTGAACGTTTTCGCATACGTCCTGCATTCTTTTTGCTTGAACATCAGCGGTTGCAGGATTACAAATTGGCATTGGAATGGAAGAGATACCCCATGGCTAGAATGTTGCGAAGGGTTTGCGAGTCGACTTTATGCGTTGCGAAATAGTGGTGGATGATTTTCCTTTGTTACATCTTTCGTCTCCTCCTATGACCTTTCTTCGTCAACACCCTTTTTCATTTTTACTATTCTATGCGTCAGCATGCGTACAACATTTTACGCTATTATCTTCATGATTTACAAACTTCTTTTCTATATCCGACCCTTTTTTTCATGCCCGTTCTACCCAATTATTATTTTTAGTACTTTGCGTTTACTACTTCTTCGTTCATCGTCCGTATTCCACCCCCTTGTCGAGTATCACTATTTTGTATTGTAACACCAAACCAGAACAGAAAACGAATCAAATTACTTTGAGAACAAACTGGAGAAATGGTTTAAACTAACAAGAAGGATAGCACGACCTCAACGACATCTAAATACTGCAGCACGGTTCAACAAGAATCTCGTCAAGGTCAAAAGCATTTTTAAAGACTGGTGCAGCCTTAACGATGGTACAAAGTTTATTTCTCAAAGTAGCTGCGGTGCGATATTGCGAGTTTGAGCACCGAACTGCGTGCACAACTACCCCCTCACCAACTCCCTATCAGGCTATCAGCTTTATAACCCCCCGCAGAACAACAATCCTAGCTACTTGCAATATCCTTTTCACCACCTCCTACTTTATAAATTCTTGAAGGCTTGAAGCCGTTCCTTTCTTCCATCATGATCACGAGGTGCACGATAGAAAGATAATCAAATGGATGTAGGTGTGGGCACACCGCACATTCAGTTTTCCATCTCAGAGTACAGCACCATACACAGAGGACCATGTCTCACGCATGCGGCGCCAGGCCAACTTATTTTAATATCGTCAGGGCAACATCCGAAATTGGTTGATTTTATCTTCCTTTCTCTCCCCTCCCTCCTTCACGACTCCATGGCGCAGCACGGTAATTGAACCAACTCCCGGCTCCTCGTTCTCAGGATGGAGATGCTTGGAGGTTCCACACCACCTCAATTGATGATGGAAATGAAGCTACGGGCACCACGTGCTCGACGCACGCGGATTAGATGAAAGAGTAATTAAAGATGGGTCATGCCTTCGCTGTGGGATGAGGGGATCACGAAGGTAGTGCGTCAAACCTCAGTTTCATCGGGAAGTTGGAACGGAAAAGATGTCGAAGACGCGACCTCTCATCGCGATGTGGAAATGTGGAGTGAGAGAGAGGCCTGATGGTGATGGATGGATACAGCACGGCAAATGATACCTTTCCCTCTATCCCTTTCTGGTACTTCGCCGACCAAGAAAAAAAAAACCGTTTGGCCGTTTTGTCTTGCTGCAACGAGAAGCCCGGCTTGTCTCTGCCTTGCCGTCTTGTTCGAAAACGGAAACGGTTCCTGGCCCCCAAACCACCAAAAACGAGGGACGTTGAAATTAGAGAGAGGATTCGGCTTCTGTGCGCGGATGTTTCGGTGCTCCAGTGCTTCGACGTCAAACTGATTCCTTATCCTCTTACTCCCTACAAGGTTATGACACAAAACCGTGGGATCAAGTATTTGTCTATCCTTACAGTACAAGTATCACCATCAGTCCCATCCTCTCTATGTGATAATCCTCCTTCGACAAGAGGAATCCAGCAACGCAAAGAAAAGTGAGCCCCAGCCATAGGCACAGGGCGCGCACGCACCAGTTCCCGCCTGATGCGATCCCTCCGAACGGCATCCATCACACCCTTATCCAGGCCGTCGGCATCGGTCGGTAATGAGGTACTCCTAGTGGCTGAGAAAAGTACTGTGAAAGCCGAAGCTAAACCCACAGCAGGAACATGCAGTAACAATCCTTTTTCGGGTCTTAAAGATGCGCAAGTCAGTATGTAGTCGAAGTGTGGCTTTCGTTCGAGATTTGCTCCTTATGCGCCTCAGGGGGGGTCAAAGCAAGTACTGTACAGTAAGCAAGTAATTTCCTATTATAACTCTACTGCTATGCTGTAGGGGAGGGCAGCATGTCAAAATCATCCACCTCGAATCCGTTTCGCTCGATGGAGAGAACGAGGAAGGGGGGTTGCAGCGTCGAGTTTGTCTTCCCTCCACCAAACTCCCCCTACAAAAAGCACAAACCAAGCAAGTACAAGTGAGCAGGTACAGGTATGTCTCGGCCTCCAAACCGCATCGGGTAATCTGTCAAGTTTCGGCTCTTCCCACAACGGCCCTGCGGATGCCATGCAGCGGTGCAGGGAACGGCTAAGTTTGCTAGGGAAGGGGGGGGGGGGGCGGTTAGTTGCCCGCTGATCGAGAACGCCGCGGTGCAGGACGTCATTGTTGGCTAGATCCTCTCCCTTTTTACCTCTTTCTCCGAGTTTTGGTCGAGGTATGTAAATCATAAAGGTGAGTTATAGAGGGAATTGGACATTGAGTTTCACGTTCGGATTAAAGATGGTTATATTGGGATGTACGCCGCGGATGACTCCATCTGGTATCCCGTTGCGGTACTGTACCTGCGACCCTTTTTTTTTTTTCCTTTTTTTTTCCTATTTTTTTTGACGCCCAGATCCTCGAATCTACTCGGAAATCCTCCATTTCGCTGTGTGATGGCGAAAAGAGATAATTATAGTTTAAGAAATAGAATAATGCAGGGGAGTTCTACTTAACCTTTCGTTCCCTGGTTTGGACGGCGATCTTTAACTACTCTTTCTCTCAAAGGATAAATTCCACGTTGCTTTCTGATCTGCAATCCGGAGGAATGGACCGGAGAGGGAATTCCAAATTCTCCAATTCTAGTAGTGCTCGATGAGTTGTTAGGCTGCAGGTCAATTTTCTCACGCTGTCTTATTTCCATAAGGCCAGGACTGGAAAGTTGGAATATCTGTTCTGCTTGTCAGAGGTGAAAAAGCATCAATAGGGATACAAGGGTATATATACTTGTATCATCAGTCCTAAACTAACACTAATATCAACAACTGTCTACAAATACACGATATATAATACAAACATCCACACATCACACTATTCTTAGCATTAAACCTGCACACACACGCAAATCCCCCATCCATCGGGTCAAAGGGCTCAAGAGCATCCGACGATTCCCTCATAAGGTACGGATGTAACTACAGTAGCATGCTATAACACTTTTCCGCTTTTCCATATAGCATGACGTTAAGAGAATCGTACCTTAATCCACCCTCCCCGAGATCCATACACCATATCACAACTCCCTCCTATATGACGATCACCTAATTCGGTTCCCCTTGCCCTCGAAGATCTCGAAGAAAATTCTTGAGCTGGTTAGTGACGATCATAGAGCCAAAAGAGGTTAGCACGAGAATGGTGCAGCGATCACCACGTTGTGCGAAAACCTTGATATTTTTAGAAAAACTAAAGAATTCTAGATTGGTCCCTTTTTTTTTTGAGAGAGGTGGGGGGGTTCAGTATGGTACTTACGAGGTATATTTGTGTACGTACTGGTTTGGAGATGTACATATGTGTACCTTTTGTTTCTTCTGCAAGCTTCGATGCGGTTTTTGGTTACCCTGCAAACGAAGATAAGACTGGTAGTTTGAATGGAATAGTATTAACACACGACCTAAAACTACATGTTTAAATTCCCTCTTCACCTAAGCGCTCCAGACGCCTATCTTACATGCACTCTGCGTGTAGCAAATATACCTTACACTCCCCATCGCGAGCTCCCTTCCCCTTGCCACTTCCACTTCCCACCATTCCCCAATTTATCTCCCTTCTCTCACACTAAGCGAAATTATCCTGCCTATCCACCCAAATATCCTCCAGCTCGGCAAAATTGACGAAATGAATACTCCGATGCTGATCGTCATAAAACCTGAGCGGTGTATCAATCTTGACCTCGACATCCTTCTTCTCCACGCTCCCAAACGCGCTGCCCATGAAGCTGTAATTCCACTTACTATCTACTGGCACTAAGAAATATCCCCTGATCTTGTCGCTCAACAGCAACTGGCACTTCTCCCCGAACGCGGTGCTGAAACCTGCGGGCTGGTCGGAGGATAGGTCACGGTTCTCGGCGCCCCATTTGTAGCCCTGGGGCGTGAGTGCCCATGCGCTGAGGGATACGGAGCCGGGCGTGAAGGAGACGGTCATGGTGACTGTTTTCTTGTCCCAGGAGGAGTGGGAGTTCATGAGGCGCGCGTGTTGCGTTACGTCTTGCGCGGTCATATAGTGGGGCTCGTTACCAGACATGGTGTGGATGAGACCTAGGGGTTCCATATCCTTGAGGTACTCGTGCTGTGGTAGTTTATGTGGCAGTTGCACGTCGCGCGTGTTGCCGACTTGGGGTACCATGACGATAGTACGGATTTCCTTGACCTTATCGTTGTCTGGTGGGGAGGAGCCGTAGAGGTAGCCAGCTATTTGGACGCGTAGATCTGCGATGGTGATGAAGCGTTTGAGGATGTTCTTGGGCATGATATAGGTGTAGTGATCGTCCTCTTTGATATCATCGGACGAGATATAGATATGGTTAGCACGTGTCCGTAGATTAGAAGTTGCAATAGCGCGAGTCCGCCATTCAGTCTTGGAAGCGAATGTCGCTTGTTCATACTGCGAAGTTGTCGTAACGATAATATCTTCACCATGCACATTTTGAGTCTTCGTAGTAACCGCAGTGAGCTGCTGCTGCTCCTGCTGCTGCTTCTCGATTTCCGCGGCCTGTTGGCGCTGCATGGAAGGAGCACTAATCTCCATACCAAGAATGATATCTCGAACTTCACTGCTCGTCAAGCTGGATGTATTGACATTATTCTTCTTGCCATAGTCATTTAAGATCAGATCACGTAACTGAATTTCGACCTTAATCCAGTCCTCATCTGACAGAGATGGCCAGATGTGATGCTCTTGGGTAATGACCGTCTTATCTGGTCGCAAAAGTAGCTTCGTCTTGTCCATGTTTACGTGCAAAGCACGAAGAATGAGTACGAGACGAGAGAACGCAGTATATGATGAGATTGACTTCAACCACTCATCGTATAGATTAAACAGGACCATCTGAGGCTCGGTTGCGCGAAGAATCATATCACCTAACTTTTCAACCTTCATCGCTGCTTGGAACGGCAACTGTAGTTCTGATGCCCGGATAGAGATATTTGGGAAATCAAGTAAGTGTACTTCAAGGGGATCAAGCAGACCCTTGCGAGTGACGATCAACTGCTTCGGTTGTTCTTCGACGGGGAGAGAACGGATCAAAGCGGCAACTTCTTCTGCTGTCTTCCATTTCGCAAGCTGGCCAAGACGTTTCTGTCCCGCCCAAACACTGGTATGAATAATCTTCAAGAACAACTGGCCAGTGCGCGGGTTGAAAATGAAGATAGCACCGTTGATCGGCTTAGTTGTCAAGTTACCTTCGAATGTCTTGTGGATAGTGACACGGTACACATTCGTATCGTCGATGAACAACTGGATCTGGTTACTGAACAACTCGGAATAATTCTGCGAGTTCAAGAACTCCTGGTTGCTTTCAGAGGCATAGAGCTGCAGACCCTTGCGAATACGCTCGCGCAAAACATACAGCGCAGGATTTGCTTTCATGATCTTGGCCATGGCTTGTTGAACAAGCTGCTTCAAACCTGGGAAATATTGTCCGTATGCTGAGTACAAATTGTACGCGAGGTCTATACCAATCATCAAACCGGTGGCTGAAGGATAGATACTCATGCTATCTGTCGTGTAGTCAAGATACTTGGCGCGGATATATCGTTCAATGTCGTGTGAATCATAATCACCGTATCGAAGTTGTACATCGACCCAGAATTTATTCGTTGTCGTCGCACCCATCGAGTCTTTGGTATCGTACAGCAGCGAGGGTGGTGAAACGCTCCATTTGTGGCTTGCGAACAGCAGAATATCGGCGCACGAACTGTTCATTTTGTACGACTTTCTCGGGTGGATGGTTTCCTTCTGCACCGTCTCAATCCCGAGAGCCTCAAGTTCTTGATCGAACACTTGGCAGAGATCCATGACCACCGATTCATGGATCTTCTGCCACAGATGTGCGCGGAAAATTTGAATAAGCGAGATCTTCAACGTCGGAATTTTACCGTGCAGGAAGATGCCTGTAAGATCAAGTTGTACCTGGAAACCAACATATACGTTGGCACGATTGATTGTTGGCGACCACCACAAGGTAAATCGACGATTCGGGATCTGGTTCAAACCGGATCGCTGTGCGTTGGTGAGTTTCTTGAACTTCATCGATTCTTCAAAACCGGAAGCCTTTTCCCAAAAGAGACCTTCCCAAGATGGGAATGCAGTAGCTTTGAAGAGAGTGTGCTCTAGTATTGTTTCGACACCACCAAGGGCCTGGATAACGTCCGTACGGTAGGCGTTTAGGTTCCACAATTTACCATCGTGTCTCTGGCTCGTCCACCAAAACGGATTGCTCTTCATATGCTGATAAGTCTTAAACTCAGTACGCGCTCGAAAACCCTTATCAAAGCTGAGTGTGCTACGGTCCTTCTGGAATAGCGTGTTAATACGTGGTAGACCGCGATCCCAACTGTCTTCCAGGTCTTCTAGCGTGAGACGTCGGTTCTGTTGATTTGCTTCCAACCGTTTCTGCGAGTACTCGGTCCATACCCGCTGTGAGTCAATGAACTCCGACTCCCAAGGGATGATGTACCGGAAAATGTTAGGTATTAAAGTCTCTTCATCGTGGGACATACCCGCACGGTAATGAGTAACGCCAGTATCTGTCTGCTTAGACCACCGTTTATCACTGGTAGGAATGAGGATATGGGAGCCTGACAGCATACCAAGACCTCCAAGTTCCTTTGGTGTGTAGAATACGGCCGGCGGGAAACGTGAGGGCATCTTCGAATTCAGTCCAATCTTGACACGAGTTTGAATCTTAGTCTCGCACTTGACTATCGTATCCAGGAGATTGACGGTAGAAATAGCAGCCTCTCGGAAATAAGTGAACAGCGCAATCAAGCTTGTATTCCACTTATTGGCGATCTTCGTAAACGTGGTCGAACCGGATGACATGAGAATCTGTCTGATCCTGTTGTTAAACTTTTGGATTGCTTCCTCAGTGACCTGCAGGAATGCATGCGCCGTTCGTTCTTTGGTAGTGTTATCAACCAATGCCCAGGTGCTATCTTTCGTAGAGAATTCATCGCTTAGATTGCGAATCTTAGGAAGAATCCTAACCTCGAAGTCGCACATGGAGAATAGTAGATTCGGGTTATCCCTGCTGTATACACTGGCAAATGTTTCATCCCATTCAATAGTCGTGAGAGATCTCGGTAACCTGTTCTTCAAGTCCCAGAAAACACCTCTGCCCAGATTAACATCATGACGCATCAGTCTCATCCTTGAGTCGCGAGGCCAGCACTTCTTATTCTTATAGCCGATCACATTCTCGAAGTTCGGGTCCGGCTGCTCAGTCAAGAACCGCTGGATGAGATCTCTCGACTCTTCCGCAGTGAATCTGAAAAACACCCAGATGCGATCAATGTATCTCGTGTACAGACGAATGGGATGTCTGGTCTCAGTAGCACGGTCTCTAAACTGGAGGAAATCATTAGGGTTTTGTGGCGGTCCAGCAATTTCGCTAGCGCGCTGAAGACCAAGGAGGAGAAGATCGATAACAAGACCGTAGTATTGGAAGACGAATGCTGAAAACTGGAGACCACGGATCATGCCATAGCTGTTGGTATGATTCATGTCCTTGTAATTGAGCTGGACGTTGTTCTTTGATGTGATATAGTCAGCCAAATTGTGATCCATGATGAGTCGGAGTAATCGATTCAATAACGTCAAATCTATCTTCTCATAGACCTTGGATAGCTGTGTTTCGATCATGACATTACATTCACCGTCCTCATACTCCCACACTTTGCTCAGATTGTTGATACCTTGAGCCCATTTGTAAGTCAGTAATGGAGGAACTTCAGAATCCGAAGGTTTGATCCAGGCCGGGAATAGGTGCCGTTGATCTGCTTGGTACCATAGATACTGGTCAAGATATGCGTCGGTGATCTTCTCAATTGGTTCAATATCGTACACTGGATTAATAGTGCTGTAATTGTCGTTCATATCAATGCCGACTTCCTTGAAGGCACGCTGGGTGAGCAAAAACCGCTTGATCCTTGCTAATGTCGTTCCTGGAGAATCATATGCTTGTTCAATCAAAGCAAGTTCCTCCCTCTGGCTTTGGTTTAGACGCCCCTTGACAGAGTACGCTTCTCTGAGCCGCTCAAGCGCCAGAATGAGAATCTTCGTGTCATGTTTGTAGGAAACACTGGGGAAGGGGATTGGCTGGAATTTGCGAGATTCAAGCCAATGCACTGTGGTCGTATAGATGGCAACGGCTTCCTCAGATGATACGTACGGACCATCTTTCATGTAGTTGTGTTGCCTTTCTTGTTCCGCCTTCAGCCACAGCCGTGTAAGACGACCCAGATTCTTCTTCGCGACTGTCTTATCCACGGTTGCACCTCGTCGAATACGCTCACGGTTGTAATGCGCGACTGACACCCACCAATCCGCTTTGCTCTTGACGTATCGCAAGATGACGTTTTCAATCGGTGCCGGGAGGCCAGGGACCTTCCATGGGATGTTACTCTTCCAGCACCGCCATGCTTCAGATAGATGCTGGAGGACAGTCTGAATCTTGTTCTGTTTAATACCCTCCGGCATCATGTCCGTCAGGTCAGACATGACAGAAGCACGAAGCTCGAGATCGAAGTGAGATTCAACTCGCTGTTTCGTCACTGTCTTTGCTACACCCTTACTGTGACGCCCTTCAAACTGTCTCGACAACAGGTTACCGAGCCATCGCTCCAATAGAGGAATAATACCCCTCATAAAGAAGAGCCAAACGCGCCATGCGGGCGCCCAGAAACCACACCCAGGTCCTTTCCCGACGGGACCAGAGTTGAATCGGTAGTATATTAGATGCTTCAGGTCCTTGCAGGAACGAATTTGATGCATGAGCTTATACTTATACCGGTACATACCAGTCAATTGGCCCACGTGATTAAAAGCGTAAAGAATACCGTCTGCAAGTTGGAATGCGTCGATGTTACCTAAACGGTACTGAACGTGAGCATCTACAAGTAGCTTGGTTAAACGGAGAATTTCGCGCATCAGATGGAAAGCATTTCCGAATCGAGACTTCTTTCGCTCCTTCGTAGTCAGGGTCTTTATAGGTTTCAAGTTGAAATTATAATCCAAATGGAGATAGGTTAGATTTTTCCTGTGGATGAGGAGGTTGAGCATGTTATAGCCTTGCCTGCAAACCATAAGACCTGCTTCGAGCCAGTCCATAGTGGTTTGCTGGAAGAACTTAGTCCCTTTGAGAGTCCGCATGAGATTTTGCTTGCTCTGCGCTTTCGGTGGTCTCTTATGAAGCTCATTGAGGACATAAGTCTTCAGTAGCTTCTGATAAGAGACTCGTACCTTGACAGGTTGACCTGAGGGAACGTGTTCAAGGTACCATTGTTTGACAAGGGGAACATCCTGAGCTCGCACCATACGACCAGACCGTCTATCAAATGGGTATGGAGCCCACCACAGAGATATAGCCGATGCGGTATCGTCTGTATACAGGGGTTCCTCATCTAAGAAAGGGTCGACATCGTAGGGTAGCTCAAACTCATCATCGACATCATTACCATATCCAAAGACTTCATCTTCATGGCTGACTGTTAGATTCTTCGGCGCTACGGATCGAGATGAGATCGGGTTGATGACTGGATCGAAGTAAAACGCCGGAAGATTAGGGTCCTCCGCACGGACATAGACAGCCTGAGGATAAGAGTACCAAGCTATTCTGACACTGCGAGGGAGTGAATTATAGAGGTAAGGGAAGAAAACGCGGTACTCTGTTCGAATGGGAGCTCGGAATATGATGCGATCAATAGCATTGAACTCGCCGAAGTCCTCGTCGTTAGGATCGATGTCCTTGTATAGGGGCTCAAACCGAGGACCACCTGGAATTGCGACGTTGAGAGCCTTTGCCGTAAACATACTGTTTAGATCGAACATGTGGAAGTAATTCTTATCTACAACGTCACTTAGCAGCTGCCGACTCAGTCGGTACAATGTCGCCATTTGTGGTAGTGTAAGGTTCCAAGTCTTGTAACTGGGTCCATTAACATGTTCTGTGTCTAACAGAGGTCGATGCTCATATATCCAGTCAATAACTGCTCCATCCTCGTCTTCGTCGAGCTCCATTCGGATCGGCTCAAGCGGGTCTACGTCTTCAATGTTATCAAGGTAGGACATAGGTGGTTCCTCATCATCAAAGGGAGGAAATCGCATCCGTTTGAAGTGTCTCCTATCACTCTTTTCCCTTCGCATGCACACCCACATCGTGGCCCATTGTGCATGGAAGATTGGTTCAATAACTCTCGGAATCTCATTCACGAGAGTTAAACAGCCGTTCTGATGGTATAGCACCTTAACCTGCCGACTCGACTCCCACGGCATAGGTATATTCTCCAATAGCTTCAATACCGCATGCGGCATGAACTTCAGCGCGCCCAAGTAGGCGCGCTTATCATTACTAAATTTTTTCTGCGACACATCGCCGATGTCCTTGAAGATTTTGCGGGCATGATCTACCGGCATGTCTACCTTCTGGGTCTCGACGAAACCAGCCTTCCTCTTCTCCCCGAACCGTTGGCGCTGCATCCGCAGCCATTGTTTTTTCTTCTCTGCGAACTTCGCAGTTTGTGGATCAAGAGGAGGACGATAGCTAGGGGGAGGCGGAGCAAGGGAACCAAGAGGACCTCCCGGTGGTGGAGGACCTGGAAGACCTGGCGGTGGAGGAGGAGCATTGAAGGACATAATTTCGAAGCTTAGAGGTCGAAATTGGGTATCTAATGGGATTATGAGGTCGTGTCCTATGTACCTCGCGGTAGGTTAGGGAGTATCAAGCTGTTGCCTCGAAGTATTACGAGAGACAATCGGGAGCAAATAAAACGAAGAAGACTGCAAAATGGATTAAAGTAAGCTAGTTTGAATGGATCATCCCAAGGCGCATCTTCCACAACCCAAATGTCGATGCGCGATGGATAACTTTTGAAGTGGCGTGGGTTGTTATCTCCAAGCAGCCTGACATCGAAAGTCGCGACGGTATGATTTCTGCAGCCACGCCAAGAAACATCGGAGAAACCCACCTTCCGGTAGCGAAACCCATTTTCGATCACACACAACACCCGACCATGCAAAGGCAATTCAGTGAGGACGACAACTAAAACAGCCACGAACCTCACCGAACCCGATCTTCTCCCACTCAGTTACAATGCCGTCGAACAGATTGACATACGTATGTTTATTTCTAGGAGAATGAACTAGGGAACAGAATATGGGAATGGGATACTAACGAGGATTTTATACAGCGCCGGAGACAACCCTACAACACCAAGTCAAATAACGTTCGCATCGTCAGAACACCTGGCGGAAAGCTACGATATCTCCACATCAAGAAGAAGGGTACTGCACCGAAATGCGGTGACTGTGGTGTGAAGTTAGCAGGGGTAAGTGAGAGTGATTTAAACGCGATGTCCTTCCCTTTTATGATATCAGCATCAGGCGGGAGCAATATCTCGTAAGAGTTGGAATACGAGGCAATCTCCGTCAATTAGCGAAGAAATGGCTGTCTGGATCGCGCATACATATCTTCGAACCTGCATATAGCCCTGGTCTCTTCTTCCCAAAGTTACCACCTACTAATTTACCTCACCTAACAGATTCCCGCCCTCCGTCCCCGAGAGTATGCCACCGTCTCCCGCCCCAAGAAGACCGTCCAGCGTGCCTACGGTGGCTCGCGCTGCGCGAATTGCGTCAAGGACCGCGTCGTGCGTGCATTCCTGATCGAGGAGCAGAAGATCGTGAAGAAGGTGCTCAAGGAGTCAGAGGCGAAGAAGCGTTAAGGGAGACATGAAGGATATATTAGTTCGGAAAATTAGACTTATGGTGAAGTGCTGTGATAGGATGAGGATGGTCATGGGAAATACTTTCTGCATGGGTTCATTAGGGCTGCGGGAGTATCAATGAGCTTGGGTTCAACGAAAATGAATCGATGTTCAATACATAAGGCTGTGTTTCGTCTTCCACTAATGAGTGAACATCGTGGCTCCCAGGAGTGGTTATATTAGTGCTCATCAAAGTTCCAAGTGGTTTATACCACCAGAAAGTGCAGTTATGCGTAAATGCTCACTCACAGTACAACTGTTTAGCAACATGACCAAATGTTAGAAGATAAGGTTGAGAATGTGTTTTGCGATTCTTACACCATTTACTATTCCCACCGATATACCAATCGAACTTAATCAAGCAAGAGGAAAGCTTAAAAGCACTTTAAAAGTGCAAAAGATCAATTTTATTTGTGAATAAGAATAGAAAAAAAAAGTATAGGCCCCACAATACCCAAAGGCAGAACAAGCACCAAAACCTATCCAGAAAGCCGCCCAGTTACAACCCTTACCACCAGCGCTATTCCAATGCGGTGGCCGATGTACTCCCTCAATATGTAAACCTTCAAGGTAGGTCTCCTTGAAGGAAATGAATAAGATAGATAAGAATAGAAGATCCTTTCTGAACGTAGTACTCGTCGTAAAAACACATAACACTCCAATCCCATCCCAAATCCCCTTTTTGATATATGTCCTAGAAGCAGTGTCAAATTGATCAACAAATTTGCAATGCCGTATATACTCGTCTCTCCTATGGAATGCCCTCGACACCAACTTCTTGTGCAAACCCGGTCAAGAGACCTCCTTCATAGACTCCACTGAAGTCGAGTTGCCCGTCTAGAACCCAGCTTAGAGGATCAAATAAATCCTCTTGCCAGTTCATGCTTGTAACTGCATGTGGGACAGGCGCTGGTTGTGGTGCGCCCATGAAAGTACTGTATGGATTGGGGCTTGCTCCAGCGCCAGGACCCGGCGTGGTAGATGATGACGCATCTGGATTCGTCGGATTATTGACGGCGGAATCCAGGTTTCCGTGCATAGCATCTTTGCCTTGTATCTCCTCGCGCCAACGCCATACACTATCATAGACAACAGACATGCTCATCCTTCCGCGCACACGGAGGCGGAGTGAGTCGTCGTCTACAGTCGTTGCGCGATTGCCGCTGCCTGAGGCCTTCCAGAGTTGCGCTAAAACTTCTGCTAGACGCTGAGGAAGGTCGTTATGGCGGACGCTCATCTCCCGGACACAGGCGATAACGCGCCCAAAGAGATGGCGCGCTTCATCGCGAGGAATATCTTCTGCGAAGAATGAGTTGAGGAGCTTGAGAAGGGCAAATCCAGCAGCCAGGATCATTTGCATGAGGTAGTTTGTAGCAAACTTGAATGGCTGGTTCGTTCGAGAAAGATCGAATGAGTAGTTCAGGAAGTCGCGGGTAGCTATAAATAAAGCCACCAGTTCTTCCCGATATGAGATCGTCGTACTCCTACTATTAAAAAAGGCGAAGAGCCGCAGATGGAGGCGAACTGCACTAAGGTACACGTAATCCATCGCTGAGGTACACAAAAACGATATTGTTAGTATACTAGTCACAATATATACGGAGCTGAAATGAGACATAATGAAGGTAGTCGTTCTTACCAGTTAGTGTATAACTCAAGCGTTTTTCCAGTTCGTCTAAATCTTTAGACAATAATCCTGAAACTAGAGACTTACTACTGGTCGTCGTAGGATTGTCAATTTTATTGCCATACAAGTTTTCTGTTATCTTGTTGCAGAGTTGCTCTATCTGGAACCGGTTAGAGAGGTCTGCGGGAAGAGCATAGCTTTCTTCGCCGTCGTTAGGGTGAGGAGACATGGAAGAATCATATATAGTCAATGAGGGTTGACCATATCCGGTAGAAATTCTATTGACAAATGTGTTAGTGGAACTTCGCAGGAGTGTGGTAAACTGAACGTAAGAGTGTCGGTAAGTTACATAAAGAATTTAAGATCATTTTATATTAAGGAGAAACATAATATCTGACGTCTTTTCTTGTTGATTTTCACTTTTCTTGGGATCATATTGGTAATACAAGCAATATCAGGCACTTACGTTTGAGCTACTATGTTACAAGCGGCCCAGGTCTTAACTCGATCTCGAATATCCTCATCTCGAAGTGTTACGTGAAACCGTGAGAAATCTTGGGCGTGGGAGGGTCGATGTAACCCAATTTGCATTGCAACTTGCATCATGAGTCCAGCAAACATGAATGTCGGGTCCGTAGATGTGGATGTTTGCGGTAAGGGCCATGTACAAAGTAGACACAACGCCTTCACCACATGGTAACTTTGAGGTACATTCGATATCGTTTCCCACATGAGGTGAAGATATGGCTCCTGAATTCGTTCGATGAGTTTTCGGTCTTGATCAAATTGACGGGCGCCTATTGCAATGACCGTCCAAAAAAGAACGGGGGCCATCTCAAAGTAGCTATCAGGCGACCGATCTGGATCCAGAAGGGGGAAGAAGTCATGATAGTGACTAAAGAACGCCTCAAAAAGCTCCTGAACGCGATCGGGGCCAAGTATGATATTCCCTAAACTTCTCATTTGAAGGCCATCTGCAGGCAAGCGGTAAGCCCCCGCCGGGTCTAATCCTTGCTTCAGACCAAGGAGAGATTCCACTGCCGCTGCGGCATGAGAACCATACTGGTCTTGATTGATGGGCAAACCATGATAACCTGTGTAACCTTGAGCGTTCGCTGCCGGCGCATTGAGAGGTGCCAAACCAGCACTTGAGACTTGCTTGCGGAGCTGGTCGTTTTCGGCAGAGAGCCTAATGATCTCGCGTTCCATTTCCGCATTGCGGCTTCTCTTGCCAATTCTCTTGAAGTTAGAGTCGACTCTGCAATCTAGCTTGTGTTTGTTGCATCGTGAACATGACTGGAAGGGCTCTTGAATGACATCGCAACGCAACTGGGTTGGCTGTTAGCATTCACTAGCACTCTGGCGACGAAAGCACGACGGATATGCAACAAAAACGGATGGAAATCAGTAGATATGCATCGAGCTCATACCTTCTGCTGCCTGCACTCATTACAAGCTCTCTTGACCCCAGGTTGACGGCGTTTCTGTTCAGGCCCATCATCGCTTTCAGGGCTATTGCTGTCAAGACCGGCGTTAGAACGGTTCCTCTTGTGAGCGTCTCCCTTAACAGTTGCTGGACTGTGAACCGCACTCGCGAACTGGTAACTACCATTCCTCGAGATAGTCGGCGAGGTAGCAGCCATCACAACTGTAAAGAGAGCGCACGGTTTGTGAGACCGATGTCGGTGGACTTGGGAATCCAACGAGTCCGAAAAGCGCAGCGCTGGAGAACTGGAGGGTGGTGGGGCTTTTGGCCGTGTTGGGCTCAGACCAGACGATACCTTAAGCGGGCAAACTCACCATGGACTGATAAGATTATCACTTCAAGGATTCTCCATATGTGAGCTTTCTGGATGATGATACAGGATAAATACTAAAATAAAAGAAGAAAACAAACAATCAAAATATCATATGCACTGTGTCGTTGATTTCACTAATCTTGTGACTCAACACGTGTGATTTTAGAGATGTATAGGCATGACTTCCATAAGTAGTCATTAATCAGTCCGTTATCCTTTGTGCCAGAAAGTCATTTTCAATCATCGCTACGACTACTACTATACAATGTCTCTGTTCATGGGATTTACGCCTTGCTTTCCTCCCGTAAACAGTTATCTCCCATCCGATCCAGGCCAAACCATTTTCCAGTCCCAATTGTCAATATCAAACAACGCCATGCAAGCCAGGTACGCCTCCACTCCATATAACTAACTACGCGTCAGGGTATCGAACAAAAAATGAGCGAGAGATTATTGATACCACGTTCACGAGTCATCCTCTGAATCCAATTCTACGACCAAGCTCTTGGTGGCAGCCCGCATCCGTGGGTCGTTGGCCTTGATCTCTGAAACCTGTAGTTTATCAAATAGGAGCATCACCTTCTCTGCGCGTGGTATCACCGGGAGTGCCTTTTCCGCCCCGCTGACAGGACGTGCGAAATATGACGATTTCTGCGTGTCTTGGCTGCTCTTGGAACTGGTGGATGACCGATTAGCTGATTTGGTCTGCATATTTCGTGTCATCATGAAGCCCGACGAGATTCCAAAACCAAACTCGCGGATAAGATTATCGGCGTTGTTATCCAGGAGCTCAAAGAAAAGGCCCGATATTGCATCATACAGCTGCGGGGATACTGGATTTGCCATGAAATCTATCAGACGGTCTGGTAATGTGTCTGAATGGCTCGATTTAGAACGACCGTTTTCCGGTAACGGTAAGAGACGTTGTTTCATAAATGTCTGAAGTTCCGAGGAGGAAATTTTGGCAGCTCTTTTAAGAAGGGTAACTAGAGGTACGACTGTAGCACCCAATTGTGATTCGTCGTAACTACCAATAGCGAGATCCAAAATATCAATGAGCTTTGCAATGCAAGTTTTCAGCTCAGCCTTCTTATACCCTTTCTTCTCTTCCATGTCTAGATTCATCAATGCGTTGATGAGATAATTGACTGGAGGTTGCAGAGGCGGTGACGGAGGTGTCCTTGAGGACAATATCTTCATAATATATGAGATCGATTTAGCGAAATCCTTCAACTTCGTCGGACAGAAGTGAGTAATATTAAAGAGAAGTTTCAATGTTTCAGACAGGGACGCGTCGTCTTGTGTTGATGGTTGACCTTTGCTCTTTGAAACACGTTTTAGATGACGCTCAATATTCTGATGGAAAAGTTAGAGAGCATCACGGGGAATTCCCAATGTCGTGCTTACATCGTTCACATAATCAGCCAAGTGATTCTTTTCGATTAACGTAATAAAACTTTGCGTTGTATTATATGAGGTGAGAAACAGAATTCTAGACATCAAGAATTCGTCATCTTTCTTAGGATTCTGATAAGTGTTAGTATCTTTACTTTTAGGCGTATTAAGCAACCCAAAAGAAATCGATCTTATACTGAAACGCTGTCATAGAAAAAGAAGATGTTCAGGTTCGAGAAGAACAAGTCCCATTAAGGTGGTTACACGACAGCTTCACTTGAGGACGTAGCGGTGACTCCCGGCGATACCAGTTTAAGAACATACAACGAACTTACCTTCAGACGTTTGACAGCTTTCTCGGAATAGCCCAAATTTACGAACATTTGCCTGGTCTCAGGTCGGGCGAGCAAAGCATTGGCCAAACATTGAAGAGCAGCCTTGGATGTCGTGGGAGACGTGCTGTGAAAGCTGTGATGAGTCAAGATCTCAATACCCTATATGGACGTTAACTTCAACATGATGTTTATTCTTGAGGAATTGACGAACATCTCTAGTAAAAATTGGATCTGCATTTTCGGGATTCCGTCCGAAGACCTTGAGCTGTTCCATGGCCGCATTTCGCTCTAGTCATCGAGAGTTCAGAATCGTCACATCGAACTGGTACTTTGGAACCGCTTACCCCATGGTAAATAGTTGACCTCAATAAAATCCTTTTTCAGATCCTCGACGAGGCGAGCAACCCGACGACGTTTCTCTAAGTGATCTATTAGGGTCGCGGGATGAGGTTGAGATAGGCTTCAGACTTACCCTCTCCGGATATTTCATCGTCGGTCACAGGCCTGACTGGCTGGAAAAGCGAGGAACTCATCTAGGCGTGTCTTATTGCTCAAATTGGTTGTTGAGTCGATCTGTAAGCAAATGGTCTAATATAACGACGGGGGACGCTTCGCTGTGAACAACGGATCGGTGACTGGTGATGATCTTTCAAGTATATTCCATCCAGGATGAAATTAGCTCTTGCGTCCCACGATCTTGGTCGACTTTTGGCAGTGCCGGGCTTCTGGGGCAGTTCTTTTTGAAAAAGGCGGTAGCGGCAAGGCTGCATCTGGGGTGATTTGTACCGTGCACAAAAAGTTCAGGAGACGGGAACCCACGAGCCCGCGAACTCCAGAAAAAGGAATACCAGAAGATACAAGGTTGCTGACTTTGCTGACACCGGCTGTGATGGAGCAGGGGGAATCTGGCGTCTTTACTTTCCCACGTTGTAACCGGCTGACTCCATCACTTCTACCGACGCTATTCATCGGGTTCCTGGCTCATCAATTCGGGTGTTGTTTTTAGTCTCGACTCAAAAGGAACAGCCGAGGGGAGACGAGAGGACATACTATTATACTGTTTCTGCTACTACTGGATGATTCGCTTGTGCCGAAAGCTCAAGCAGCACAGTAGTAGGACGCTATTTGACCAATAGCTATAGACACTTAGACAGTACCTGCTGGCATTTCTTACAGCAGCCTGCAGCAGCAGCATCGTGGCAGAGTGGGGCATTTGCAGATGTTGAATCGCCTAGTTGGCCTCAGCGCGCATGGCACTGCATGCGTCTTTTGGAGTCTGGGGTCGGGTCTGGAGTACACAAGTCGTTCTATTTGAAGAATAATACTTAGTGGCTTCATCAATGATGACAACAAACTACTGGGTAAGTTGGCATGTTATTGCTTGTAACAGTCACGCCGCACGCGAGATATATAGCGCTATCGTTCTAGGCGAAAACAACTTGCACATCGATCTAAAAATCTCTCCCGGAAGATCTGGCTTATAATACTGGCCATACCGTCACTCTCTGACTCTGCTGTTACATAGATGAAAAGCTTGAGAGCAACATTAAATTAACACGGCACATCGTTTTCAGTTGCGCCTCTCAACGGTCCTTGGTCTTAGACACCAGAATAGTTCGAGTAAAGAACTACGGTTATGCGGAACATACATCAAGAGGAATGCGAGCCGAGGAGTTTGGCTTGATGTCTTCTTAGGTACCTCTCGTGCCACTCAATCTGTCGTTTATGTGGCTTCAAATGCTCCTATCCGTTTGGCTTGGGTAGCGAGTCTCCGCCATCTTCATTCTTCTCGAACGTTGTCTCTTTTCCGCTTTTGGCAGCTAAAAAGACATCGCAGACTCATGGAACGTACTAAAAACAAGGGGGAGGGCAAATCCCATTTTTGCTGCCCACCATTACCTATCCATGCTACAACATGATTCGTGGACGTCGGCGATGCCTAGAGCTTCTGTCACAGAATATGCAGCTCTAGTTCTCTTAAAATCACAATCTTTCTGACTACATTATCACTCTGCGTGCTTGCCTTGTGGGCGGGCATGTTGGTAACAGGAAGACTGCTGGAGGAGTAGCTGATTTGTTGTCTATTCCGTCAACTGTCAAAACAATTACACAGCATATATTGTTTTTTTCCCACTGACAAACGAATAACGACGACCGCTGTCAGAACTTTAATAAGCCTTTGGCCCGAAGGATCTCACTGGTACACTATCTAACCGGGAAATTTAACTTATGTGAGCCATATCCTCAGTCACTCATTCACCGTATCTTTATACGTACCACCTGTACTTCTGTACTCCGTATAAGCATAGACCTACCTATTGACATGTTTGCAGCCACGCTTATGCAATTCACAGAGAACAGTATTCCTATCCCAATACTCACACCTCTTCAACGACAAGGCAGATTGTCAGTTCTTTCAGCAATTGAAGTCCATCTAAGGTCTGATACCGAGAGTGCCGAGTACTCCAGGTTGCCCCGCATCAATTCAATTAATTCTTCTAATAATTGGGACGGCTTGTCTCCATCTACGGTCCACATTCCCGGAGCTTGCGACATTGACCACTTTATAGTCCAGCACGAGAGTGATTGTTTGATGGCCTGTACCTGGTCCTAGAAACTGAAAAAGCATACCATTCGTTGAATTTCGTACAAATCGAGGCCACTATTGCTCCCAAAGACAACCCCTGGCAGCGAATAAATGCTTAACCCTGCACAGGATGCTGTCTCACACGTGTTGAACGGCCTGAACCTGATGATCGCCCGGCCTATTGTACTATTCCAGTCATCACGACCGAGCGTCGAGGAAAATGCTTTCGATGCGAAACCCTTCTTGTCTGTACGCATGTAAGCTGACCATGGCGCTGTTCAATATGGCACAGGAGAGCTGTAAACTCCATCCACATCTTATCGTTCTACAGAATTCCAGCTTCTTATGAGGTGCAAAGCGACGGATTATTGAACCCCCAACCTCTACGCAGAAGAAAAGCATGCAGTAAATGAGACTGCACGAGCGCATGAGATCATACGTTTGCTCCTGAGTCCTGAAGATCGTAAACCCTGTCACTCGTTTCAATCCCACGAATCCTTTTAGACATAGGGAGTTCTACTCTACACCGTTCTGTGTAGCAAATCACGTCTCCATTCCTATCAATCTCAACGGCTGCTAAAGGGATTTCCACTATCTCTCAAAAACTTCAAATGCTAGTATTTTTGGGTACATGACAAGTTCAATATGAAGACCGCTTCGAACGTTTATGTCGTGTGCTCATTCGCCGCTATTGGTACGTAAGGTTTTATGTTACTTGATCTATACTTTTGGAAGTTAAGAAATGATTTGTTCGTTGTCAATTGTACCCATTTCCATCACTATCCATCCAGCATAACACGAATCAGATAGCTATGAATCTATCTGACAATTATCACAACAGGCGGCGCCCTGTTCGGTATGGACATCGCGTCCATGTCGGCAGTGCTTGGAACAAGTGCCTATAAACACTATTTCAATTATCCCAAATCTTACATGCAAGGGCTCATTACCAGCTCAATGCCAATGGGATCTATCTTCGGTACTTTTTCGTCGTCGTTTATCGCAGATCGCTACTCTCGCAAGATCGCTATTCAGATTGCTTGCGTTTTATGGATTATGGGTTCGGCGTAAGTTGTATCCCTCCATGTATACCTCAGTTTTTAATCGAAGCAGTATTCAATCAGGCTGTAATGGCTTACCGGCCCTATGCCTCGGTAGGGCAGTCGCTGGCGTAGGCATTGGTATCGCGTCTGCTGTTGTACCCATGTATCAAGCAGAAATTGCGCCTAAGGAGATTCGTGGCAGAGTCGTGACAATTCAGCAATGGGGAATAACTTGGGGTGAGTCTCTTTCATAGTTTCAGTCATTCCCAAACTGACATGCAAAGGAATCCTAATTCAGTATTTCATTCAATATGGAGCGTCGTTCGCTGGAGGAGGGGCGGACAACCCAACTCAGGGTACCATTGCTTTCCGCCTTCCGTGGGCTATTCAAATTGTACCTGGCCTTATTCTCGGAATCAGTCTGTTCTGGTTACCTTACAGTCCTAGATGGCTTGCGTCTCAGGATCGATGGGAAGAATCTGTAACTGTCCTCGCAAACTTACATGCGCGAGGTGACGTCAAACACCCTAAAGTACTTGCCCAATATAGGGAAATTGAGGAAGCTCTTCGGTTTGAGAAAGAAGTCGCTGCTGCCGGATGGGCCGCCCTCCTTGAAGCTCGCATGGCCAAGCGTGTACTACTCGGAATGTCTGTCCAGTTCTGGAGTCAGTTATCAGGTAAGAGTTGACCCCAGCGGCTTACCATATTTAAATACTAACTGATGATAGGTGTAAATATCATGATGTATTACATCGTTTACATCATGGAGGGTACCAATATTGGGAGTCCTCTCTTGACTGCTTCTGTGCAGTACATCATCAACGTAGTGATGACAGTGCCCGCACTACTATGGCTTGATAGATGGGGGCGTCGTGCTACATTACTACTCGGCGCGTTCTCAATGTCCGTCTTCCTCTTCATCTCTGGCGCATTACAGGGTGCTTTCGGTGAGCCGATTACCGACCCAGACTCGGACCTTACGTGGCATATAGTCAACAATCCGCCTGTGTCTAAAGTTGTGGTTGCATGTTCATATATGGTAGTAGCAACTTTCGCTACGAGCTGGGGCCCGGTATCCTGGATTTACCCGTCGGAGATTTTCCCAAACAAGATTCGTGCGAAAGCGGTTAGTTTATCCACTGCGACAAACTGGTAGGTAGAATCTGTACACCAAATATAAATCAAGTGACTAATACCCAGTTATAGGATCGCTAACTGCGTCCTCGCCTTCGCCGTACCTCCCCTCCTTTACAATATCAACTGGAAGATGTACATGGTCTTCGGAACCTTCAACGCACTCGCTCTGATACAAGTCTTCCTCACCCTTCCCGAAACAAAGAATATAAGTCTCGAAGAAATGGATATGGTGTTTACCGGATACCCGTGGAAGAGCAGACAAAAGCGTTCGCAACTAGACGACCTTGAGGAGCAGATTGCAGGAGGCGCAATCGAGATTAAGACTTTAGCAGGATTGGAGCAAGATCAAAAACCGATAATGGTGGAGACAGTGATCGAGATGAGAAATGAGAGGAGGAGTAGTAGGTCGAGGTCGAGTTCTGAAGATCCGTATTATACGCAGGGAGCAAGCAGAGCGCAATAGCTCTGCAATGTAACATTATGTAGCATTATGGGTTTGGTGATGAACTTTCTGAATATACCCTTTTTATTACTGAATGAATATCTTATAAAGCATATCGCTCAGTGTTCCCTCATACCGACATACATTAATCGCTCATCGCCGCCTTCCGCTCCGCTCAATGTAAGCGGAATCCTTGGCGCTTGTTCACTATGCGACCCGAAAAATTATTTGAACAGGTTCCGTCCTTTGCCAAACTCCCTTTAATCCTCTCCTAACAGCATCCACAAAAGGTACGTTTCAATCCCCCTCTCTCATACTCACACTTCCAAATGATGAAATCCAAACAAATAAAGCATGTATTATCCGAACCGCAACCACGCGGGCTTCGTGTAGACTCGTACTATCATCTGATCCCAAGCGAACTCCATCTCTCCACTATTTTCTCACAACCGTTTCAAAGCATATATACTAACTATTGGAAAAGTACATATCACCTTCGCGCCTATTGAAATCGCTCACTCTTACAAGACGCTCCGAGCTATCCCGGCTCCCCGTCAACGATGTCCACCCTCAATCCCACCCCAACCTTCAAAATCCTTTACTTCGCCTCCTGCGCCACCTTCACGCGCCTCCCTTTCGAATCCCTTCCCGCCCCTCTTTCCCTCAGAGACCTCTTTCCGACGCTGGAAAAACGGTATCCGGGCATGACGAAGAGGGTGCTTGAGAGCTGTGCGGTGACTGTGAATCTGGAGTATGTGGATTTGGAAGACGAAGAGGTCACGGGTAAGGGGACCGATGGGGAAGGGATGGTGATAAAGGAGGGTGATGAGGTTGCGCTGATTCCGCCTGTTAGTAGTGGATGAAGGTGTGAGGATAACTGGGTAGGAGGAGGGTGGAAACATCTCTGTTTCGGAATTGGATTGGAATGGATGCATACGAGCATTGTGGCGCTCTTTGATAGCGTGGGGCCGCGGGGTATCTCACGATGGGATTATATATCGTGGATTAACCCTTCCCGCTGGGGTCACTTTGCCTAGCACATTCATTTGTGTAGAGGGTGCAACACTTTCAGGTCATCGCGCCAAAGGACCCTCGAGTTCGTCAAGAGGACCTATATGGGCTTCCTAAGGACGCCATCGCTCGCACTCAAAGTATGTCATCTCGCTCGATTGAGATTAGGAGGGCTTCCCTTGGGGTGATTGTTGCCCGTATCTTGATTTTCACCTCCACGGTAAGGTTTACATCGACTGGCTTAGGTGTGGAAGTACCAAGATATGGTTTACTCTGTAAAGTCACTAGTGGTTTTCAGATTGTATCGGGAAACATTGCGAGCTCATTGATAGTAATAGATGCGTAGCAACGGATATCAGCCTATTGAATTTTGAATATCCTATTCATCTATTCTCTCGTCTCTCATATATGCATCCTATCTGACCCCAAACTCCCATTCCAAACAAATCACTTTTGCCGCACCAAGACGCCTTTACCTACTGGAGTCGACTCAAATTTACATTCCATCTCTCAGGAATACAACTTTTTATCAAAGGTATGTAACCCATGCACATTCCCCTCCGCTTGCGCGCTCACAGTCCTGAGCTCAAACCTTACCGTTCCCTCTCTAACCCCCTTCCTCAACTCATTCAGACTCTGCACACCGATATCCTGCAAGCTGTGTTGGACACCTGCCATCAAATACGGAACGAACTTGGTCACACTGCCCCTATCCAGCACTGAGCCCGACACACCCTGAGCAACGAGCAACCTATCGCCTTCGCTGAAATAGCGGGCAGTGCCCGCATTAGCTCCTTTGGTGTCCTTGCTGCCGGCACCCGCTTTCTTGTCCTCCATAGCATCAATGCTGCCCATACCACGGTAAGCTTTCACGAGCTTGCCTTCGTGGCTGACGAAGTATTGACCCGGGGACTCTGAAGTGCCGGCGAGAAGACCGCCCATCATGACGGTGGATGCGCCGAGGGCTAGACCCTTGACGATGTGACCCACATTTTGAATACCGCCGTCAGCGATACAGGGAACGCCAAAGCGAGCGGCGAAGGAGGTAACTTTATAAACAGCTGCAGCTTGAGGGCGACCCACGGCCATGACTTCCTGCGTGATGCAGGCGCTGCCGCTACCCATACCGATACGTAGGCCATCGACGCCGGCTGCAATGAGAGTAGCCGCTTGCTCTCGAGTTACGACGTTTCCGCCGATGACGTCGAGCTCGGGGTATCTCTCTTTGATATATTTGACCATCTCAACTTGATAGGTGCTGTTGCCCTGACTGCTGTCGAGGATAACGATGTCCAGACCCGCATCGACAAGCTTTTGAAGACGGATCTTGTCATCTGGTCGGGTTCCAATGGCAGCGGCAGAGATAAGCTGCTTGGAGTGTGGGAGTTTTGAGGCTAGTGGATAGTGGAGATTCTTCATGAGATCGGAGCGGGAGAGGAGGGAGATAAGGTGGTAATTCTCGTCTACAATAGGCAACTTGCCCTTCTTTGACTTACTAAGAATTGCGTTCGCCTCTTGGAGGGTGATGCCGGTCTTAGCTGTGACCAAGTCCATAGACATGACCGCAGTGACGGGATCATCCAGATTGGCATGAAATTGGATATCTCTGGGAGTAATGATACCTACGAGCTTAGAACGAAGTGTTCCGTTTTCTGTGAAAGAGTAGAATTAGTATAGACTCGTTGCAGTGAAGTCTTTCGCTGTGAACAGGAAAGTGCAAGGTCAGATATACATGTATCCCCAATACGACAGAGTCGTTGCGGATGAACGAAAGTTAATAATTATGGTTTGAAACATCATGTGAAATACCGTATGGAAATGGTAACGGTTTGCTTACCAGTTACGGGGAAGCCACCGAATCCCCACTTCTCCTTCAACGCCTTTGCCTCCGCAACGGTGGTCTTAGGCGAAATAACAACGGGATCAAGGATGAAACCATTCTCAAATCGCTTGACCTTGCGTACCATCTCTGCTTGCTCTTCAGGAGAGCAGTTGTGATGGATAACACCAAGACCACCGAGTAAGGCCATGTGGATTGCCATTGAATGTTCAGTGACTGTATCCATGGGAGACGATACAAAGGGCGTCTTGAGAGTAATACGCTTTGTTATGGGAGTATCGAGAGTAACGGCAGAGGCAGGGAAGCCTGAAGTAGATCAGTCATTTGCCTTGCTTTTTCCATTAAAGTGATACTCTGTACCGATGTAGCCAGGGAGAATGAGAAAATCATTATACGTCAGTCCACCACGGATCTTAGAATCAATCAGTTCCTTAATGCCAATACCATCTCGTTCTGGGTATTCCTCCTTCAAGATCTCGAGGGCGTTCTTGAAATCTAGCGCGCTGCTATTGGGAGCAGTCATCGAGTCGCCGTTAACGATAGGCATGTTAAACGGTGGTGTGAAGTGTATAATTGAGTCTGTTTCTGAGGAAGAAATACACGATAGCTCGTAGATAGTAGTCCAGAGATCTATCGGGGAAAGTTCCCAAGAAGAAGTGAATCAGAAGGGTCGCGATCGTCTGTCAAAATAATTTTTCGGCGGGGCATCTTAATTCCGAGTCATGCTAGCGTGGTTGCTATCCGCTGCTCTAACCCACTTTTCCAGTAAACAAACACCACGCAGAAATCAAGGAATTCATCACCGAGTCCATCCCGCTCAATTCAACCTCGAATGCAAACCGATTGTCACATATTTGCACAGCGCTCGAATACTGTCACTTCCTTTCATTCGCGCATTTCAGGATTGCTTGAGGAACTCTACGGGTTAAATTGAACATACCTTATGCGACGGTACGACGCGGTCTCCAATTCGGTCTCGAGTACTACATTCACCATTATCTTCCTGCGCGTAGCATAACCGTACTTTGCCAATACCATGTATGGTCACAATTATTGAGCAACCCGTTTATTGATTCTCTGAGCCTGCGATAGCAACATGTCTCTTCATCCATCGCGGTCGGCACACGGTCATCCAACGACCTTACCGAGTCCTCTTCGCCATGCATCAAACGCTTCTTCAGGATCATCCACGTATACGAATAATTCCGGTTACCCTCCCAGTCGATCTAGTACGTTATCATCTAATGCTTCAAGTAACTATCAATATTCGAAAGGTGGCCATAAGAGGGGATTGAGCGAGGCAAGCGGCCTCTTGCATTCACCATCGGATGCAAACTTTGAAGCTGCAGACAATGCGTCATCACAATATAAACAAATGCGCCAATCATTGCGACCTTTACCGCAAGTACCGGTATCATCACCACCACGGACTGAGTCAAAACCCACTTATTCGCATACTCGTTCTCAGAGTGTCGATCCGCCTAGCTCACCAGGGATCGATGGATCTGTCTCCCCCACTGCTAAATCCCGGCCTCATTCATTGGCAATATCTAGATCGGACTCGGTGCGTGGTTCTCGCCCCAACTCACCGCATGTTCATTTCAGCACGCATATTGAACGACCGGACCTCCAAAGCTTCCAAAGATCGACAACCGGTCATCTTCGGACGCTTTCAAGATTTGCGGAAAATGAGTCAGAGGCAGATTTTACCATTAAATCGCCAGATCAAGAAGTTGCCGGAATGCACGGGCGGATCAAACTTCAACGATCAAGGTCTACAACCGGAAAGAAGGCAGTCGGCTTGATGGGTTGGGGAGGAGCAAGATGGATGGACCAACAGCGTCAATTCCTTCAGGCTTACGAGTACCTTTGTCACATCGGTGAAGCAAAAGAATGGATTGAAGACGTTATCCATAAGCCAATACCTCCTGTGGTTCAACTGGAGGAAGCACTTCGTGACGGTGTCACTCTGGCCGAAGTAGTGCAAGCTCTCCATCCAGAAAAGAGTTTCCGAATATTCCGAAATCCAAAATTACAATTTCGGCATTCTGACAATATCGCCCTATTCTTTAGATACTTAGCGGAAGTCGAGCTACCGGAACTCTTCAGGTTTGAACTTGTGGATCTCTACGAGAAGAAAAACATCCCAAAGGTTATCTACTGTATACATGCACTCTCATGGCTACTTTTCCGCAAAGGTATCGTGGATTTCAGAATAGGTAATCTTGTTGGACAACTTCAATTCGAGGATCATGAGCTTGAAGCGACACAGAAGGGCCTTGATAAAGCCGGTGTTAGTATGCCTAATTTCAAGGGTATGAGTGCCAATTTCGACGTGGAACCAGAACCAGAACCTCAGGAAACCGAAGAGGATCGTATCAATCGAGAATTGGCCGAATACGAGGACACAATTGTGGATCTGCAGGCTCAGATTCGGGGATCTATACTCAGGATGCGGTTAGGCGACACTATGCAGCAGCTTTGGGATTCTGAAGAGTGGTTAATTGAATTCCAATCGAAGCTTCGAGGAGACTGGGCAAGAGAAATCTTTCGGTACCGACAAGATATGAAGATTTTCGCTGTCAACCTTCAAAGTGCAGTAAGAGGTTTTCTTATCCGGTCCAGCCAACGCGACGAGGAGGAATACTGGAACCACAACCAGCGGGAGGTAGTGCTGATGCAGAGTCTTGCTAGAGGTAGGAAAGCACGAGCTGAGACCCAAAGGTTGCAAACAAAGCTACAACGACAGGAGAACGGCATCAGAAGCTTACAAGCTGCTGTACGCGGTGCGTTGAAGAGAAAGGAAGTAGGTGACCAGTGGCACGAGTCAAGAGAAGTTGAATCCACTGTAATCGATTTGCAGACCATTATCCGAGGAGCCTTGCAACGAAAAAGGTTCGACCAACAGCATGCAGAAACGAAGAGTGCGGAATCACATGTTGCTCTTCTGCAAGCTGCAGCGCGTGGTATGCTGCAACGCCGTATCAAGCAGACTGAACGGACCTCTTTGAAGCAGCAGGAATCCTTCATTGTGAAGCTTCAGGCTGCTATGCGTGCATCTGGCGTTCGACATATCCAGGACCAGGTGCAGAAAACCCTCAATCACAGTGCTGTTGAATGGACCGGCTTACAATCCGTCGCTCGTGCTGCAGTTGCGAGACGCGGCATAGCTCGGCTACGGGACGATCTTCATTCCCACGAAGACGAGTTCATTTCTCTACAAGCGTTGGCAAGGGCCGCGAGGATAAGGTCCGAGGTGGCGTCAATATTAAGTGCGTTCGCGGCTCGCGAAGACCGGATACTCGAGTTACAGTCCACTGCAAGAGGGCATATGCTGAGAAGGGGATACCGAGGAGACATCAAGGCGCTCCAGAAAAGCGTCCCAAGCATCGTCGCATTGCAATCCGCAGTACAGGGCTACCTAGTTCGACAGAGGGTGTATGATCAAGTTTGTGAACTACATGATCATGAACAAGAGATCATTGAACTCCAAGGGTTGGCTCGGGCTATGCTTGTACGAATGCAAGTAGGCAACGTGCTCAATAACCTCGACTCCCAAGAAGAGGTGACTGTGCAACTACAAGCACTTGCTCGTGCTAAACTCGTTCGAACCAAATTCATCGAGAAGAAGAAATTTTTCAAAGAGAACATGGAGAAAGTTATCAAGATCCAGAGTTTTGTTCGCGCGAGACAACAAGGAGAAGCGTATAAGAGCTTAACAAGCGGCAAGAATCCCCCAGTCGGAACGGTCAAGAATTTTGTTCATCTTCTCAATGACAGCGACTTCGACTTCGATGAAGAGATAGGTAAGAATAACTTCCTCAATCTATAACTTAATTTGCTGATTGCCACTTGTAGAATTTGAGAGACTTCGCAAAACTGTTGTCCAATCCGTCCGACAAAATGAGATGGCTGAACAGTACATTGATCAACTCGATATCAAGATTGCGCTGCTTGTCAAAAACAAAATCACCCTTGATGAGGTAGTGAAGCATCAAAAGCATTACGGTGGACATGTTGGCCATCTCCTGTCGAATAGAGAACTCTCGTCCAAAGATCCTTTCGATCTTAAGGCTCTGAACAAGAACTCAAGAAGGAAGCTCGAGCATTACCAGGAACTTTTCTTCATGCTTCAAACCCAGCCACAATACCTCAGCCGCTTGTTTAGAAGAATACGGGAACAAAATACCCCCGATAGTGAATGTAAGCGTATTGAACAGTTAATGATGGGTCTGTTTGGGTTTGCGCAGAAACGAAGAGAAGAGTACTACCTGCTGAAGCTGATATCCAAGTCTATCAGAGAAGAGGTGGATTCATGTGCATCATTGCAGGACTATCTTCGAGGCAACTTCTTCTGGAATAAGATCTTTGGCAGTTACATTCGATCTCCGCGCGACCGAAAATTCTTGAAGGACGTGTTAGGACCTCTCATCAAAGAAAACATCATTGAAAACGAAGGACTTGACCTAGAGAGTGATCCGATGCAGATTTACCGGTCTGAGATCAACAACGAAGAACTGCGAACCGGACAAAGGAGCAGAAGGAATCCAGATGTACCCCGAGATCAAGCCATCAAAGACCCAGAAACGAGAGCCACTTTCGTTCGCCATCTGGAGGATCTTAGAGACATTACCGACTTGGTCTTCGCGTCATTGGAGGACTTGCTTCATCGTATGCCTTACGGAGTGCGATTTGTCGCTCAGCAGAAGTTTGAGTCCCTTCGTGCTAGATTTCAATATGAAGATGAGCGACATCTCTTGCAGATTGTTGGGCAGTGGGTGTGGAAAACCTATCTTCAACAAGCTTTGATCTCTCCAGAGATATGGGGAGTTGTAGACAGAGGACTATCACCTCTCCAGAAACGCAACTTATCAGAAGTTGCTAATGTGCTAAACCAAGTCGCCGCGGGGAGACTATTTACCGAGGAGAATGTCTATCTACAACCGCTTAACGCTTATGTCACCGAGGCTATTGAGCGGTTAGAAGAGATCTGGACTGGCTGTGAGTAATTGACACCCAAGTATCGGAATCTGGCTAACTTTCTTGCAGTGATTAACGTGCGCGACGCTGAAGCTCAGTTTGATATCGATGAGTTCAATGACCTTTATGCTCGCACTAAGCCAACTCTCTTCATCAAGTTAGCAGACATTTTCTCTATCCACAAGCTCATTGTTAACGACATATCTTACCTCTGTCCGAATCAGGACGACATTCTCCGAGAAACTATCAGAGAACTTGGAAGCGCGAAGAACAACGAAAATGATCTAATAGGTGTTAGCTCCACCGAAATCTGCCTCACGTTGAATCCAAAGCTCCATGACGTCGAAGACCCTGAAGAAGCAGTCAAAGCTCTGTTTATGGAGACGAAACGGTGTCTTCTCTATATCATTCGCGTCCAAACCGGTTCTAACCTTATGGAAATCATGGTCAAGCCGATCACTCCCGAAGATGAAGACAGATGGGAGCAACTTATCCGTGATGAGCTACTTCCCGCACAGAATACCAACAATAAAGCACGGGGCGCATACACATCTGACGCTACCACCCTCCTCGACATTACCACTCTCACATATGCCGAACTTAAGCGCACTGCTCTCGAGAATATCATGGCCCTTGAAGAAGCAAGAGCTATCTCGCGCCATAACCACTGGCAAGACCTCCTAAATACTATAGCACTGGACATTCGTACTAAGCACCGAAGGCGGATACAACGTGCCCGCGAATTGGAAGGTGTACGTGCCACACTAGCCAATTTGGACGAAAAAGCAGTGTATCTCGAACAACAACTGAAGAGTTACAATGACTACATTGAGCAGGCCATGATAACTCTGCAAAATAAGAAGGGTAAAAAAAGATTCCTTCTACCGTTCACTAAACAGTACAACCACGAGAAGGAACTCCAGCGATCAGGAAAAATCCCCAAATTTGGTTCGTACAAGTACTCCGCCCGCGACCTCGCCACAAAGGGCGTGCTTGTCGAATGGAAGGGTTACTCTGAGCGCCAATGGGATAAGATCAACCTTACCATTTCCAGTGACGAGGTCGGTGTGTTCCATATCGAAGGCTCAGCCGGTAGTATGATGATCCCTGGCGCAAGCGCATCTGTGCCTCTAGACGATCTGTTACAAGCCCAGTTCAATAACTGTCAATTTATGAATCTCTTCGGAACCGACAGAGGAAGCGCTGGAGATGGCGCATTGAAACTCAACGTCAATTTATTTTTGCATCTTGTTTTCAAGAAATTTTATCGCGACGAATAAACCCAGGTGGTTCGCAGGCCAGAGGTAATATTAGGACATTTAGAATATTCTTTTCGAATGAGTTGTTGTACGGTAGGAGGAGACGGCAGTCGTGGTACTTTAAGTTTCTTCGATTCTTGTATACCCCATACTTGAACGGGATTTTGTCTTGGATAGACATGGTGGGAGAGGATACCGCATATTGGTAGGGTAGGAGTATTGTTTAGCGTGTTAGAACTGACTGTGCATGTGTGGAGCGTTTGGGCTGGGTTGGATGCGTACAGGAAGAATGTATTTGACATCGCATGGCATCCGACGTAATGGCATATATTCACCTCATGAAAAGCTCAGTACCGTAGTAGAAATGTGTAAACACCTCCAGTTCGTATAAGTATACGATGGATTGACGTGTATTGTACCGCAAGGTCTAAGGGTCAAATTAACGAATTTGCTTATCGATAGGACCTATTACATTCGCACACGACGCGAAGGATCGAATCTTTTCACATTTTCGCCATGGAGAGATGTCAGATATCATACCGCAGGAAAGAAGATCAACTAACGATGTACTTTCTTAAAGCATATATAATGGAAACTTTCGATTCTTTACATTTAAATTCTGGTGATAACCCGATCCGAAATTTTTGATTTGACGAAGATCGGATTTTTATTGTCAATCTCTCTGTTCGACCTTCAGAAATATACGCGAAACTGTAAGAGCTCTTGTTCATTGAGTCTCATACTTTCATACCCGAAGATTTAACCGAATCTCTCTACTAATTTCCCAATGTCTTCTTTTCCTCAGTCTTATCTTTTTAGTATTCATGACATCCCAGATGCTGGCAGAGGTGTCGTCGCCATAGAACATATATCTACCAGAACACACCTGCTGACTGCCGCGGAACCATATGTCAACGTGATACTTCATGAGTATCAACGCGAAGTGTGCGCCTACTGTTTCGCCTACAACGCTGGTCGGAACCATCCTATCCGCAATAATGAGATCGGATCTTCCTTCTGCTCAGACAAATGTAGAGCCAAATTCCTCGAATTGGTTGAAGACGATGGTATTGAGGCTCTGAAAGCGCTACATGCTTTCACCAAAGGCAAGCCTGAGCCTACAGCGGAGACTCCTGACCAGGGAGAAGTGACCCCACCCACTGAAGAAGACATATCGGCTGCATGGGATGTTGCCGAGCACACCGCTACTTCTATTCGGGCCGCTCGTACCGGTTCTATGCGTTCAAAGGCGGATTCCAAACTTCTGAGAGCTGCACAGAGTGGACCGGTGTCAAAATCAGTCCTCAGCTTACTACTCTCAGGCATACTATACCGCCGTCTAAGTGCCTCGAGATGGTCATATTTCGAATCACTTGTCCCTGACCCGCGTCCCTACAAGTCATCTGCGCAACTGGAAACGCATGTACGGTCCTACTTGCAGCTTCTGACGCTGGTATCAACATCACTCCTACCTATGGCGACTACAGAGATTTGTATGACGATGGCGTCGCGAGACTCGTGGAATAGCTTTGGGATTCGGTCGACAGAAGATGGCGGTGATGAATTCTTTGGTTGGGGTGTGTGGCCTGGAGCTAGCTTTTGGAATCATTCATGTGATCCTAACATTGGAAAGGAGAGGGTTGGAAGAGCTTGGAAGTTCTGGGCGGCGAAGGAGATAATGGAGGGAGATGAGTTGTGTATCAGCTATCTGGGCGGTGAGGAAAAAGAATTATCTGTGGAGGAGAGGAGGAGGAGATTGAGGGCCACATGGGGATTTGAATGTCGGTGTAGGAAATGTTATGTTGAAGAGAGGGCAACTAACATTGCTTCTAACGGCTAGACAGCGAGCAAATCGTATAAGGCTTGCAACAGGTATTTTAAGTTCTAATTACTTTATTATAAAATCCTCATTGCGGAATAACAGACTACTGATGCTTAGCTATTTCCCTTCTGAGTGCTCCTCGCATTACAACGAGCCCCTGGAACCTGTATTTCCCACATGTTTCTCCAAGCACACCGCTAAACGCATACACGAACTTTTTTTTTCTCTCATTATTCTTTCCGGTAACGACATTCCTGCATGCACGCATAAACCACTCTGTCCCGTGGTGCTGCACTGCCAACTCAGTGTTCTCCCATGGAGCCATGACGTTTCTTCCTCCCGCAGTCCATTTTTCTGGCTCGGCTTTACCTTAAATATCTTTCCCTTTTCAAGTTTTCTTCCTTTCTTTTTTCAATTCAGACATTCTAACCTACAGGGTTACTGATCCAGCAGACAGTTGACTATGAGTCATAGACTATTGTTGGAGACCTAATACGGATTATATACGAGATATGAGCTCTATTTGTTTTTCTGGGCTACTTCCAGCAAGATCAGTGATGCAATTTTCTTTGGGGATTGTTAAAATAAGATAATTTGCTGGACTCGTTGGGCTCATTGCACTAAGGAGAGATGAATTTGCCGACTCATTATACCTACCACTCAGCTGGACAGTCTTCCAGTTCTGCAAAACTAGTCTCATTCTTGCTCCTGGAAAACGCTTCGTCATTTCGACCATTGATGGATTCGTCACATATGTTCCAATGCACTGGCAACCTAAGGACAAACTATTAAGATAGAATTCCTCAATTCGAAAAATCCTATTATCACCTCAAGTGATATCGGATATCCAACTCATTCAGTCCTGCTGGATTCTCATAACACTCATGCAGAGAAATTGGCAACTGCTTTTCTGTCCTAAAGATTTGACTCCCGTTTGCTAATATATTCGGCGGGAGAGTTAAGACAAGGGCTAAGCCCAGTAGTCAAAGTTATTGTCCCTGCTTTCGTCCTTTTCAACCGTACGCAGAACGATCTTGAATCCCCATTATCCTACCTTCCGGTGGCCCGTCTTTCGTGGTAGCACACTACGAAAACATCTATTGGTGGGGCCTTTGAGACGTTCGCGCACCTAACTCTGCGAATCTTTTGATCGAAGAAGTTATTTTGCTTCTTTCAAAGAGACTACGCATCGGCCAATTGATTTTCGAACTGGGAAATTCGGGCATTTGGGTTCCCAACATCGAGAGTGACTGTTTCTGGGACTTTCGAGAACGGAACTGGCTCCGGCTACTTTTAGTTGTTACTGGACTTTAGGACCAAAATACGGAATCTATAGAATTTTCTGTGCATTGTTGTGGTATTTGTATAAAGCGGCCCCCTGTTTTTGGTCCACTGCGGAAACGATGATCTTTGAGTTTGTATGTCCGTCCAACCAACCGTGGGCGAGCACAACATACCTTCAGAGAATACCTGATTCCTTTCGTCTCCGAGAAGATCGACCCAGGGTTGTCAGTCATGGGGACAAGGTCCGCTTCTTATTGGAAAGCATTGCATTCTCGAGAATGTCCGCCTCACAGAGGTAATCGCACCTAAACCCGATCTCTGGACCAGCCGTTCAATCGGTATTATTTTAGGGAGGAAGTGACTTGGCTTAGGAAGAAGCTGCGTCCATAACTAGTAGCTTTCCTCTTTCTCTTTGCCCTGGAAGGGGACCAGGCCAATTAACCGCTAACTTATCTATTTTCTTCCTTCCTGAATTATATGTAAGAGCTACGGTTGTGAGTGGAAAATTTGCAAATTCTACCTCTGGTTTCAGAAATCCATCAATTGACAAGGTATTCTGTGTTGAATTTCCCGCAAGCTCACACCGACAAGAGTTTTGATACGACCTCTACAGCGATCAACGATGGACACGTTTAATCCCTCTCAATTTCGTAGAGACGAATGGATTTATCTCGGTAGGGTACCGTCAATCGAGCCATTTCTCTCTTTTTTTTTTTTAAAAAAAAAATCCATTGCATTGCATTATCTACAATACTGCGCATGTAGCCTCTAGGGCTATGGTGCTACTCTTCTATTCACATAAATCCCTATCCTAGGGCAATAATATGTCTAGTGAGAGTGTCTGAGGAGTGAAACTCTCCAGTTGTCCAAACTTTGCAGTCTAAGTCAAGCTTTTTGAAAAAGTGAACCAACTCCACTGTATCCTTTGCTCCTCAATTCCCTGCATTATATTTCAATCTAGTTTTTCCCCTGTATGCTATCATTTTTAATACGTTTCTTGTTCTTCTCCATTTATTTCTCTTGTATGTAGAAGCCATTTAGCTGTTGAGATCTGTGTATTATGTAGGTATTGGAAGAGTACTTCTTTCCCCTTCTCTGTACAAAAGAGCTTTGTTAATCTCATTCTTGACTTTAGCTGCTTCTCCATGATTTTGCGTTCCTTGGAGTAATGTTTGCAGTGAAGAACCAGGTGCCTTGGGCTCTGGATAAACTTGCAGTCTTCAAAACATTTCCCTTTAATATTCTTTCCGATTCTCTTGGAGTATGATTTGAAGAAGCCTGCTCCACTCTTTAGCTGAAAGAATGCTGCTTGAGTCCTTTTTGGATATTTTGGCATCGATGATTTGGTTGAGAATGAGATTGCTGCTCTGCAAACTTGGGTGTAGTGCTTCCCTTGTCTTTTAGGATTTATTTCCCATTGCCTTTTCCAACATTTCTCTCATTCGCTTGGTCTGTCATAGCCGCTTTCAGACGCAATGAGTTAGCCGCACATTGCTCTGGTTCTCTGTTGGGGAGATCCGAGCTTAAGGTTACACCCTCACGAAGATGCAATATTTATTCACTCATCTTAAGGATCTGAATCCAGCACATCTGCTGCACCTATCACCATGAAAATACCGAAAAGAACCTCTTACCGTTAAAGGACTTTTGGAAAACCTTAAATGAGTTGGATGATATTGGAGATGAATGCCACTGGATTCGTCAAGACAAACCGCTCTCAATTGCTCAGCCACAAAGACGACGAGACGGTTAAAGTACCAAAAATCGATGGTAGGTTGATTTAGGGACTGGTATTCAGTATGACTGTTTCTGCTTGGGGAAAAAATATATCAAAAAGATTAGAGCGGGTGTGTCCAACCAAGTCATTCAATAGATTTTGACGCGAGTCCATCTGGTTGTGATTCTGCAGATAGATAATTGGACCCCGCGGAAGACACGGTGTACATTGGATTTTTAGCAGCGAGTTGTCATAGAAACTGTCTTCGGTCGGAAGAACATCTGCCTTTCTTACTTACAAAGCTGTTCTCGTCTAGTTCAGCATCATTGCACCCGGACTCAAAGCCATCAATCACAGCGAGTATATTAGGTGTTCCCTTTGCTTCTGGTCAGAGGCGTAGCGAAAAGGACATTATGTCTCCATCCCGGTCCTGTAGCGATTGAAGTAACGCATATCGACCACATACTGCGGGACTGGAGTGCTCACACATACCATTGGGCGGAGACGTAGTCTGTGGGTCATGTGAGAAGATGAAAGGCCAATTGACTGATTGAGAGCTTGAAGTAGTCCGGAATGTAAGGAACGGTTCAGATGATTACGTGGAGAGTTTTCATTCTTAAGAGTTTGGAAATAATAAATCTTTATTTGGTCTCTTCGAACATTCAGACAAATACATAGAGAGAAGTTGGCGATTTAAGGGATAAAAAAAGGGTCAAAGGACCAGTATGGTGGAACTCGAATCACAGGAACAGCCAGCAAGTTGGAAGGTATCAAACATTGCAGAACAAAGCATCGAGGATGATCTTGGGTGCCTTCAAGATTTCTCCAAGCATGGCTATGGAGATTGAAGCAGGCCTGCTCCTCCAGCTGTCAGATTTAAGAAGCTGTGCAATTCTTATGCCCTCAGGACTTTGAAGTTCTACAAAAACCATCTAGTCAAAAGAGTTCTCTGGGAAGAGCGTGAAAGAGATGACTCAGATGCAACCTTAGACTCTGACTCAGAAGCAGGCAATACTTCAATCAAGCATATCACAAGACCAAACACTCAGCTCCTGTCCTTGTTGAAGAGAACCCAGGAGTTTATCACTAACTGGAAGATAGAAAAGATTTCTGTACATAATGCTCAACCTTGGAAGCCAAAGCTAAAGGCATTATTCATCATCCCCAGCAAGGATAAAGGAAAAGCATTAAACCAATACAATAAACTAATCAGAGATCTAGAAGAAGGTATGAAGGATGGGCTGGTCAGTGTTTACTACACTGATGGGTCTAAAGAAGGCAACAGAAATGCTGCAGGAGCATGCCAGATAGGAAACAATCAGCGCATTTTGTTTACCAGCAACTGGAATTTAGGAGATAGCGTTGAGATTATGGATGCAGAGGTATTTGCCATCCTCAAAGCGCTTGAAAGAGAAAAGACCCAATGTGAGAAGGGACAATCCCCTATCAAAAACCTATGGGTTTTTGTGGACAGCCAGGCAGCACTCAAAAGGCTACAAAAGAACAGTGTTGAGGGAGGACAAGAATTAAGTGTGCTGATAACCAACCTATGCAATACTCTTACCAATGAATGGGAAGTGAAAATTACCTTCAGCTGGGTTCCTGGCCATAAGAACATCTTTAGGAATGATATAGCAGACAAACTGGCTAAGAAAGGACTGAACCGTAAACCTGATCTTTATTGATAGCCAAGCAGCAATCAAAAGACTCCAGAAGAAGTACCTTGAAGGAGGACAAGAATTGGTTACACTGATAAGCAACCAGTATGATATCCTGACAACAGAATGGGGCAGGAATGTCAATTTCAGCTGGGTTCCAAGCCACAAAGGCATCTTTGGCAATGAGCTGGCAGACAAACTGGCCAAACTTGAACTGGCAAGGAAATCTGTACAAGCATCATTCACCTCACTAAACCACCTCAAACGTATAAGCTTCATGTACATATAGCAATATACCTTTCAGCTTTCATCTAAGGTTAAGCCATGACAGTCACCCGTTTGAGTGCGTGGTATATAGTCTTCCCTATATCCTGCGTCTTTCTTCAACAACACTTACAGAGGGCTCCGACGAACCATCCAATTGAAAGAAAGGGTCATTGGACTGGAACAAATGTCTACTCCCATATTTCGGTTGTGGTAATTTCCAGACGAATCTTCGTTACGTAAGGCAAAAGAGTAATCAGATGGACTTGCCGACTTATATTAGGATCGACGACGGCCAAATATTCTATATGCAACCAATGGCCGAGCTGATGAATACTATTAGTGTATAAGCATAACGGAGCATATCAAGATCAGGCTATGATGTGCTTCGATATGGCCGATTGACGAGGCATACTTTTCTACGCCGGTCGAAGGCGGGAGGGAGGGAGACGGAATTCAATTCTCGTATTCCAATGCGATCTCCAAATATCACCCGTTTCTCGTGTCTAGTTGAAATGGATCTCAAAATTTATGGATTGTCGAGAGAGAACAGTGAAGAGAGACCCAACGTATAGCTAAATGATGGGTGTCACGCTTGTTCAAACAGGTGACGTATTGTCAATCTGTCTAAAAGTAACCCGGTGGTATAAAATCTCCTTATTTGCCGCTTCTCCTGAGCTCTTTCAACTGATCTTCCAAGCGGACACGGCGTTTCTAAGCAGAGAAAGAAGAGTTTATTTTGAGGCTATGAAATTTGTTACTAGCCTCGGCACTAGACATATTCGGTCAATATTAGAGAGAAGACGGAGATATAATTCCAGAAGGGCGTTGAAATCAAAGGGGATCCTCCTCCTGTGTATGATGAGGGCATTAATGAGCAGCAGCACTATGTCGTAGAGATGAAGCGTACTAGTATCGGGTGATGATGCTATTTATTAGAATAATTAATAGAATATCCATGGATAGCCACAGGGCACTTGCAGAGGAGAAAGGATCCAGAAAATATACGCTCTACTTTCTCCAGTATCGATTCGTAATCTCTGTCGTAACTTGAACAAATCTCCAATTGGGTTCCTGCCTGGCTGGAAATGAGGAGAAATTAGAGATTTGTGAGACCGTAGACCTGACGCATATGACCATGCGGACCAACACCTTCAGTGCCAGCTGACAATAGTGATAACGTATACAAACGTATAGGGGTGTTTAGAGGTTGTGACTAGGAGATTCGCGATTTGCATACTGTCTGAATCCAACAAATTCCTGATTCACTGAGTAATGGAAACCGTAGCGGTAATATTCGTTTCACGTACGCTCTGATTGATCATAAAAATATCTATAAATAAGAAAGTATGTACTCCATTAGAAAACTCAGCTCTCGTGCTCAAAGAAGCACATACCTAGGGTATCATGAACCTGGACTTACACCAAAAACTCCCTATACCCTCAGTATGGCCTTCTCAGGCACAGCTGCGACGTCCAGTTCGGCGCTACCAGCTACATCTGAACCGTCCTCTTTCTACCACTCGTGGAGTGGTCCAAGACGTTTTCCAACGTCCGCTAATCCTTCTAGCATCTCGTCCGTCGGATGCGCTCGTCATCACATATTTCAGATCGGACGGCGCTCAAAATCCGCGGAGTCACCTAGGAGGATAGACCCGCTTCTTACTCGCGATTTAAGCCATATGTCGCGAAACTGTCAGCATCCCACCCATTAATAATATTAAACGCCTCACGTCCGGTCGTTCCATGCAGTGGGTCATAGAATGAGTGCTCTCCACAACGTCCTTGGTCAACGCACTCATTTCCGAGCAGACTTGCAATCCTCAAGCCGGCTTCTCGTCCCTCGAAATACGCACCCTGCAAAAAGCCAAAGTACGCCGCGCTTGTATGTTCGCCAGCGAACCACAACCGGTCGACGTTTGCGCGCAGGTTCTGATGCATTTCGAGGGTAGTACCGACGGGCCAATTCGAGTAGGATCCGTAAGCCCAGGGTTCCAAACTCCAGCGTGGGAACATGAATGCGGAGGGCTTGGGAACAGTGATATCAGGGAACATTTGGCGGAGGACTTCCATGATCTCTGCTTGGGTGGTTTCGTCATCCTGTAGTTCGATACGGTAACTTTCATCACCGACTACTGTGACGAATAGGATATTACTTCCTGGCATGAAGTTTTCATGCGACAGAGACTGGAAGATAGGGTAATAGCCACGTTTGTTCGGATCGGCGTATAGAAAGAACTGCTTCTCGGCATCCCAGAACGTCTCGTTGAATTGCATGAATATCTTAGTATAAGTGCCCATATGAAATGTTTCAATCCCCGTTTGCTTCCATTCGGGAAGTTTGGGTTCAAAGGTGACGGCCTCGTTTTGGAGGACGCCAAGCGAGAAAGTACACAAAGCATACTCAGCACTGATGCAGCTGCCATCTTCATTGTACACAGTCACACCGCGGTCATTATACGTTATGTTTGTAACGATAGTGTCCAAAAGTAAGCGCGTGTCATTCGGGCGCAAGAACGTTGAGGCTTCGCCTTGAAGCCAGTAATTAAAGCCTCGTTCATCGTGTACAAAATTATTCTCATCAGAGTATTGATAATGAGTGGAGTTGTAACCTGCAATACCAAACACAAAAGATGACGTATCCGGTGGATTAGCTGATTCGAAGTCTAAAACTGTTAGCATACAATGGAAAAAGAAAATGTTCAGGGATAATACCCCAGTACCACCATTCAACCGCTTGAGCGGCCATGTCTTTTTTTGGTTTCCATCCTGCTTGACTAAAGCCAGCTCTTGCACTTCGATCTTGCAAGTTCTCGATTAAGATGGTCCCTGCAGTTTGCTCCGCGGATGAGTACACTCCGTCAATTGCAGCAAAATGATTCGTATAATCCACTTCACCAGTCTCGTTGTAGGTGAGCAGAGAATCGAAATCTGAATAGGTATTTTTAACATCCCATTTCTTGGCCTGCTCTCATGTAAGTGAAGAACGAAACAAATGGACTATTATGTGTTCGTACCAATGTCCAGATAGGGTTTTCTATGCTCAAATCAGTGGTATAATTCATGAATAATTGGTTCGGTATGCTCACCTGGTCCCCCTTCAGAACCTAACCCTTGCACCTATAGTTCCCTTAGCAAGATATTCAAAAGTTATAAGGCATGAACACCAACCCAATTTGCACCGAGCTCAACCACATACGGACGTCCATCTGGATGTACACCAAATTCTGCGTGTGTCATCCGACCGCCAATCTCATTCTTGTATTCTACAATGAGAAAATCATCAAAGGAGTGCTTTGAGAGAGTTTGCTAGTAGACATCAGATACTGGACGAATTCATACACCACAAGAGGGAACATACCGCAGCAGTTATTCCTGCTACTCCAGCGCCTCTAAACTGTTCTTAGAAGGTCTTTCCAGTCATATTTATGATGTTGTGCAACCTACAATATAGCCACACTGGTTCTCTGGCATTGTTCTACTTGATTTATATCTCTGACCGTATGATCCGGAGATTGTGATATGAGGCCTATGGAGGCGGTGACTATTGAACTCGACCTGACTATGTGCATGATAAGAAGGGTGCAAGAGGATTGTCTAGAATAGGGAAGACTTACAGAGGACGCTGGAATCCGAGTTAATTTCAACACGAATAGAGGTCCTCGTAGACTACGGAACTTTGAACTGAGATACCACAAATTCGTCCGTGGCGCTGTTTATACCATGGTGTCACACGCATCACAGAGCATAGTGATGCATATCGATAAGACGAATACTCGGAAGCTAACTCGCAGAGCAAGAAATGAGAGCGCGGAGAGCCATGCGTATCGATAAGAGCGGAGTGAAGTAGACTTGGACCAGGAGCCTCGAGATATGTACAGGGTTCCTCAAGTGGGAAACTGTATGCCGAGAAATCGTTGTTATTGGATATGTTCAATTCTAGAAGGCCATTGAAGCCAAAAATGTCCGGTGGTTCGTACGGCGCGGGTTCGGAAGAAGCCTGGTAATTGTACAGAAGGTAGATCTTGCGACAAAGTAGCAGAGACATGCAAGTTGAGGGGTACTCTAGTGGTATGTCTGTTATCAGAACGCGTGGAGAGAGAAGAAGATAAGAGCGCATGAGCCATCAGATGGTTAGGGATAGCTGCATCTTGACGGAGAGAGCCGTCGGGACACGTGAGACCGCCAGGCCGGTAAAGGATAGACTAAGCGTCAGGAGGAATGGCCTGAACCGGGCCGAACCGTCTCTTACTGGTTGTCATATTTAGCGAAGCCTGGGAAGAGAACGCCAAGAGTGGCATCCGAAAGCTTTTATTCTCATCTGTTTTCGGTATCCGTAGAGGGAACATGACATCAATTCTTCAACATCTAATGTATCTCACCTTTTTCTAAATATATTATTAATGGTATGCTACTACAAAAGTCAGTTGCGAGTATTTTCCTGACCTCTGGTTCGCATCGACTGTACTGTACAGTGCGAACAAAACTATAAACGATAGGACGAAAGCTACCTTGACCGTCTTACTTTACTTTCCCTGTGCCGCCTGTGCCGCCTCGTTGGTGTACCCGATTGACCCCACTACCACTTGCTCGTGATAGTAATGCAACATGCTGTCCTTCATGGGATCGCCATTTTTGGTGTCTTCAATATAAAAGGACTCATCGTCCGGCCGGACGACTACATCTTTCAACCTCACGATATGGAAACGATATCTTGTCGATAGCTCCACTTTCATATATCCGTTGAATGTGCACTGCATCCTCGGCTGAATTATTCTGTCATTGGAACATGAGTCCAGCAGTGTATCCTTCCAGATCCCCGTCATCGAAATGCTACCCAGAGACACGGCATTTCCGTTTAATGGCCTTGTAATCGTCAAGTAAGGTCTCTCATGTAGCAGTGAAGATTAAACGGAAAAGGACATGATTCAGATGCTCCTATTGTCGGAGGTGGTGCGGTAAGGGTGGATGGTTTTTCGGGTAGCTTCACCGACTTGTGACTCGTGCTTCTCAGTCAAATCGGTTCGAGGTATGGTGCAAGATTCATAAATCCGAGATTGATGTCTAGAGCAGAAATTGGATGAGCAATGCCCATCCGGTATCCATCGCGAGCATGTAGAGATGTACTGATAATATTCGTCTCAATAAGCGTTGATTTAAGGAGCCGCTTACTCGGAGCTTAAAGATTTAGTTTATAGGGGGAGCGCACGTGACATCCATAAGGCTTGGCATGTCTTCAACGTCGCCCCTAACACCTTCTTGCTTGTGAGACGATGTCCATGTCATTCAACAACCCTATTCATCATTATTGCAGTGAGAATCATCATTTTACATCCTGGATACGATATGACTTTCCCTAACAAGACTTCAACTCTTGTGATAGAGGCGAGGTTCTTACGTTATTTGTTAAGCTTCGATTTCCACTGATAGTATGAATGTCAGGTAGGATATTGAGTTGAAGGTGAGCATGGGATTGGGTAGAGAGGTTGTTAAGGAACAGTATTTTCTTATACTTGACTCATAATAATTCGTCGACTCTCATCTTGCTGAAGACACCCCTCTCTATCATATTAAGATGTGTTCGTGCTGCATGCTGTTCAGTAAACTTGCAGCAGAAATGACACCTAGTAATTCGGTGAAGTAAACGTGTTCTGCATAGTTGTCGCACTATTTCCTTGAAGATTTCACTATAACAACGCATCAAAGGCGCTGTTTGTAGATTTCCGACGTAGCGTTAACGCCTTCTTAGTCACAACACCGCATCACGTACAATGTCCAATACTAGTACGAGATGTAAGTTTCTTCACCCATAGCCAACATATTCCATATTCTCTATCACAAAAGTTGAAAGGCTACATATGCCCAAATAGCCTACGACCCAAGTGCCTCAATAACTAGTCTTGCGTGCTGTGTTCTCTTGTTCCTACGTCCTGTCTCCCACGACAGATTCTCGCCATATCCCAAAACTGTACACTCATACTATACCGATACTCACACGCAAAGAAGTTCCAGGACAAGGCTGAAGATCCAAACCAAGCTTTGTGTTGTCATGGCATACCTCATACCAGGTTGTCCTCAAGACATTTCCTTGCGTGATTTAGTTCAGACTAAGGTTAACAATACTGCAATCTTTGTCGCCGGTCCAGTCGACTTCTCTATAGTCAATCGATCTGCTGGAATGGGTGTTACGATGAAGCCAAAAATTTTTACCTGCGATTTGGATTCAAACTTGGACAACCTCTTATCTGACGGACGTAACGAAAACAATGATAATACCACGAACATGGCCGATCTAAGCTCTCGGGATGTGGTCTTCGACAATGAGGAGCATACTGGCTCAATCCTGGACGACCCGGCTATAATAACTATCGGTCCTATATCCAACGTCACCGAAGTTGTCACTAAGTTTGTCACTGAAGATGTCACACCTGGAGAGCTCATTCATAATATCGCCACAACAAACGCCCCGAGTCTAAAACTTCACGACCCAGCTATTCTAGCCGTCGGCGCAACTTTCTCGCGTAACTCTTCGGTTAGCTCGCCGTTTGTTGATGTAAACAGGCCAACCTGCTGCAGCGGAACGTCCACATCTTCTTCGCGTAGCTCTCCACAATCCACAACTGACATCCAAATTTCAAAGCTTCGCAAACATTCTTCTGAACTTAACCTTTCAGATCATCATTGCAAGCCTTCTTCTGAAGCTGAACTCAATATTTTGCATCTTCTTCACAAACACCCTACTGAACCGGAATTTGGATTTTGCCAATCTGCTCCTTTAACTGAAGGCGTTCGTTTGCATCAACCTCGAAACTCTTCTGCTGCAATCAAAATCAAGCATTTGAATATCTCTCGCGAAGCTTTTGCTGCAACTAGAATCAGCCTTTTGCCCCTACTTTACAAGCCTACTACTGCAATTGAAGCCAGCCTGTTGAATCATCCTCGCGACGCGTCTACTGACAAACATATTGACGCTGCTCATATCAACCTAAGTCAAGATTTGGGACATCAAGGTAAGTTATTCAACCATAAATATCTTTAAAACAACGCGCATACACGTCAATCGAAGAATGTTTTCTAATCACACATAGCTTCGCCTACCTTATCCGCAGAGAATTCAAAAGTCATCACAACAAGCTCAACGTACGAATCCAGTGACGACTGGATCATCGCAATTCCTCACGAGAAGTCCAATCCCACCTTGAAAGCAGCTTCTGTCGCCGGAGATATCGACGATCGCGATTACTTCTTCGACTCAGACAGCAACATCACCAATATGCAGCGTTCCAGCTCAGCTTCTCCAAGTACTCCGGCCAACACCCCAACTCGTCCTCAACTTGAGTCTCTTGTTTCCGAGTTCGGGTACGAACTGAACTCACCATTTCCGGATACGGTCACTCTGGCCAACAACGCGCGTGCAAGTCAAGATGTCATCGACGCGTATAACCAAGTCGTCGGGAGATTTGTCGAGCTCTCTGCGTACGCAAGCGGTCTGATGCACAATGGACCGACCCTTGAGGGAATGACAGAAATGACGGCGCTCCTAAGGAGCGCCGTCACGCTAATTTCGATCCTTTCCGCGGCAATGGGTGCTTCGGATGTACGCTTTCCGCCAATGCCACAACATGTGGCATTCCCAAATGCGTATGAAGCGCTGAGGTACCTCACAATATTTACCTTCAACGCACAAGCACATATCGCGCACGCACCAGTACAATACCTGAACGAATCCCACCTAGCTGTGGTACTAGCAGCTTTTACTATTATTTCGGTCGGTGTCCAAAATGTACTGAACGCTTTGGGTATGGAACCCTTCCTGCCCCGTCTAGTCGCTGTTGTGGAGGATGAGGACTCCGTCCTGTACAGGATTGAAAACCTCCCAATGGGACCTAGATTTTCTGTACAGGAGGGTCAGGATACGGCCGATACGGCGGCGTTAAGCCCTACCGTTAATCAGTCCTCGCTGGTCTCTGGCACTCGCCGTTCCCTTGAGACGGTGCCAGAGGCCAGCGAGGAGGCCGTACCGACCCCCGCGGATGCCTCACAAGCATCCAGCACCAGCGGAGAGTACCACTCCGCGCAGGAGACTGTCGGAAGCGGAAGTTCGGGGTTCCATACCCCAAAGTCTCATATGACAGATGAGACGAAGGATGACGCCGCAGAGGGAAGCACGGTAAGTACCACCAGCAATTTCATCTCAATCTCATACATCCAGTCACCGGGAGCATCTTCAAATCAAACTGCGGGCGGTTATGACGGAGCGTACATATTGATCTCGTTCATAACCCCACAGCTAGTATCAGATCGCGCAATACAGCTAACCCCCACCCACAGGGTAAGCAGAGTGGAACGGTCACGCCGCCAGCGGAAGAAGAGATCTCTCCACCCTCTTCCGCTCAGCGGTACGAGCCCACACTCCGTACGATTCCAGAGCTCGCAGAAGAATCCTTCCCGTCCCGCTCTCCCTCCCCCACCGGCCCCGTACGCCTCGCCGTGGATGGAACTAACGAGGCAAACCCACAGGCGGATGCCAGATCAGATCCCGCGGCGGCGGATTCCGTCGAACCATCGGTTTCCTCGGAAGCCGTTACAGACGCCGCGGCGGCGGATTCCGCCGAACCATCATCGTCGCTCTTCGGCCTCGCGCTCCCACTGTTAGGCCTGTACCTCCTCGCGGCCTCGCCGACGGCGTCTCACGTGCCCTCACCTCCCGCGGTTCCTGACCCCTCGGTCGTCGCGCCGCTGTCGTCCGCCTCGGGAGATCCGACGCCGGAACAGCGCGCCCGTCGCGTCCTCATCGCGTCCAAGAACGCGAAGAGGATGAAGGCGGACGTGGTGTACAATAGGTACATCACAGCGATGGAGGGTCTGGAGAGGGCTGAGGTATTAGCCCAAGGCCCGCTCCAGCAGGCGTACTGGAGGAGGATTGAGAAAGCGCGTGAGGCGTTGGAGGAGGCCAAACAGGCCTTTGTCAAGAAGGCAGCGGAGGTGAAGAAGGCGAAGGAGGCGGTGAAGAAGGAGGAGTGATTTGGGCTGGCGTTTGGAGTTTGGCGGTGGTGTTGGAGTTTGGGATGGTGTCTTTGGTGGTTTTGGCGCGTGGAGTTGGGACTTGGGTGTGTCTTTGCGTTTTTGCACTTGGGATGTTCCGGACTCGATTCCCCGCTTTGGGTTCTGCTTGTGCTTGTTCTCTCTGGTGCGGGTTTTCTGGTTTCCTGTCCTGAGTTTCTGTACGATACCCCGGTGGGAGTTTGAGTTTTCTGCTTTCAGCTTTCATATGTAGTACCAGCACCAGACCAGACCATCAAAAACTGTACGACCAGGGGGCATCAGCAGAAATGTGTCTAAGTCCTTGTGTCTTTTGCCTATTTCTCTTTTCCCTTATTCGAACAGCAAGTGCAAAGGGGTCAATGAGGGCCAAAAGGTCCCATCTTCGGTGAATAGTTCATAGCCGTTGATTTTACTAATAATTACAGCTATTATATTTCATAACCCAATAGTCCACCCCAAGCCCCCATACTCCAGATCCTCAACCTCAGCTGCATTGGCTCCATCCAACCAAAGAATGACCTTCTACCCTACAACTCAGAAATCCTATCCCTCACCACCCCGCCTTCTCTTAGCACTATCTCCACGCCCCCGTTGTCCTCGTTTTCTAACCGGGTTCGCAACGACAGATTCCACTATGCCTGGTGCCGGCTATGACTGAACCACCGGAATCGACCTCGCATTATTCGCCTCCCCAACCCCTCTTTGCCAATCTGCGATCCGACTTGTACCTTGTTCGACTTGGGCCGCTTGTCTTTCCCTTGCGTACTCATCCCCGGAACCCCGGTACTCAAAAAGGGGTGGCTGGTTTGCTGGTAACAAAGTAATTGGAAAGGGTAAATGACGTGGGTGTTGTGGGTTGAGGGGTTGTTGGGGAAAGGGTTGCTGAGGAAGGGGTTGCTGAGGAAGGGGTTGCTGAGGATGGTGCTGCTCCTGAAAGTGTTGCTGATGAGGGTGTTGCTGAGGAAAGGGTTGCTGGGGAAATGGTTGCTGAGAAATGTGTGGCGGTGTATTTCTTTGAACATGGACGGTTCTGCCAGTATGTGGGTCTTTCGGATGGGTATGATCTGGCAAAGAGCACCCATGTGCAATGGGTCCCTGATAGGAGGGCTCTTCAGAACAGTGCGGCGGAGAAGCTGGTCGCGGAGGAGTTGATCGCGGAAACCTGATTGGATCACCGATGGGCCTACCAGTTTGAAGATCTAGCACATAAAGACCGTCTGGCAAAGGGGTTCGATTTTGTATGGAACCCTGATCGAGGGGTTCTTGAGAAGAGCGCGATAGAGAAACTGGTAGCGGAGAACTGGGTGGCAAAGGGATACGCCTATCAGTATCTGAGCGTATCTCATGAAGACCTTTTTCCAGTGAAGATGATCTCCGTTGTGCACTACCTTTTTCCTGCCCAGGTTGATGAGAGTTCTGACGATTATGCTCCTGATCACGATCATTTTCACAACTTTCCTCTTGAGCTTCGTCTTCGCCAATTTCCGGATTTTGGTCTTCGTGATGACATTTCTGGAGAGATGTTCTCTCTGAATATTTTCCCTCGCCATGAGATGCTCTGAAGACAAAGTTGTTAGAGGGCTACTTGAAGTGTCTGGTTGAGGGCGAAGTAGAGATTCTGTTTGACGTCGTTGTAATGCCTCATCTTCCGTATCATCATCGTGAACAAAGCCTTGTCGAGGTGAATAGTTCTGCCGAGGTCGTTGGATGGGAGGTTTTTTGGACCTTGATGGACGTCTTTCCCCCTAGGAACCACTGTTCCTCATTTGGTCCGTTTCTCAAGCATAAGATATTCCGTTAGATTAAAATTGTCCAGATGATTGTCTGAGATTGAAAAGCAGGAAGTCCTCCATCAGTTACTCGATTCATTCAAACTTTGCAAGAACCTCTCGCCCATCGTTAATTCTCTTTACATCTACATATTCTTTAGATATTGCTAGCAATGTTGCCAGGTCAAAAGTCGGAAGGCGTATTCGACCATACATGTGACCTCATTGTTCACGAATAATCATGGGCCATCGTGGCGGGTATTAAATGTGAATTATTCGAGAATAAAGTGATGAGAAGTTTGAAAAGCCAGTTCAAATTGCGGAAGACAGCAACATAGAATACAGAATGATGCGGTTCAAGTAAGACTGAGACATTCCCGCACCCGGTTGACAAGCACATATCAATTTTTGACTCAACGGACCTAAATGATCTTGAGAATGAGAAAAGCTTGATTTCGGTTTCGTAGAGGAAGTGAGAAAGGCCCCGTTTGGCTGGAACAGTGCTAGAGGTATGCTTCCTGAATCCTCAAACTCTGGGCGTCTTGACATGCAACAGAACTGATAAAAGTAGATATAGCATATACTATAAGACCCTGGTCAACACGCAAATCGTAGCTCATTCATTGCATCATATTGTACTCATGACCATAACCTTCATAAACATAACTTTTTTCCCGCCCCTCCCCATAATCAATTTCCCGGATGCTTCTATAATCCTTCCCTTCCCTCCTTCTTGCTCCCCCTCTTTCTCCTTACCCCTAATTGACCCAATCTGCCACCAAACATGGCCCAATCGCAATCGCCCCTGCCATATTCCCAAAAAAGTCCTTCTCCGTAATCGGCTGCCGTTGCCCCTCCACCAACCCCTCCCTACACATCTCATTATACCCCACGACCTCCAACTCCTCATCACCAGGGGTAACCCACCTCTGACACGTCGCGGTCGAGTGATCGTTGTTAAAGCGATAGACGACACAATTTGGCGTCTCGTAGCACAGGTTGCAGCAATCAATGAGGTCGCGGCTGAAGATGGGCACGTTGTCGAGCATGGTGAGGTGCGATGTGTCGTTTATATTGAGGTATTCGTAGCCGGTATTTAGGGGCGAGTTTTGGTAGTCATAGCAGGTTGAGACGGTGGGACGGGGACCTTCTATCGTTGTCGTGGTTGTTGAGGTAACGGTTGTGACGGTGGTATATGCGGTTACGGTTGTAGTCTAGTGGGGAGATTAGCGGAGGGTTGGAGCCGCCTGAAGAGCTAAATGGAAGGGGGAGAGGAGTGGGAGAGGGAGCCTGGAGGTGGGGGTTGACAGGAAGAAAAGGAAACTTACAGCCTTGTGCAGTGTAGTTTTTGTTTTTGTAGACGTTGTTGTAGAAGGGGTGATAGAGAGACAGGAGCATGCGCTCTTGATCTGGCCGGGAGGATATCCAGAGACGTACATCGGTAGTTGGTTTACGGCCCGAGCCTCCATGTCGGAGATGGCTGTACGCTTCGCTGGGGGAGGGGTTGGATAGATGGTCTTAGTGTTACTCGGATAAGGAGCGTTGTAGTAATATGTGATTGGGGGTCCGGGTGTGGTATCGGTAATTGTTACGGTACTGTACGGTTCGTATAATGGTTAGCACTTCGTGAAAAGCATATTTCTTTCCTTTCCGTGCTGCTCTTAACTGCTCTACGCTTAAAAGAGAACGCATCCCTAACTGTGCTTCACACACTTGAAAGATTCTACGAGGGGGAAATTTTAGAATATGTGCTCGTGCGTACTGTAAGTGTACAGACACGTGGAAGCACCAACTATAATAAGGAGGTATTTTTATAAATAATACGTACGAATAAGCAGTTACCGGGACCTTAGTCGTCACAGTTTTCGGCGACGGAGTGATAGTTAATGTCTATCAGGTGTTTAGCTAGGCACATTACTTGTTCTACAGTCTTTGACTTACCGTCGTAACCTTGGAGGTCTTAATTGGAATATGGAGGTAAGAGCTACAAAAGGGTGTTGCTTCTGCCGAATGCACACTGAAGACGGAAGTGACCAGAGAATCTTTGCATTTAGGTGCTCTAGCTTCCAGTTGCGTATCCGGATTGGGCGCAGCAAGGGCTATTCCAACGTTGATAATGCATGCTGAGAATTGAAGAATTGAAGGCTTCATGGTTGCAGGTATTGAAGTTGCCTGAAAACTTGTGACTATTAAAGAAAGTCCCTAGAAGTTTGCCAAAGTTTTTATATATCACAATACATACCAGCTGAGCTATATCCCCGCGGATTTCCTTTTCTTGTTGTAAGCTGCATACGAGGAAGAGATGTACAGAGCAAGCTAGTAAAGAACTATGTGATATATTCCGATGGCTGAAAGTGAGAATATTGCCCAGACTAATTGATAGGCGAGCATGGGTTAAAGATGCGGGCAAAGCTTAACCCTAAACTTTTATTATACCTTATACAAACTAGTCTAGACCGTGAAGCTCGTATAGCTTCCCGTCTAAAAGACGTTTATCGGAACATTGGAGGTGAATTGTTGGTCAAGTTCCTGCACGAAATCGAAAGAATGCGGGCCGCATCTCTAGCAGATCAGATATGTGAACAGTCATTCCACACGTTTTCCAGGTTTTGAGATGGATTTGTCCTCTATTCTGTCGGGAGGCTGACTGAAATCCGAGATATCGGATTGTTTGGTGAAATGGTGTTTTGCTACTGGATTTTCGGATGCAACCAGAATGTGCAGTAAAAGCAAAAAAACCCGGTGGCTGGTTTTCTACCTTCGTTATCATGTCCGCCAGGTTTATTGATTGGCACTTCTATTTTTGGTGAGCGAGGATACAGATGCAGTGATCCTTGCTGCTTCGTGTTCTGTGCAACGTTCCTTGTAGATGTCACGTGTCGACTAACCGATCCACAACCTTATTGTTTCGTCTAATAATCATCAATAAATGTGGACGTTGTTCCTTTATATCCTGATTCCCTCATATGGTGCTTTGACCCTTTCCGACTGCTTGCTGAAAATCAAGTCATATGGCGTCAAACCATTAGCTGGAGATTAGATCTCAGACAGGTGTAAGAACTATACGACAACCTGAGTAAATAAGCTGACAATATTAGGCGCAAATAATAACCGAAAATTTAGAAAGAAACCTGAGAAAGAAGTGTTGTAGGACGAAATACCCAGCTGACTAGCAAGCTGAAATTGGGACAGAGCTGACACGAAAGGAAACGTAAGGATGGCTGGCTGAATTGTACGTAAGAGCGGTAGAATAACTTGTTATACGTAGTACCAACGGCGAAATCTTTTAGAGACGAGACTGGGCCATGTATTTGAACTTCAAGAGGTGCTAATTTTATTGGAACCTGTTATGACTATCTCCGTGGACTTGTCAGAGAAGAATGGAGACAATATTTGAATCTTTTCCAAAACTTGAATATGTTCTGTACTGTGCGGTACAAAGCACGCATATCGTTAGTCCACATTTTTGTACAGGTTAATCAACTCCCATGTTGCTCGTAAAACAGAAACCCCACCGCCCTGTGTTTCGACTGTACGACCTCTACCGCGGTCATTCCGGTCCCAGTTTCCCTTAAGCTTGCTTGTACTGGAAGCTTGTGACGGGTTTCTTCGAGCTCCAAGTTTCGCGTTTTCAGTGGTGCCACCATTTTGGGATGAGAACGGCTGGCTTCCAGACCATAACGGATCGAGCAAGAAACTCGCATTATTACGGTAGTCGATGGCTCCATCTGGAATGAGCGATTCTTCAACATCGCGTTCCCGCGTTCCTCTGTGTCCCCACCACATCCCAAACTCTCCCTTTTCATCTTTCGTTTTCAATGCTGCCTGAGCATTATACGAGACCCAGGGTGCGTATTCTTTACAACTTTCAGCGTGTAGGCGAGCCTCTGCCTTACTAGCGCGGTATGTTCTACCGGGAATCATAGCCACGAGAGGTAAAGGTTCGCAGAACAGAGTCAGGTGGTGGAAAAATATACCTTTGAATGTTTGACCATTCTGTGAACAGCTTCCCCACGGGTCACATATCTCTTCCATGATGCCATTACGGCCGAGACCTGCCCACTGGCTTTCCTTCTCAGCAGAGGAGCGATGATGCCATCCAGTCGCTGCAATAACATTACGGACAAGGGTATGTCCATCTTCCAAATAGAAGATTTGCCCAGTGCCCTCCCATAAGCTACGGAGGCCGGAAAGTATCACACCCTGGTTATATGTGTATACCATCTCATTTCGTACATCACATTTGCCTGTGCCGATGGTCCCATTCTTTCCGTAGTTACGGATATGAAAGCCGTCAACGTAGAGACCTTTTTCATTAGTCATGTTACTGTTTTTAAGCCATGCATATGCGTCGATGGCTGTTCGTAAGTATTTAACATCATGGGGTTTTGCTGGTGGAAGATCCATGTCGTCATCTGCGGATGCTTCAAATGGAGAGGTGATATCGTCCCCGGGGAAATATAGATACATTCCAATCGCCGCTGATATAAAGAGTTCATTCGTAATCGCATTTTTATATGGTTCCAAATGTGGGTTCCAAGTCATACCTCCCCCGCATAACTCCGTGCTCCATCCCTTTGTAGTAATATCGTAAAATATCCGCGCCCGATGCGCAAAAGCATTCCGAAATTGCTTCCCATACCAGCCAAAATCGCTATCGGACAACCCGCGCGAATAGTGCAACGTTGTATGCAGTTTGATGAATTTTATATTCTCAAGCCAGCCAAGAACAACCCATAGCATATCATCATACGCTTGCGTCCGAATACTGAAGGCATTTTCTCCGAAATAGTATGCCACTGCCTGGGAGAAATACTTGTTCACCTCGTTCTCGATTCTCTGCCCATCAATTGAGGTTGTGCCAGGTAGTATGTAATCCATAGTTCTCGTAAGAGAAAAGAGGGAAGCAGAGACATACGTCCCCATAACAGCGGCCGTCCAATCAATTGCTCCTGGCCATGTCCCAATCCAAAGTTCAAAGTAATGTGTCTGCATCGTTTCAAGCGCATTGTGGAGTTCTTCAAGCGGGCTAAAGAAAAAGTCATTTTCGTTCGATGGAAATACTGAGGTCTCGTATGCTGAAACGGGAGGTTGGAGGAGCGCTTGGTCGAAGGAGATCTCCTGGATTGGTTCTCCACTCTCAGGAGTAGCTGCGCTGGAGGCCTGTGTACGGAGGAATAATGATATAAAAACAGTTGCTGCAAGCAAGCAGCGCGGATTCCAGGTATATGTCCAAGCCATAATTTGTGATTCACAAACGGAAGATCATATGTACAATTACAGACAGTCGCAAAGGAGACACCTCGCACACCTCACGCCTTTTTTGTTGAAATGAGGGACGAAACGGGGTCAAGTGCGGAAACAGGCCATAAAGGAAGAACAAACCGTGGTAGGCGAGTCCATAGGGGGTAGAAGTAACCAAGGGAGGACAAGACGGGAGATAGAGAGGAAGAGTTGTTGTCGCGCGTGACGTCCCAAGTTTCCCAACTCAAAGTTGGAGGATCAAACAGAGCAAGCTGATGCCAAGCATCGGTTCATCCTCGGATCTAGATATTTTTAGCGAGATCTTAGCGCGCCTTTTTCCATCCCAAAATCCAACTCCGCACCTCGTAAGGCGGCACAAAAAGGAGACAACAAGCAGTAGTAATTGAACAACCACAGAACAAAAATGCAAAAGAAAGATGCTATTCAAAAGAATGGTGTTGATCAGGGTGGGAATCGAACCCACGCACGTTTCCGAACAGGTATTTTCGGATATCGCTTCGACAGAAGTCTCAGATAGCCTGAAACCTGCGCCATAACCACTCGGCCACCTGACCTTAGAGTTAGACAAGAATTTGAAGGTAGCTAGCTTGCAAAGCACGGTTGTCATACTTGGATTGGGAAACATGGTTTCGTGCGGTTCTGCTGAACTAATTGGTAGGCTGTACCGAAGTCCGCATGTCATTCCGTTGTGCCGGTAGAACACCGAGAGACACAAGGTGGACCAATAGCAATGTACGGAGACATTGGGGAGGAGATGGTGATATTAGGTGAGGGTAGAGATGTCGCGATTCATCCATTCAATTATTCTATCCGCAGGTATCAATATCCCATTTTGTTCTTCTTGAAAGTACCCCTGAAACAAGTTTTGATCAAAATCGCCGGTTTCACATAAGTCTAACTAGATCGCTAACTATTCCGAAATAACCAAATCTACTTTTAGTTACCTACTAGGTTATCTACTGTGCTACGGAGTTGCTCACGATTCGGTCCCACCATGGTCGTCGGTATGGCCGATATACACTAACTACCCGCAGCAGAACACTAATGGAGTTGCCTTACATTCTATCACCCTTCAAGTAGAAATACAACCCTGTAAAGCATACTATACAAGAGCGTCTACTTAGGATTCACGTAAAATGGAGTGCATTCCATCTCAATATAGACTCTAGGTCATGCAGGCGGAATTGAATTGCTATTTGAGCACCATCCACTTTCCAGATTGCGAATGAACGCTTTAGATGGGGTCATGATCGGCAGGTTGTTGCAGCTTTCTAGGTTTTCCAGTAAGACTCAACATGTCCCTGGACGTATGGTTCTACGTGTTCAATCCGATACTCTATCCAAAGTTCCTCCGCCGTATCATTCTCTTACTTTTCTCCCAGTTCTTCCGACAATAGAACTCTTATAAGCCTTCACAGATAAGGTACAGTCATACATTGTTCTTCCCACCAAAGAAAGATTCATTAGAATTTTGTTGTTTCGCAAGCCCCACCCAGTCTCATCTCAAAACTACAGGGTTTCTACATCACTGAAATCTCCAAAGTGGATGTGATGGAAAAACCAGCAGTTCATTTCAAGCTTCCCCTCTCAATAGAGATGAACATACATTTTTAAAAGAAGGCTCGGGTAAATGAAGGCCAAATTCATGTTCCAGAAGAGAGATGTGGTTTGAGAGATAGGCCTCATAATACTCGGGCGTCAAGGAGGATAGACCGGTAAGTCTATAGCAAGCACCTGATCTAGCACACATGATGTGGGTATGGCGTTTTCGCAGTCCTAACAGGGAAGAGGTAGCAAACCTAAAAGAAACGGGAAAGTAGATGGAACCACGTCACTGAAAACTTGTTGTTTATAGACCAGTATTTAGCTATTAGGATAGATGCTGGATATTGTGCGGACTATACTGAGGTTGGGGTGAATTTTCAGGTCGTTACCTCCACTACTTGTATGACTCTGAACCGGTAAGTCATTTCCCTTGAGACCCACTATGGTGGGTTTGTCATTGCTCGAGGGGATCAGCGCCGAAATGGTGAGGCAGAACAAATAAGAGTTTGGTGAGTGAAATACTTTGCGAGGCGAAGGCCACCCGTGACTGCATACAAAGAAATGGATCCCCTTTGACGCCCTGTGTTACCTGATCTCTGACCGGTATAGCCCACTGTTTCACGACGTTCGCGCCAACAGTGATGCAAAATCACACTTAAAAGTAGTATAAGAGACGCTGTAAATTTGATAAACAAGAGAAATTCCTTCCGCTAACATAAATCCTAGGCCCAACCCCCTTTTACCGTGGAATAGTTTATACCTCAACACAACTACCTTTCCTCCATTAAACTCTAATCAAACAAAATTTCCGTCAAGTCTGCCATGGGCAACTTGCTATGCCGCCCATACTCAGAGTCAAAGAAAAGACACAGGTCCTCTCCCAAATCAAAACATCGAAAGCGCAGCTCTCGTAAAACGAAGGACAGGTCGAGGGCTCATTGTGATAGTAGAGGGCGAACATATGTGTCGGAAGCATCAAGGGAGCGACAAAGGCAGCGAGAAAGGATCCGGCGTGATGAAATTGAATCGATAGACGATCGGCGTTACGGTTGTAAGTTTATATTTACTTATCCTTTTCAGCGTGTCAAGCCTTTTCTTTTTAGCTCTACGTACGGATCTAATGCACTTTCAGCCTATTAGTTCAAATCCCGGTATATGTTGTTGGAGGGATGTAGGGCTATATGAATACCCACGTGGTCTTGTTATAAATCTGATGAGGGTGATGTGGGTGTTATGTGTCGTCCGGATCATTCCGATGATGGCTCCCATAGTCGATGTACAGTACAGTACAATGTACTCGACTCCTGCTGATGTGTATCATCGCTCTATAATCCTTAGCCAGAGGTCCGATTCACTTCCCCTCGACAGAATTGTAACACCCCGTCTTACACGACCCTCCTACAGATAACCTAGTTCTCGCGGCCTACTCGTGGCTCATAAATAGAATGAAACTATTTTCTCATACTCCGCAAGGACTCAAAACCAGCCAGAGACATTCATCACTCCTTCGTCCAAATAATTTCGACTGACAACGTGCCATCGAACTTGATTTTTGTCTTGCAGACGAGCGACTCGAGTGAAGAATATCGAGTATATCCAATAGACACAGTATTGTACTAGATATAGAGCTGAGTTTAAGGTGACTAAAGTTGGATTGACAGAGATTGAGAGTGTTCAGTGGATATCTGATGCACAATGCGCTTGTTGAGTCGGTATTATCTCGAGCGGTGTGACTCCAAAACCAGAATTAAGGCCTACCAGAACCGTGTGCCATCATTATTACTTTTTACATTTGAATACTCTCACCATTTTGAATAACCTTTGAAGAGTAATTGCAAGAAAGCGGCTTGACTGAGATGTGGAGACAATAACATCTCCGATCCAATTAAAACCTCTTACGTGCATAGGAGAAATCTCTACCTATCTTTGACCCTTGAGTCTTACGCTCCTCCCTCTAAAAGGAGTCACTAAAGGATCCAAGTTTAACATAAAATCAAGGGAAGGGTCGGAGGTGGAGAAGAAATTTTAAAAACCTCTTTTCACGGCAAGAGCTCAATTATCACTACGACCTCTAGCGATCAGATCACCAACACCTCACTTCTAACTAAGAAAAGCTCTTAAAATCTTCTCAAGTCGTCTCTGAAGAAATTCTACGAAGCAGCATCATCATGGGCTCATGTTGCAGGCGAAGCTCTCCGGAACCAGAGACCAAAAAAGCCAAACTTATTGAGACTGCAACGCCAGCAGAACTCAAAGAGGAAAGACTAAACATTCAGGGGCATCGGCGAAAATGGAAGAAATCAGATAATCAGTGGAATAGAGATAACCCACTCTCCAACATACCGAACACGCATCCCACGTTCGAACCGAACATTGAACGCAAGGAGAGCTCTGGTTTTAGATCGATCCGGAGAATGATACCTAATTATCACCTTGATAGAGAAACGCAACTGGATCATAACATGACAGGACATCTTGATTTACTTTACCACGTAACCGAACCAGACAGACCAACTGCCGAGGATATGTGCCATAACAATGCACAAAATCCACAAGTTTCGACACCAAATATCCGCCCTGAGTTACGGAGGAAACCTGTGCCAGAACCGGCTGTAACCGCTAGAGAGGATATGTACCCGAACAATGTATCAATTCAATAGGTGTCAGCCCCAAGTCCGCTTCCTAATGCACCGAGTTTAGGGCGAAACGCGGCGAGTTGTATACCAACAATGAGGAGAGACCGCTGGCTCCGGCATCAAACTTCTCAGCACATATATGAAGGAGGGAGAGTTCAGTGCCAACTGACAATGAGCTTAACCATGGAGAGCAGCCTTGGTCTTGGAAGGAAAGGGATATGAGGCAATATCAAGGTCGTGTCGAGACCTCACTAGAGGTGTTTGAACTAGGGAGAGACCTAAAATCTCAACCATGATCTATCAATAAATCTAATAAAATTGGAAAAAGGAGATGAAAATCATGTTTGCTCGTGAATATGGTGAAGTGTTGATGAAATCTTATGCATGTGATAGGGAGGCCCCCCTTTGAAATAACATAAAACACTTTGTCTATGTACAACAACTTACACTTACACGACAATGAAGAAGCCAATCACGCGGGCAAGACAGGTATAAGAGAAGGTTCAGCGTCGTCGGAGATTGAGATTGAGATTATACAAACACTCTCGCAGGAAGAACTCAACTAGAAGAAAAGTTTCACTCACCTGAACCTTCAAAACTTCAAACCCCTGAGTTCCCCTCAAAGAGAAAGCTAATACCAACCCAAGGAAACACTCTTCAAACTTCACCATGGGTTGCAGAAGCAGTCGCCAGAAAGCCCAAACCCCCGCCAGCTCTAGAGCTCTAGCCAACCACGAACCCCTGAACATCCACAAAATCCGACGAGAAAAGCACGAAGGAATGCAAGCTCACAAAGGTCAGCGATCTCCTATGGTACGTTATCCACCCCTAGACTTACCCAGTGTTTACAGTCCTTTCCAGGAAACCCCGCCACCAGCATGCAACGACTCTCTCAACGTTCACAGGATCCGTCGAGAGAGGACACAAGTTCGCAAAGAGCAGCGCCCACAGTTGGTACGTTATCCAACTATTGACTTACCTAGTGTTTACAGCCCATTTCAGACGCCCACTCCGGAGTTCCCTAGTACCTTTAGCACGTTCCGCGCGAATAAGCAGGTTGTTAGGAGGAAACCGGTACCGCTGAGAGGACCTGTGAGTCCGTTGACTGGGTGGGTTGAAGATGATGGACGGCCTATTAGCCCTTTGGGCATATGAGATTCAGCGAAGCGCGGGCGCTGATGTATTTTAGGGTTTGTAAGCGCTCGTGGGAAGATGTCCCATTGATAACCTCGATTAGGGGGTGTTTTAAGAGGATGATCTAACTGTAGAGTTCTATGAGTAGAAATTAGTCAATCACCGTGCATTGCCGTAGATACGCTGCCGTTAATTTTTTTTAGAGGTAATGATGTTTACAATATTATATTCGTTCTTGATTGCTCCTTGCTTGTCTCGTTTGTGCGGGTTTTTGTTGTCCACCGGAAGTTATGGGGAGATGGAAGTGATGAAGTCGTTGATCGTATGACTACCCTTGGTCAAGGAAAGTACCTTGAAAGATCCGATGGGAGTTTCTTGATTCTCCTCGCCTAAGTTTGAGGAAAGTGTTATTTTGCACTATTTTTCTTCCTTTTCCTCATCTTTATTATAATATTTTGCCTCTATTCTATTATCTCCCTTCCATGTATTATTTGCATGTTTCCCGTCTGTCATATTTTGTAGAAGTTCTTTCAAGTAGTTTATGAATCTACGCAAGGGGACAAAGCCATTGTGTTACCATAGGAGTTCTGTTCTGGCCAGCTCTAACGCGGACATGAGATGCCTCGATGCGACGGGATAAGACAACTGAATATGAATCACTAAAGAATCCCACATCCCAAGATGAATAGAATCTCCATTCGAAGCATTCCGGAACCCTCAAACACTGTCAGTCATTCGATTCTTATGTTTGTCTACTTCACCGAGAGATCTAGTCATGTGAAAGAGTCAGATATGTTCTGTCCGATCAAGGTGCAATACTTGCTTAAGACCCTCAGTCTCCTTCATTGTCCGCTCTATATAAGGAGCTCGATGGATACAAAAGCACTCCTTAATATTTAGGATATTCTAAGTTCAATATCTTCGAGAGATTTAGGACCTCAAAAACCTACTACAAATTTTCTCTCAAATATATCCGCATATCCGGTCCTTGCAAGTCTTGGAGTCACATCACCAAAAACCTAGACTTCAAGATGACCTCACGCTTCTTCAGACTATGGGGTGTCTCTGTTACACTGAAGGAACTCACCCTCCTGGGATAACACCTCATCCTCACCCCATCCCACTTCAGGATATTTCAAACCCTCAATCAGAGCCCCGGACCGTTCCGGTTCCAGAAAATGTTACCCTGCCAAATGTCACCCAACATGAGAACCTTCCCGGCGTCGGATTCTCTGCCCTGACCTCTCAAAATACTGTTTTACGACAAGCTGAATCTAGCACGCAGCAACAACAGCATCTCGGAGGTAGTACCAGCAACCAAAATCACCCAACTGGAGTTGCGACCCCCCCCCCCCCCCCGGGCCCCCGAACTGAGCTTACAAATCGGTGACCGCATTCCAGGCGACCAATTGCATAAAGTACACTAGACTGAAAACTCCAAGTTTGCGGAGATGATGACCCCTACGAATAAGAAGTCTGCGTCCAAACGGCCCAGACCTCGGAAGGCTTAGTGGGTGATGGATGCTGTGGAGCGGATACTCCTTTGTCAATTTGCATGACTGTTTTCAAGGAGGGTATGTATTTCGCACTCTCAACTGTAATACCACGCGGGCGGGAGTTGTGCGTTAAACTAAAATTTAGGACGATGTTATTAGGAGAGTAATGAGATGATAGGATTAACGAACTCGGATATGTGAATGTAAAGTGCATGATAGAATGAAAAATATGCTGAAAATCCAATGACCAATTGTGAGAGGCTCGAAATAATGGTTACACTTAGAGAGAGATGGGCAGGTATGACTCGCATTTCCTCTCTGAAAGCAGAATATATCGACCCATGTGTCACGGGATTATGGAAGTAAGAAATGAGAAGGCGCCTAACTCAATCGTAGACCCTACCAAAAAGCGTCTAGTCAGATACATAGTCAGTCGAGAAAAGCCATTTGCATAACACAAAGATTCCCGGGAGACCTCTGTGGAGACCAGAACATACGTGCTGATACAAAATACTATCGGGGGACGGACCTCGAGATGGAGGATGCACTTTGTGACTTTATGTTACTACTCGATGTAGAACATTGTACAGGTACGTGAATAATCTATGAAAAATTTAAAGACATAGAGAGATCATTATTAACATAAGAGAGGGTATATAGAGGGCAACTCATTTCATCCAACCTCGACCAGCATCCGCTTCAGCACTCACTGGCACAAGAACTTCACTCCACACCCACCGCAGTGTCTGTAATTGCAACCTTCGCGTCAACTGCAATTTCCACTGTAATAGAAATGGCACCAACACCTCCATAGAGGTCCTCCTTGAGGCCCAGACCTCCCGCAGGTCTTCCCATGCTGCCTCATTCGAGTCGAGTTGGGAAGAAAGTAATATTCAACGTTCTGGAAACACCGTCGATAGTGAGGGATAGGGACAGGGTCGGAGGAGTGTGGAAGCGCTGTAGGGAGATCTGCAGATATTGTCCTGACAACGAACGCCACAGAGCGACGAAGTTGTACAACTTCAACGATACCAGGGAGATCTGCTTAGACTGTGGTCATAAACGCTGTAAGAGCTGCACTTGGTATGTACTACGTGGAGAAGACGATTTGATGAGGAGATGTAATCCCACTTCCCCACGATCCTCGCGCGCGGACTTAATACGAGAACGGCCCCTTATTGACTCGGGTAAAGAAAAGGGGCTGCTCATTGAGAAATTTCTTGGAAAAGACTTGCAACCGAGGAGTTCGGTCTTGTTAAAGGAGATAGCAGACATCTACAAAGGAGGGCAAGTACATTGGAGCTTGAGGTATGATACAGAATCTCCTAAGAATATGGAGACTGAGTGACAGCGGAACTAACATCTACAGAAATCTACTTTCCTAAGCCCTGCGTATTCACGGAAAGGCTGTTTCTGCTTTATTCTTATCGATGTCTGAACTATTGGTAGTGGAATCAAAATAGAACATAATTGTAACGAGTCATGAGCAGAAAACTGGTAGATCCTCTGACGAAAGATGTGAAGAGGGTTATGCTACTGAAAATGTTGATATTTATAGAAAGATTATCCCTCCAAATGCAACTTGTAAGATACCACAAGAAAACCTGAGAACCCTATACACTACTTACGGAGCACGTATCTTACATCTTTGTTCTATCGATCCATTGCATATTCACAGGCGTGAGAGCTTGCCCAGTCTTGAAGAATGTCAGTATGTTCTCGATCCCAAGCCGCTCAAAACCGACATGACTCTCTACCGAGGCACCCGCAGTGTGAGAAAGTAATTCCACATTCCTCATCTTGGCGAGGATGGGATTGACTACAGGTTCATTATAGTGAACGTCTAGTCCTGCCGAGATGAGTTGTCCGGTCTGCAACGCCGAAATGAGCGCACCCTCATCGATGAGTTTTCCTCGAGCTATGTTTACTAGACGCGAGCCGTGTTTAATCTTTGCGAACTTGTCTGCGTCCAGTAACATGTTGCCAGCAAATGGAGTGGCAACGACGGTGCAATCCGACTTTGCGAGCATCTCGTCTAGACTTTGATAGTAAGTGGCATCGATCGCCTCTTCCATCTCCGTAGGCATCCTCCGGATATCGTTATAGATGACTCTCATTCCGAAGGAAGCGAAAGCCTTCTGAGCGATACGGTAACCAATCTTCCCCAACCCAATTATCCCAAGAGTGGAGCCATTAGGGTTGTGCGTCATAGCTGCAATGTTGCGGTTCGCATCTTTAAACTGCTCTACATCACAAGAGCGAGCGCAAGCCGACGACCAGTTAAAGAGTCGATAGGTGGAAAGTATGAGCCATATGGCAGCGTCAGCCACGGATTCAGTGCATGCAGCCGCTGAATTACAATAGATTATACCTATGACTCTGGTTAATCAAAATGGCACAAAGCTAGTGATATTAATAACACCTACCACTCTCCGCCATCCTCTTAGTGTCCACCCAATCAAAGCCAGCACCTGCACTGGCATAAATCTTACACGACTGTGGTAGTAATGATCTTTTACGAGCATAATTTGTTAGGGATCGTCCAGTAAGAGCCCAATCTTGACGAGAAAAAGCAAAGAAATCGAGAGTCGTACATTAATTCATCATCCCAATTGCCCATTTCTCCACCAGTATTCCAGAAAGGTCTATACATAGCGACGAAATCACCAAACTTGTTGCTCTTCAACGCATCCTTGAACCCATCCCTGTTCATGCTATAGCTTCTCTTTACGGTAAACTTCTCCTGTAGTTGTGCGTAAAAATCATGATTCCAACGAATGTCATCTCCCAAATGGAGGACCGTTGGTTTAGACATGACTGAAGATGTTTTTGATAGCTGTAGATAAGAAGACAATGAAGCTAAGTTTATGATCTTCAGATCAACAGGAGAAATAAATGAAGTCTGCCTACAGGGTTTTATGTGACTATGTAAGCACACGATGGCTCCACCTGGGTGCACGTAGAAAAATCTGTACAGTCAGTTACATGTATGGCCGGGGAGTGACACTCCAAAGCTGCTTGATAGGATCTTTTCTTCGAGGATATCAGACGGAGTGGTGCCCGCTGAGGAATAGTCGTTTGCCACGCATCGGCATAGCATATCAACGGATGCATCGCTGATGGAGTGTCTTTTGGTGCTATGTTCGTTATGGTTAAGGGGGAGTTCCTCTTTTGCTGAGGTGCATTACATAAGCTTTTATGGGGACCGGGATAGAAATTTCGCCTCTCGTGGGAGCCACTTCCTCTCTTCTTTTTCCTCCTCACAGAAAGTTGAACACCCAGAAAATTTGACGACTTGCTCCTCTATATGAGCTTGGAGTTGTATTAGCTGGGAAGAAGAAAGCCTCGTTCTCCCAAGAAGTACCTGTTAGCCATCAAAAGCTCTGAACAGATCACTCCCGTTGGAACGACACATACATACTCCGTACACCCTTACTGAGCTTTCTCAGAAAACAATATCCATCCCCATTCATCAATCACCATGGCTGTATGAATGGTGCTGCAACAGGTAATTCTTTCTGGCCTGCAGCAGCACCTGTTGAGCTCTTGGTCGAATAGGCATGGCGACCCCCATTCCATTCACACCTTTCCGTTTCTTCGACCTCCCATCTGAACTTCGTATACGGATATACGAATATCATCTTCTCACCCCTGATATCATTGACCTCGATCCCCAGAACCACAAACAGATATTACCACGATTTAACGTATTCTACGCATGTCGTCGAATGCACGAAGAAGCCTTTAGAGTATTCTACGGTGGTAATACATTTCGTCTCTTCCCAACCCACGGTCGATTCATCAACACGAAATGGCCTCTACTGTCTCGAATGCCTGCGCGCTACCGCTCTGCCATCCATACAATAGAGTTATGCTTAGGTCCAGGCTGGAATAAACCACCGCAAGGTTGGAAGATCGAACCGCACCTAGGACTGGAGGACATGAGATCCCTAAAGCGGTTAAGAATATTCATACAGATGGACCCGGCTTCAAGCCCTGTTTTCAGTGAGTTCTGTATCAGTAGGGAATACTACACACTCTTTTGTGTAGACCTGCTCAGCGGTATTATGTCGAACGCTGATGGTATCGATTTGGTTAAATTTGAAGCATTTCCCTCTGTGGACCAATATGGACCCTTAATGAGTGCTCTTGTCGAAGAAATCAAAACCAGGGGCAAACTTGTCAAATATGGTCCCTTCCAAGGTTGGGTCGAGGGATGTACGAAAGTGAACCCCATACCATTACGCTTTAGTGCCCTAGAGCTTGAAATTCTCAGGCTTAACGATGAAGGGACAATTTTTGGTTAAATAATAATATTATAGTCAATGTCGAAGGTCCTGGATCTCCTAACAATATTTCGAGTTTTACATATTACCTTACACGATTCAGTATTTATATATATTTTAGTATGATAATATTCCCATCTTTATTCTTTTAAAAGGATCAATTTTTATATCTCTACTGGGTAGCTACCTAGCATTAAGCTATAAGGACCATATTTTATCCTTGGTTCCCAGGCGCCCATCTTCAGATCAAGTTATCAGAATAAGGTAGTTGAATCTCTTCGTCTCAAGTATGCTTAGTCTTAAAGCATAATACTATTTTAGTCATCTCATATTCTACACTTGATTCAAAAAAAAAAGAAATTCCAAATCTGCCGTTATAAAAAAGTTTGGATACCCTAACGCATCTATCCTCTCCTATGTGTCTAAAAAGGAAAAACCGACAAAAAAAAATAAAAAATAAAAAACAGTTCCCACACCCCCTAGAGGATGTGGTACATCTGCTGCCCTCAACTTAGGGCCTAAGATATGGGAGCTATTTGCCCCCTCGAGGAGTCGACCCCAGGGCGTGTTGGCGTATTGGCCTGCTAGATGTGGGGGATTCCCACCACTAGGCCACAGGCCCTGGGTTATGAGAATAATTGGCAAGAATGCTGTTCATAAGGTGCACGAGTGTTCTCGGGTTACGAGTCCTACGATAGGTCGAACTAGTGAATGGGTTCATTTTACACAGCAACCACGTTGAACGTTTACACTGTCCGTTCTCACAATTGTACTTCAAAGATAATCAACCACACGCCTCATATTTTCCCACTATATACTCAAGACCTCACAACCCTTTACGCACTCACTCCTTATTTCCCTTGTCTCACTTCACCCATCCTCTCTCCTTCCTCATCTCCCTACTCAAGGCATCACGCTAAACGTCTCCGCAACCTCCTTCTCCCACGCAAACCGATCCTTCCCATACACCTCTGCCACGGGCTCCAGCTCTTTCGCCTTCTCCAGCAGCCCGGTCCTCAGAACGATCTTATCGTTGCCCAGTGCTTCCTGGTGGTGATAGGGGTGCGAAGTGCACGTCGGGCAATAGAGGCAGTGGACGGACTTCCCGCTGTCGCCTTTGTAGGTGTATGTCTTCAGCGCGTCGCCGCCTTTGGTGAATTGCAAGGCGCTGCGCGGGATGATTACGTTGAGAGTGTATGCGCCGCCCGAGAGGGATTTGCAGGTGTTGCAGTGGCTGTGTTGGGGTTGTTAGTTGAGGTAATGGTAGGGCTGAGGGTATGGGGTTTTGCATGTGGGAATCAGGTGTGAAGATCGGACGGTACCGATATATTCGGCTGTGCCCTTGATTTTCGTGACTTCCGGAAGAGCTTACCAGAGGATGTGTTTGGCATCGTCGGGTCCAAGGTCGACGGTCCATTGAGTCTCTCCACAATGGCAGGATCCGTTGTACGTCGACATTATCACGGTGTCTAGGGATGAAGCTAAGGTATAGGTGGCTTATTATGAATGCAGCGCAATTAAGTTTTTAAATATACAATTGTCTAGCTTGGGCACAGTACACTTTAATCACCTCGTGGTATAGAGGGCTGGAGAAGGTATTTAATAGCTTCACTGTAATTGTGCATGCCGTCATGATCAACGGCGAGAGAAGAAGCTTTTGGATAAGAGTGACCGGGTACACGACCGGTAGAAATTGTTTTGTCCAATACGCGCTTTCTGGAAGGTTGACGGGCTCCACTGATAAGGGGCTAGGGAGTGATATTCCAAATACTCCGGCTTGCTGATGAGGTGAAGCTATGGTGGGGTTAAGGTGGTGAGCTCCGCGGTCGGATGGTGGGGTAGGTGCATGGGCCGGGATGGGATTGCGGCAGCTGAAGAAAATAATAAATGCTTATATGAGACGAATAGCATCGAAGTTCAAGGAAGGATTTCCATTTTGTCCGTGCTAAGATGGAGATTGTGGAGGTGTACGCTTTAGGTTGTTTATGGTGAGACATGTTCCTGAAAATTGTTTCTGTGCTCTATGTCTGAGTAAGATGACGCGACCATGCAGACACTCTTGTGCAGACTGGACGACCGGCCGAACTAAGATAGCATCTAAGAGCGAGTTTTGGTCTTAGGTTGGGTATAAGAATAGAACCGGACAGTCAGAACTCGGCTCACGGGTTTGACAGATGTCACTCACCGTGAGCTAGTAGTGGTGTAGGATACATCAGGGCGTCATTACTCACATTCATTGATCGCAGGTACGCGAAAACGAGATCATGCTTGAGTTTTGGTACAAGTTCTAATTTTGATCTTACAAGACGAGAGACGCTATTCGTAGACGCCATAACTAACCGTTTATCTATCCTATCCTATCCTTAGTTGAAACTCCTCCACCCATACCCATAGTGAGCCGATTGTTAACCTATGCAGAAAGAGGTGGGAACTTGCGGAGAATATGGGACGGACATTCATAGCCATTGGGGTTCTTATCGAGGTAGAGTTGATGATACTTCTCAGCGTCATACCACTCCTTTGCCGGGTGGATCTGAGTGCTGATCTTTCCGTTCTTCCACCACTCTTTTTGCACCTTCTCTGTGATCTCCTTTGCGATTCTCAACTGTTCGTCGCTGTGGGTGAAAATTACACTGCGGTATTGAGTACCAACGTCGGGACCTTGTCTATTGGCGGTTGTGGGATCGTGCATTTTATAGAAGAATTCAATGAGCGTCTTGTAGCTCACTTTCTTTGGGTCGAAAACGATCTGAAGTGCTTCCGCATCTACATATATGTAAGTTTCATATTCGCATGATAGAAGAGTCTCTAAGTGAGACTTACGCCCTGTACCTCCGCTGCAAACTGCTCTGTAGCTTGGGTTCTTCGTATCGCCACCCGCATATCCAACTCTAGCATCAATCAGTCCGTCCTTTCCAAAGTGCTTTCTATATAAATGCTCAACGCCCCAGAAGCAACCTGCACCAACTGTGGCTAGCTCAGCACCCTCTGGAATTGGCATAGTTGAGGCACCCTCAGGCGCAAATCGAAGAGAGGTTGAGCTGAAAGGGCGCATAATGCGGGAGAAGAAAGGCATGGTGGTAGCCATAAGTATTACTGCAAATAGGGGTATGAAAAAAGTTAGGTACTTCAGGTTGAGAATATAGTAGATGTGACTGATTGAAAAAATTGTGTCTTAAGGAAAAATAAATGTAGGATTTTCTAGAAGTTGGATGTTTCTTTATATGTCAAATGTTGATTTGCATTATGATGATGTCGAGCTGAGAGCTGTGACAAATTTCGGAGGAATGCGCCCCAAAAGCTCCGCCCGTTCGCCGCTTCCTCCCGAAAATTCCCCTCCGTTGCTCGTCCTGTTGCCCTCCACCACAGCACGCGAGCGGGGGGTTGCTCTGTACCAGCTGTCAACCATTTGGGGTAGCTGGATAGACACCCGAGACAGCTTCACTGCACACAGTTTGTAGCCTGTACGGATACAGTACCTGTACCGTACAGTTACAGCGCAGTACAACCCACCATCAGAGGTCGAAGCCTTGTTGGGGATCGGCCATTTCAGACCCAACTCCATGCGCTCGGCTCTAACCTGATCTTCCTAGCATTTTCCAACTTGGACGAAATTTGAACAGAACTTCAACGTCCTCTTGTGGACATCTCATCAGTTCTCTTTAAGATCATCAAACGCCATCTCGCGCAACGATAAGACGTCGTTTTAAATCCTTCCAGTCGTCGCCGTAGTACCCAGCATGTCTTTGACGGGTTCCATTCGGTGTAGTGGATAATCGCTTGCAAATCGCTTGATGCGCGCAATTTCGCCGGGTGAGGTTTTCATATCTTGGACGAATCTTTTAACGAGTCTTTAACAAAGTGCTTTGGAAAATTGCTGTGCAAAGGCAATCAGCATCCGAAAAGCTCGATGAGCGATGATCGGTGCTTTCAAGTTTTTGACTTTTTTGTCTCCCTCTTTGCTCTCACGGAGTGAACTGTCATTTTCTCAGTCTCGATCCGATTACATTCCCTTCAACACTCGCTCGTGTCCTTTTAGAGCACTTGACTGCGTTATGAATCTCGTATCCGTCTACACTATTGCTTCTCCACCATGCTTTGCACGGCCCACGGCGCTCTCAACATGTACCGTCGGCTGATGCGTCAATAAATATTAATGATGAGCAACGGCCCATTGCCTGGTCGACAGATATTAAGTGCTTGTAAACTTGGAGTTCGTAGCGGCGGTTTTGGTCAACGGACGCTTCCAGATGCCGCAGCGTGATCTGGCCTCTCTATGTGTCTCTTTCGCTTCCGAGTCTCACACGAGTTCCAGCTTGGCCGTGATGGGCCTTGATGGCCATGACTGAGCGACTTCAATCTGAATATATGAGCTTGGCACCCACTTAGGCTACTTTAGAGGGGCGGCCGTGGTCGCGATGATCCAAGAACAAGCATTAGATTAACCTTAATCTCAACGTCAATTTGGAGATCCCCCTTCAAGATCTACGACAGGGAAAACAACGTCTCCCATCCACAGCCATCTTTCACAAACACTCCTCGTCGCGCTATTTTCAGCATCAATTAGTATCAATTGAACCATTCGTGCCCACAATTTCAGCGAACAACCTTTGACCATACGAGTCGAATCGACTAAAACCGAATTTCCTGAGCTTCCGATTCGCCTTCACCTCGTCTGGACCTGCGTAACATAGACGTTCGAGGCGGTGACTGATATTTCAGGAGCGTCTAACCAAGACTTTTATATCATCAGAACCACGAAACTCAATCTACAGAAACCGAGTTCGCCTTGATCGGAAATAGAAACAGCCGCCAGGTATCTCGAAGGCGAGCAGTGTGATGGTATTCCGAGCATCAGATGATTGACTGCATCGTGTTCGTACTTCGAATCATCTCATGATGCAGAGAAATCCACAGACCTCGGGCTAGACAACTTGCAACCCAATCGTCCCGAGCATCTCCATCTCGAAGATCTTGAAGATCACCATTCCTCTGCTGGGAAAGTTCTCACACAGGAGTTCCAAAGAGCCTCATGAAGCACGGATAACTTTGAGACATGTTGAGCGATCCCCAGGTTTCTGGATAGAAGCATCCTAGCGAATACTCAAACGGCACGCGGTGATCGCGATTAGCTCTGCTGCACATTGGACTATTTCAGAGAAGATATTCATTTTCCTATGCGGCAAATCCTGGCACGAATCTCAATCAATATACTGTTCCTGGGACGTGCCATGCCCTTACAAGCACCCGTCTATAGATAAAAACAAACCTGACCAAGAAGCTCCCTACTAAATCCCCCACCTCCTATGTTCCGGCCCGGCGGACCAACCGTATTCATTACTAGCGAAGCAAGCTTTTACATGACGCTCCAGTCTAGAACTCGATTTCTGGAGACGATATGCAACTGATACTGTAAATAGGAGTGCCCTAACTTGAGCATATATCTGGGGTTGCAGAGAATTGGATATAAAAGCAACCCTCACCCCAACCCCAGATACCTTTCTTCTCCAGTCCGGTCAACAAGTTCTTCAGCAAATCCTAACAATCCAAACAACTCTCTACGCTTTTACCAGCATCAAAAACCCAACCACCACCTTCAAAATGAAGTTCATCGCCGCCGCCGCTCTTGCTGCCCCAGCCCTCGTTGCTGCTCTCCCAGCACCTGGTGTGATCATCCCCGGCGTTGCCGCTCCCGAGCCGAGCTCAGTCAAGATCCGAGCTGTCACTTATGGCGGTACTGGTTGCCCTCAGGGAACCGTCGGTTCCATCATCTCCAGCGATCAGTCCACCATGACTTTGATCTTCGACTCCTATGTTGCATCCATCGGCAAGGGTGTCTCCGTCACCGACAACCGCAAGAATTGCCAAATCAACGTCGACCTCACCTACCCAGGTGGCTTCCAATACTCAGTCTTCGGCGCTGATTACCGCGGCTATGCTGCTCTTGATGCTGGTATCACCGGTACCCTCAAGTCCACCTACTACTTCTCTGGCCAGACAGAACAGGTAAGATTCACACACAAGTTCCCTCGGCTCCTTAAGTGCAGATTCACTAACTTCAAACACAGACATACACTCAAGCCGACTTCAAGGGCCCGCTCAACGGCGACTACCTCAAGCACGACGAGGCCGAGGTCGTCTCCGTCGTCTGGTCACCATGCGGTACTGAGGGCATGTTGAACATCAACTCCCAGGTCCGCCTTACATCCACCAACTCCGCTGCCAACGGTCTGCTCACCACCGACTCCATCGATGCCAAGTTCACCCAGAAATTGTACATGCAATGGCAAACTTGCAAGTGAGTACTTTCTCTCCCTTTGCCCTTGAACTGGCAAAATATTCAAGGATATTGACTTACTAAAAGGAAGTGAAACCGCGAGCGCCGGTAAGGGATCAGTTGGCTTCACTCCTTCCTCCTCGGATACCGAGTTCTCTACTTAGAGGGTTAGGTGTTTGAGTACGGAATGATATGGTTGTTGGGTTTTCCTCCTTTGGATTTTCTCGGATTTGCTAGGTTTTGTTGCATTTCGGTAGCTCTCCTGATGCCGTCTCGCGGAGAAGAAAAGCGTTCCGTGAACAAATAGGGGTACTTAAATACAACATTTCTTATCACTTCAAAAATCATCTTCTTGATCATGCAATTGTGAACTGGTGAATACAAGCTTCGCCGTTGAGCGGGCCGTTGATGGTGGCTTTGTGGCTGCTTCTGAGTCTCTTTCCCAAACTTAACCTTTTCCTATACTCGGAGGTCCCCCGGGAGGGTCCTCTGACTTCACGATAAAGATCCCCCGGAAGCCTAGGAACAGCCAGAAAAACACGAGATACACGATTTCACCCCAGAGGTGTCGGAAGGCAACAACCGAGAAATGTGGAAACGTGTCAGGGGCGGAAGATATACGATAGACGTTGTGGACTAGTGTTAGCGTCGGCTTTTAACCAAATTAACAGCCGGAGAACTACACGTGACCGCGCCTTGGCAATATGTCATCGCATCTCGTCTAAACTTCGTGTCAGGTTGTCAACCGATCGCGTTCACGATGTTTAGTCTCACGCGCCACAGTGAGGTGACTTAATATGTTTCAAGCTCAATGGGCCCGCCAGAGCAATATCGAGTACGGAAAAGGCTAACAGCAGAAGAAACCGTCAATCGAATGGAAGGCGAAGATTCAAACAGCAGTGATATTGAGATTACGAAGACCGTAATAAAAGACTTGGCCTGGTCGAAGGTGCACAAGCTCTTACAAGGTTAGATTTATTCCGTCATGCAGAGTATATATGCTAACCTGTATCTGAACGCAGATGCAGCGAGCGAAGATGATAGTTCTACCACCGTCTCAGACGCCGACGACAGTCATGACCCCAGCTTTGAGAAAGCAAAGATTGAGTTTTCAGACGACGAAGATCCCGAAGCTGCTTATGCTGCGTTCAAAAACCGCAAGTCAGTCAAACGGAAACGTGTTGCAGCTGAAGTTAAGAAAGTGAAGGCTAGAGTCCAAGCGGACTCAAAATCAAAAGGAAGAATTGTCGGCAAAAAGAGCAGAATTGATAAACTAAAAGATGCAAATTCTAAAGATCCACTGAACCTGAAAAAAATAGTCTACGGAGACGGTGACGATACAAAATATGAATTGATGGATGAAACAATGCCAGATTATATTAAAGATAGAAAAGTGGCTTTTGAGAAAAGACAGGAACGTCTAGGCGCAAGCGGTCTTCGTATACCACCAGATGTTAATGATATCTACTTTTCCGATGATGACAACCTCGAATCGTTAGAGGAAAGGCCTAGAATCGCAAAATCACCGCTCCGGAAATACGAGGATATCATCATGAAACGATCGGGTGGTATCATACCAGCTCCAATCGCTTGCCGACTCCGTGACTATCAAATTGAGGGTGTTGAATTTCTGCACGAAATATTTGTATGGCAGAGAGGCGGGATCCTCGGGGATGATATGGGTTTAGGAAAGACCATTCAAATTATCTCATTTCTCACAGCAGCTTTCGGCAAGACCGGAGATCAGCGAGACGAGAAACGAATGCGCAAGATCCGTCGAGCTCTCCGATCAATGCATAAGTATCCTAGAGTGCTCATCATCTGTCCCGGAACTTTGATGAATAATTGGCAAAGCGAGCTCAAGAAATGGGGCTGGTGGCATGTCTATGTTTACCATAGCACATCAGGTGACAAAGAAGCAGCCCTAGAAGCAGCTCGAAGTGGACGTGTGGAAATAGTCATAACTACCTACACCACATATAAGAAGAACAAAAGCGCTATTAATACAATCGACTGGGACGCTGTAATAGCCGATGAATGTCATGTTATCAAATCCCGCCATTCAGAAGTTACCCAAGCGATGAATGAGATCAATGCTCTCTGCAGGATCGGACTTACGGGAACAGCAATACAGAATAAGTACGATGAGCTCTGGACATTGCTCAACTGGACGAATCCGGGAAGGTTTGGATCTCTAGCCTCCTGGCAATTACAGATCAGCGATCCGCTCAAATATGGTCAGGCTCACGATGCGACTTTAGAGCAATTAGCCAAGGCTCGAAAGACTGCACGAAAGCTGGTCCAAAACCTTTTACCAAGATTCTTCCTCCGCCGTACGAAGTCACTGATCGCTGACCAATTGCCAAAGAAGAGCGATAGGGTCGTATTCTGCCCTCTGACTGATACGCAAGCAGACGCATACGAGAACTTGGTCAATAGTGATATTATCGAATACATCCGTACTAGTTCCGAAGTATGCCCTTGTGAGTCAGGTAAAAGGAGAGGATGGTGTTGTTACACGGACATACCTGGATTCGGGAAATGGCAGAACCATGTTTTTCCTTCCATGGTCCTATTGCAGAAGTTATCAAATCATTTGGCCCAGCTTATTCCAGCAAGCAACGATCTTCAGGAAAAGCAAACAAGGGATATGGAGGCTCTTCAAATCGCTGTTCCTCATCGATGGAAAGAGTTGTATCGGCAGAAAGATAATATAATGAACTTTGCCGATCAAGATTTTTGTGGCAAGTGGAAAATCTTGAAAAAGCTTCTTACATTCTGGTATAGTAATGGAGACAAGGTCCTTGTGTTCAGTCACAGTGTAAGGCTTTTGAAGATGTTCAGAATGCTTTTTGCGTCAACAACATCGTATAACGTTTCATACCTCGATGGCGCCATGCAATATGACGATCGAACGCGTGCAGTTGACGATTTCAACAACGATCCTTCGCAGTTTGTATTTCTCATTAGTACCAAAGCTGGCGGAGTGGGACTCAATATCACCTCGGCGAATAAGGTTGTCATCATCGATCCGAACTGGAATCCAGCCTACGATTTACAAGCCCAGGATCGTGCTTATCGTATTGGCCAGGAGCGAGACGTTGAGGTGTTTCGACTGGTTAGCGCTGGTGCAATCGAAGAGATTATATACGCCCGTCAGATATACAAACAACAGCAGGCCAACATTGGCTACAATGCGTCGAATGAGCGGAGATATTTCAAAGGTGTACAAGATAAGGCGTCCAAGAAAGGGGAGATCTTTGGGCTTGCGAATATGTTTTCGTTTCATGGCGACAGCGTAGTCATGAGAAATATTGTCAATCAAACCAATGTGGCCGAAGCAAAGAAGGCCGGCGTACAGATCATCGGATTCGATGTTGACGAGGATGATGAGGACGAAGCCGACGAGAATTCTGGTATGAGTCAGGTCGCAGAACTCATCGCTGCTGGAATGTCCATAGAGGATCAAAAGAAACAGAAGACGATGGAGGTAAAAAGAGCGGATCCGGTACAAGCTATTCTTGCAAGCGCCGGCGTGCAATACACGCACGAAAACTCCGAGGTCATTGGGACGTCCAACGTCGAGACGAAACTCAGTAAGCAAGCAGAGGAGGTGGGCAATGATCCTGGTATGGACAAGAGGACAGCGTTTGACTTCAGTCAAACTCAACGTTGTGAGCTTGATCTAGATGGCGAGAGCGGGGATGATGAGTTTGAGGGGGATGTACGCGATCTTAAAGATGTCACGGTCAGGTATCATCCCCCTGAAGATGTGAGGAAACGCCAGTTTTGTACGATGGCCAAGACGTTTGGATTCGAGGATGCGGTTGACTTTGCCCTGGTTGTGGAGGGCTGGACGCAGGAACAAAGACGAAACTGTCTCGATAAATTTTATCGAGTTAGGAAGAAAGAGGTGATTAGTAGTCAAGAGAAAAATTAGGTTGAGCGGGTTAGGATCCAGGATTGCGGCCATGGAGCGGCGGTAACCTACATACTTGATCACATAATGGAGATATAGAGGTAATCTGGGTACCGGCATGATTTCGACCCTTACCTAGCCGGCATTCATGTCACAATCTCCGCACCGAAAAAACCGAGACACGGCTTATCATAACGTCTCTACTCAGACCTATGTCGGGATGCATAACGCTCCCTCGATGACCAATATTATATCCTCGCGTATCGATTCAGTACATCTCGATCTAATGATCTATGACTATCTGGTGGCTCTGTTCTTGGAAGCATCCTAGCATCCATCCTTAGCCGTTGGCACCTGATGAGAAGAGATTGAGGCTTTCAATAATACCATCACTGCACATCCTAGTGGTGGAGTTCTTAGGACCAAGTCTATCTGTTCCTCGATTGTGACAAGTCGTATCTGGACTGTTTTTCCCTCTACCTCGGCTCTCACCACTAACGCTGTTGAAGAATGAGGATTTCAGGAGTAGGTCCCTTATCCTATCAAGTAAAAGTTTCAAATACAGTCGCTTGGTCACATCACTTAGAAAAAATTGGATAGTAGGTGGGGCTATTTGCTACTCTAAGCGTCTCTATTTTACGTGAGTTTCAATATGGAATGAATATCCCGATAGGGTCTCGTTCTCAGTTCCTTTTTATCGAGGATCATTATCACCAAGCGAGGGACGGGACAAAAATCGGAGACCTTCTATAAAGCAGCCTCCCCGAGAACGCCCGCCGTAGCTCACGGCACGAAAACCGTCAGACTTATGGTTGGCTCCAATCTGGTGTGGGGGCTTCAACAAGGACCTTTAGTGTCTGTGGCTGCATTATGCACTGCACGCTCCACCGTGTAAGGCGCATCTACAGCAGAAGCATACAAGAATGACCCGAACCGTATGAGGAGGCGCATTCATTGATGCTTCTCTTACCCCACGGAAATGCAATAGATGTGGGTCTATATCTCTCATGGGATGATCGTTGTTGATGTTAAGTCAGTAGCATATCGCACCCCTTGCTTGGTACTACGTACAGCTTGATTAACGAACGGTACCTGGGCGAAAGTACGCAAACCAGCAGCGCTTCAGTTCAACCCGGTGAGAAGCTATGCTGAAGCGATTCAAGCGAACCGCATGTGAGGTCCCGGATAGGTGCGAGTCATCTCCCCGTCTAAACTTATTGGTCCTCTGTGCAGATGTGACCTGTCAGATTCATACCCCGGCTCTCGATATGTAGATCTTGGTTGTTAGATTGTCGAGACTAGGGTGTACCTTATTTCCACGACCTGAGAAAAAATTGTTAGCTGATGTTCAGAGGCGTTTATAGTATGGAGATGTCGAGTCTACTCGTCTCCCCATATGGATCAGTAAAACTTTGCTTGCCGATACACTTTCCGATATCTCACACATCCAGAATCTGAGCTTTAGTTCCAGTATATGTTCCTTGGCTCTACTTCAGGTCAGATCGCGCTCTCTCTGTGGTACTGGACACTTGGAAAGAGTTTGAATGTTATTCAATCAAAATCTCGCGATTATCGTCCAGAGCGTGATGAAGGTGGTTTTAACAATGGGAGACGACTACCAGGGCCGTCCGATGAAAGCTTGTTTCCCTAGTTGTGCGATAGTAATGTTATGGACTCAGTAGTGGATACATATACAGTGATTCATATACAATATCGGATATTGCTGACTTGGTGGAGCAGTTGCCGTAAACCAGCGACATCTCCTGCAAGGTGCGTGTCAGGTTAATAGCAGATTTTCCCCTCTCTCATACTTCAATCTCAATCTATTAGCTGCATTAAGCCCCGTCAGAACACATTCATCTACTGTTAGGAGTATTCCCGTCACAAACGGTGTGGGACTCACCGTGGCGATGTAAGACAAGCGAACTTCGTCTACCTAGAGCGATTCGTTCTTGAGTATGGCAAACACCACGATCGGCCTCAAGATCAGCTACGCCACAGATATCTGTACACTGTATCTACACCCGTTTCATCTTTAAGTATTCTCTCATCTAGATGTCCTGCATGAAACGCACAGCAATGATATCAAGTCTACGCAACAAAGGAAGTGAGGTTCATGGAGATCACATCCCGGATGAGTGGGCTTTAAAGTCCTTCCTAATTCAGATGCTACCTAAACTAAGTATACTTATCGTGGAAGCAAGATTTACACATTACCCCAATATGACTGTACAGCACATGACGAGTCCCTTGGGACATATGCAACCTGGACCCATTGCCTTCATATTCCCCTCCCCGTACAGTACGCTGGAAATGACTGATCCCTGGAAGCACAATATTTAATAATAAGGAAAAAGTAAAAGGAAGAATGAAGAACGGTACACGAGAAAATATGACCTAGAATAGAAAATAAGGAAATGACACAGTAGTTGTGTCTTCATAATCGGTCGATGGAGAAAAAAACACAGCAAAGAACAATAAGTACTTAAGGAATGTCTGAAGGAAATCAAAGCACAACCATGCCAAATGCAGCATACCCCATCATATCCCATGATTCTTTTCCCATCCCTTGACCGTCTATCGAGACTTTTAGTTCCCTTCGTTGCCGGCCATGCTGATGAATGCTAGTCGTGATGTCGTGAATCGTGACCCAAGTCCTGAAATGATCCCATGAGGGAAGTGAAAATCGTTGAGAAAATCCATCTTCGCAGTCCAGACCACCCGTAGATCCAAAAGAAACAGGAAGATGACACATAATGAAAGGAAAAAAACGCAGAAAGAATACCAAAAGAAATCACAGGCCATCCTCCACAAAGTCACACATTCTAATCTCCCCATTTCTCTACCCTTTTTCTCTCGTCCTACACCTCAGACATCCTTCATGCTTCTCTCAATCCTCACATCAAACACCCACCAGCCCCGTCCCCAGCACCCCCGAACCCCCCAAACCCACCGGTCCCCTCCCACTGCGGCGTCACCGGCTCCTCGCCACCGCTCCCACTCCCGCTCTCAGTGCTATCATAGAACAAACCCCCCTTCGCCATCTCCATGTCGAACGGGAAGATATGCTGTTCCTGCTCATCCGGGGTATTAGGCGCGGTCGACGGCGTCGTCTCAAACCACTGATTCCCATCCAAACCCTGCTGTACGAGCTGCTGATTCTGCGCATACGCCCTGGCGTGATTCGAATTCGGATAGCGCAGCGAATGAGCCTGAAACGGCAACTGCGAGGACGAAAAAGCGGGACTGTTCGTATGTGTCGACGTCGGGGTGTAGGAAGGTGTGAAAGAGGCGTGATCGAGGAAATACGGCGAGCTGGTGCGTGAGAAGTGCAAATCCGTCGTCGATGGTGACTGCGGCGTGCTTTGGCCCTCGATGACCTCGTCCCCCTCCATCCACACGCCCAACTCCGGATACAAGCCCGGGGGAACGTTTCCGAGTTCCCGCTTGTAGGTCGGCGAGCCGTACCCGCTGCTCCTGACGCTGTCGCGGGAGTAGCCGCTCACGCCTAGCCCGATAGGGAGGTTTGGTCGTAGCCGTTCAAGCCGCTCGCTGCGGCGCAGTTTGGCGCTCTTTTTGCTCATTTGGCCGCCTTTTGCGCCGGAGGCTTGGCGGATCGATGAGGGGTGTGTGGCGCGGGCGCGCTTGTTGGGACATTTGGAGCGGTAGCGGGTTGTGGATTTGACGCCTTCTTTTAGCGCTTCGGGCGTGAGGCGCCACATGAAGCCTTTCTTTGCTTCTTCGCCGGGGGGTTGGTCGACTTTCTGGAAGGCCTGGTGGGGAGTTAGTGGGGGATGTATGGGAATAGGATGAAGAAAAGCGGGAAAGAGGAGGTAAGGGGTACTGAAAGGGTGGTAGTTGGCGGAGATAGGGGATTTGACAATTGAAAGAGGGTGGGGGAGTGTTCTTGTGGCTACTTACTCCATTCATACTCAGATTATGCCTGATACTATTCTGCCACCCCTTACTCTCCTTGTTGCTCGCTTTATCCGTGTTCTCCATGAACCAGGCATAGATATCCTTCAGGACCATAGTATGGCCGGGCGTCTCCTTCAGCGCTCTGAAAATGAGTTTCGCATACGGCTCATCCTTTTCACTCGCCGCAGTGCCTTCTCTGTGGTAGCCATCCCTACCTACCGGGAGGCGAGGAGGTTCAGTTTCCGTAGATGCTAGGGGTGTGCTGGTGCTGGAGCGGAAGAAACTCGAGGGTCCATTACTGAGGAGATCGTACTCACTAGGCGAAGAGACGGAACTATCGTAGCAGTAGTCGTCGAAGCCGATTCCTTGATTCATACCTAGCTGGGACGAGGTCGGGTATGAGGCGTACTCATAGTGTTTCGGTGGAGTGATGTCGTAGGCAGCTGGGGGATAGGCCTTGGGTCCGTTGTCCATAGATGACATGACATCGACTCCGGTATAGCGAGGTGAGTCATCTTCTTGGGGGAAGCCTAAGGGGAATGCTGCAGAGAGTGAAATGCTGGATGGATAGCCTTGAGGGTGGGAATTTTGGTACAGATCTAAAGAACTGAACGAATTCGGTTGTGAAGTTTGGTAACTAAGGCTGTTGTGTTGAAAAGATTGATATTCTGGATTTGAGGGCCACTGATGTGATGGACTTCCCATCAGGAATTGCTGTTGCTGGTGCTCAACTTTCATATTTGCTTGTGAGTATGGAGGCGTACTGGATGGTATGGGGGATGGTGGTGGCATGTTTAGGTTTGTAGTTGCTACAGTTGAGTTTGACGAAGCAAATTCTGGGCTTTTACTACTCGGGAGACTTCTAGGAGAAACACAATTCGGGCTAGTAGAGGGGTGAGGCGGATCGGGCTGAGTCATGACAATGAGTTGTCTTAACTGGGCGATGCGTAGATGGGGAGATAGATCTATGATGTTGCAATTAGGTGCTGTCACCTATTACTGTGATACGCTGCGGTAGGCGGGAGCGGCAAGCAGATGGAACGAACTGGTAGATAGGAAAGTAGAAGCAGGAAATGAAGCGACTGGTGAGACATAAGAACTGAAGGGGACAAAACTCCATTGGGCGCTCTACGTCCAGTGTCATCTGAAAGCCGGCTGCCAGCACAGATAGGTCTGCTGCAGCGTGCAGTGAAGAAAGGTAGCAAACAGCAGCTTGGATATTGCTCGTTGCCTGGAAGTCCCAAGAGGAGTAGGACAATCCTCTCATCAAAATCCAAAGCTAAAGAAAATGCTGCAACAAATGCAGGCTACGCCATGCATGCTGATTGGCACGGCCACCGAACAAAGCATTTTTCAGAATTGTGATCAGACCGTCTCACAAGCCATCACAAAGAGCAGCAGCCTAAGACTGATTTTCTAAGTTTTGGACAGGGGTATAACGGCAACGTGCATCGGGGTCTTTGTATGAAAGCCAACCAAGCTGCAGGCTGCCGGACGGCGAGCGACATGGAGTTTCGGATCGTTGGTTAATTCTATGTCATTTCTAGAATTTAAGCTTGATGGATCTGCACCACATCTGAGTGTTATACCTGTGGGACCGCGCAGCCAACAGTTCCTGAGAATTTGGCGATATGATAGAAAGGGATGAGGTTAGTAGAGGGACGAGGGGGCATCTCTTCCCTCTGGAGAAAGTACTGGACTGACGACAAAGGGAATTCACGCTGTTGTACAACGGTTTGTCTTGGTCAAACCAGCATTTTAGCAGCACAACCGCACGTGGAAGCACAGCTATTGGCCACAGCCTTGTAGACGATTTGGGTATTAGTGCTAGTGTTCAGGCAGTGTCAAGATCTGGTCGGATATTGGGATGCACAACGCATGCAACCTGAGAACATGTAGATCTTCAGAACCGAGGTATTGATAGATTAGGGATAACGTTTCCGTACCCTATCCCGTGGGCATAGCTGTTCACCGGCCCGTCAAGCATTTTGGGACCCGTCTCCTCACCGACACCACTGTGGAGGTTCGTCGTGTCGCGCAATCTATGCATACTGGACCGTTGACGTTATTATATAGGATACTGGTCCGTAACTTTCGGTGGGCCTGCTCTTCCTAGAACTGCATACGTTCTGAAAGCACAGCATTATCGGTTGAGCATCTCAATTAGGTAGTCCCCGAATAGCTCCCACGCGATCATCCATCTAATTGAGGGACATTCGTGCCTACATCGACCATTCTGATAATCACTTTCGGTAATATATCTATACGCTATTAGCTTCCCCTCATTGCCCTGAAACTTGTACTACAGTGTTTATGCGGGACGAATTATCGCGTACCTTTTTAAACTGGAAATGGAGTTGTAGTATGCCCTGAAATTGAAAAGGTTAGCAGGCTGTACTAGACCATTATTTCAACGACGAATGACGACGGATAGCATAAGTATTCTTCTCTTCTTCTATCTCACTCACCTTATCGAAACTGCTTTTGAAACCTCTGTCACGGCGACTGGAAAAATCCCATTCCTTATCAACAATCCGAAAGGCTATATCTTCATACGGTGGGCCAGCGATAAACCGAATCAAGCAAGTATCCTCTTCACCGGCCGGTGCGAAAGATTGACCGCGTTTTCGCCCGCCTTCTCGTTCGATGCGATAAGTGGGTGCTTTGGTTTTATCGATAAGATCAGGATAGAAGATGTTAAATTTGTAACCTTGCACAACTTTTGGGGGTGGGTTTTCGTGATCATAATGGGTCTGGTTGTACTTGTTCCATTCATATCCCATCTGCACCCGATTGAAGTATCTCGGTTTCCTTGGTCGATACTTACCAGACCATTGTACTTTACTGGCCGTTGTTACTTCTTCTTCGCCTGCAAAAATTTCCTCGTCTTCATTGACTCCTCGGGCAACTTCACGCTCGTACAAGGCAGTGGTCGCCTGTGAGAAGTCGTCATTTTTTGACGCTGCGAAACGACTAGTGCTTTGGGAAGTATCATGAGGTCTAACTGATAATGTTGTCGTTGATGTCTCGGCTGTCTTCTGCTGTCGCATAGGAATATAACCCAACTTTGAGATTTTGCGACGTTCTTCTGACTACGAGATAATGTTAGAATCTGATCACTGTAAAATATACTTTCAAGAACTTACGATTCTTTCTAAAAATGTCTTCTCATCCAATTGTTCCAGTGATTTATCTTCCGAGTGAAGCTTCAAAGACGGTTCGGGGTCAAGACTTTGGTCATACGTTACTTTGGTGGGAGGCTCCTCAGCGTGGGACAAACCGTTGAGCGCAACCTCGCCGCGTGGGTGAGAACCTAGAATTGATTCTAGTTTATTTTTAACAGAAATAGCCTCGTCCTGCTGTTGTTTTCGCAAAGTCTCTAGTCGACTGTTTACGATAGCTTGTGAGACCTTCCGTAACTTAGCCTTAGCTTTCCAAACCAACAGGCTGCGCAAGAGATGTTCCCAATAATCAACATCAATAGGTTCATTGGAATCTAATTTTCGCCTTATTTGGTTTTCTAGCGCCTCGAGCTCTTCATACGTCTTCGGACTTAGAATGCGATCGACATCCGCGGTCACTGAGCTTACGCCACGAGCTTCCGGGGCGGTATTTTGTAACTTTAGGCGGCGATCCTTACATATTATCTTCATAGTCTAGAATGATTTAACAATATATTCTCCACGGGACCGAGGGAATTGACCTACATTCCAGTAGTCCAAATTACCCCTGCTACTCTCTAGTGCAATATATGTGTCTATATCCTTTTCCAAATCGGCTAGCTGTGAGTCCTCGAGTTCTTCAAAGACTCCTTCTGGGTCAATAACCTCTAAATCTTGATCTTCGTCATCTTCATCTAAATCCTCCTTGCTTTGATCTATCAGACACAAAGTAACGGCAAGCCAATCGATGGGTCTTGCTCTCCCTGCTTTAACACGTATGGCTGCCTTCTTTTTCGCCTGATTTAAAACGAAACGATCCTCATCAGCGATCCATGCTGCTTCTTGTGTATCTGCAGACCGCTTGGCGGGAACGGTAGAAGGTGGAGGTCGCGATGGTCGTCCCTCTGCATGCGCACGCCAAGGTGGAGGGTTCTTACTAGCCATTCCGCGATTTCGTAGGCTATGAGATGAATGTGAGTTCGATGAAGTTGCAGTTCTAGGTTTGATCTCAATCGTAGTTGATATCCGCCGTGATGTGGATTTTAAGAGGTTGAATACCTTGTTAAGGGTCTGCTTTTTGTATGAGCGGAAAACCTCCGTGAGCCGACGCGACTTCCTGGACCCAACTTCGTCCATCACCCACTTTCTCTTATGGACGCGACTTGGACGCCTCTTGACCTTTACGGCGGTCCTAATAGAGTGCCGCAGCTGTTCATCAGCTACTCTTTCACTACAACTACCTACTCAATCTTCGTGACTGATTTAACTTCAATATGGGGAGAGCATCTGCAAAAACAACAAATAAACGCAAGAGCTGTGGAACAAGACACAAGTATTGATCCTACCGAAGATTGCGGTCGCCAGATGAGACTGTTCTTAAACACTATCAAGCAAGCGCTTGATAATGGAAAGGGAACAGAACGATATATTTCTCGCGCGAAAGATTCTGAGGGTTTCTTCCTCATTACTACAACTCCAGTTCAAGGTTCCAGTGCTCTCAAATGGCGATTCCGCTTGATGCCTCTACCTCAACATATATTAAGCCAGCACCTTATCCTGCCGCTTCTAGAAACCGCTTGGGATCGTAAAAATAATGTTGATAACCTCATCCAGAACCTCAAGGACAAAGATCACGTGATCACAAAACTCCTTGATACACTTGATCAAGCCGGTTTGGATATCAGTGAAGCATTTCCCAGTGCTATACAGCGTAAGAGTTCGAAGAAGGTTAATGCTCGAGAAGCGGCCGGTCAACATGTCAGGGGTCTGGCCGTCTTTGACGAAGCAAGTTGGCGTAGTACTTCGGACGCTGTGTCTGGAGCAGAATACTCATTGGGGGCCGTCGTACAGCAAATAGCAATAAAGCCTCAAGGTTCGGAGGACACAATTTTTTCCCATGGATGTGAAAGTCACGTTGGCTGGCCTGACAGGCTTGAGAACTTTTCACCAACTGCTACCCGTAGTTCACCAGCAACTCCAGCTAGAGCCGAATCATCATCCAGTCCAATTTCTACTAATGGCACTAAAGAGGACTTTTCGACACAGGATGAAGATGATGAGGTTGAGGTATGCTTTCTCTTTCGTCCGCTTAAGTCATACATATGATTGATGATACTCCAAGCGGCAACCCACACCCCCTTTCAAGAAGCGGCGTCGAGGGGCTGCGAATCCAGAATCTGAATCGAAAGTTGATAGTGGCCCTCCTTCTGCCCAGGAGAAAGCTGATGAAACAACTCATGATGATTTAGATGAACCTAGCATTCCAACCCTGAGGCGCCCTCGCACTCCATCTGTCGAGCGTACCTCACCTGCATCCTCCACATCACAAACTTTATCAGCATTGGAGCCCAGTCAACCCAGGAGGAAACTTGGAAAAATAGGAGGCTCAAAGATCGTAGGAAAACGGAGCATTAGAAATGATGATCTAAACGAAACAGACGACGATGACCTAAACAAGAGCCCTCCCTCGAAAAGCATACTTGTCTCATCAAAACCTGCACGGAAAGTAAAATTTGGGACTATCGGTGGCCGTAAAGCAGCTACCAGTCATGAACCACAATCCTCAGTCGAAAGTGTAACGGCCTCCCCTTCTAGAAGGGCGATCGGTAAGATAGGTGGAGCAAGGCTTAAGGGTCCCCTCAGCACAGCTTCACCTTCTCCTGAGCCCAGTATCAATAGTCCTAGCCGTAACACTCATGTTCCAGCCCTATCAAACCTACGGGCGTCAGAAGCAGCGACCTCCCAGCGGGATCCAACACCCCCAGAGGAGAACACCCAAGAGAGAGTGAATAGACGAAGACGGGAGTTAGAACAAGAGCTCGAGCGGAAGCGTGCCGCACCCCCCAAGAAGAAGAGACGGTTTTGAAATTTAGAAACTGTTAAAGAGATTTCAGCCTCAAACTTCTATATCTCAATCTGGGCTCTTGGAAACAAAAGGCAACATTTCAAGAAGATTCCCAATCTAAAACTCAAGAAGTGAAAATAGACATAGCATACAGTGCGAACCATACCCCTCTAGTGTGGACTCTTTCGAGTGTACACCATCCACTTCCAGTCTCCTGTTCGAGGATCATAAGTTAAGATGATAAGGGCAAGCCGTATGAGTATCTTGTATTTGTAGTAAGGTACTGGCGCTACATTTTTGGTTACAATGATAGCCCTAATTGAGATTTGAGACACGGCTTGTCCTTATTTCACCAAATGATTTCCTTGCTTACTTTGAATACAGAAGAGAATAGGTGTACACTTTTACTACTATATGATAGATACTATATAAATGTACAGTTATGAATCTGGTTGTCTCTTTTGGCCAAAAATGCTGCCTTTGCCCCTCTTACTCATCATCCATCAAGTTGTTTACGCTTGCTGTGCATATATTTAGATGCTATGAAGTCGCATTTATATCCAAACATCCATCATTTATACAGACGGGTCGATTGTACAGTCAAATAATCTTCGGAGAAGTCCTACAGTTTTGTATGCTCACGCGATTTTGTATAGTTCACTGATATCGGGCACCCATGCAATTCTCTATAGTCGATTACCGCGTACTATCTAGCAATCCCGTACAGTGTAGCAATTCCGTCCAATCCAGGAATTCCGTACAGTCTCTCGATTCCGTACTGTTTAGCGATTCAGTACACTATATCGATTCTATACACTCTTCCGGCTCCGTACACTCCAGTGATTTGTGGACTTCAGCAACTTCGTCCACTCCCACCTCTCGGTAGGTTCTTGTCCTCTAGTATAACTAACTCATATCGTGTTGTCGACTGTTTCATAATCTCTGGATGTTGGGAATACTTGACTCCTTTAGTTTAATTAATCCACTTCGTACAGTTCATCTATGTAGTATAGCCTGACAACGGTGCAGATTCAGACTGTATTTCATACTACGGTCAATTGGACAATCCGACCATTTCAATGAGCGAAGTGTTAGTCCATCTCCTCTTTCGTTGAGTCTCGCTAAGCAAAAATCAGAGAGCAAATTGGCCTTAAGATACGGAAGAAGGGACCAAAACAAGGGATTGAAATGGTCTTATTATAAGGGAGGTATAATATACTCACCTAACTAAGGGGTATGAAGTGCTACGGTAGTGCAGTTCACTCGTAACTGAGTTTGAAAGGTATGACCAGCGCTGTAGGCATATTTCTATTTCCATAACCTTTATGAGAGTAATAGTTATTGAGATAACGAATCCGAGATATGCGAAGATAGTATCGTCTGTTCAGAATGTGGGATGTCATTGAGATGGCTTTGCCAAGAACCACGCCCGAAGCCACCGTTTCGAGGATTCGTAAGCTTCAACTTCAATTAATACTGTGTCTCAGGTGAAAATATGTCTGCCTGATCTCACAGTTGAACTCCCGTCTGGTAGACTACATGCATTACTTGGAATGAAATGAGCATACGCAGCTCACGCCGTTCGATACATCAGTAAACACCACCTACGCGTCTAATACGAAAGTCGTCGAGATGGGACAGGATAGCCTGCTCGACACTGCGATGCGGCAGTAGTGCAGTATACATATTTGATATTTCTATCGAGAAATGTCTGCTTGTCATAATTGAACTGTAGAGTTACTGACTCTTTCAATTATTGAAAACATCACATCTATCTAGTCTCCAAACCCATGACAACAGGCAGGATGAAGGTCATCATTATCGGTGCTGGTATTAGTGGCCTCTCGACATATCTCTACCTCCGTAAACTTGTACCGTCGATCACGGATATTACTATCTACGAGTCTCATCGCCCTCGAACAACGTCGTCCCTCGAGTCCCAAAACTACGAAGACCTAAGTGCTTCTACCGCGATCGTGGGTGGTGGTCTGGGTGTAAGCCCGAATGGAATGTATGTTCTGAAGGACCTCGACCCGGAGATCTACACGGCAGTTATTGAACAGGGCTTTCTCTGCGACCACTTTACGTTCAAGGGTGCAAACGGATGGACCTTATCCAAAGTACCTACGAATGATAAACGTCAAAAGGAAGGTGCTGGGCTTGAAAAATGTGTGAGCAGTAGTAGACATGGTGTCTGGCTCTGCTTGAAACGCAAGGTCCCGGACGAGGAAATAGTCTACAGGCGTGTCAGTGAAGTGGGAATCAGCGAGGATGGGAAGCCAGCGGTTAAATTTCAGGATGGATCTCCAGCAGTTATCGCAGATTTTGTCATCGGTGCTGATGGTGTTAAGAGCACAGTCCTGAAGGCAATCATGGGAGACCAATATTCTGAAATATATGCACCCCATTACGAGTAGGTAAATCCCTTTGCCTACACCTAAGTATATCCTCACGAAGCTACTTGGACTAGGGGTCTCGCCGGAGTTGGTGGCTTTCTCAACGTAGACATTCCGTCGGAGATTCTCCAGGACAAAAGTATGATATTCACCTTTGGTGGAACTGGATTCTTCGGTTATGCAGCTCATGGTTCTCCTTCGAATAAGAGCCTGATGTGGTGGTCTACTTTCCAGGCCGATATAATGCCCGAACATGGAACCATCAATCTTGCCGATTATCGCAAGCAGCTTGTTGAACGACATGGCTACTGGAAGGACCCAGTCGTTCGAAAAGTGGTGGAGTTAGCAGAATTCGATACTGTGTATCCTACCTGGACCACGCCTGAGTTGCCGACATGGAGTGAGAACCGTGTGTTACTAATTGGGGATGCCGCCCATGCATTGCAGCCCACGAGTGGACAAGGTGTAAGTCAAGGATTAGAGGACTCCCAAACCCTTGCTCTACTCTTGGCGCACTACCTCTCTGATGCTTCTTTGAATGAAGAGGATGTCTTGAAGTGTACCGCCAAAGCTATGTATGATATCAGGCATCCTCGAGTTACTTCCATTGCGAAGCAAGCGAGGAAGATTGACGGGAAGAAGATGAATCAAGGAGTATTCATTGAATATATGGTATACTTTATCCTTTGGTTTGTACCCAAATGGCCAACACTTGGTACGTAAGATTCTCCTGATACTGCAGACTCATGACACACTAACTACTGGCGTCCCAGGCATGCTATTAATTGGTGATTCGATGAAGTTGCTCTATACTTGGAATGCCCAACATGAGGTCAAGAAGTATATTGAGAGCAGAAAAGACACGCCAGCTACGTAATTCCATGCATGGATAGACAGACATATTGCCCTTCTTCTAGTCCATCTCTTTTTTCATCACATGTCTTGCCGAGGTGAGCCAGCTATTGGCTCACTGCACTGCTATCACACCTCTACTCTGCTTTTTCAAGCACCTAGTCTTCCGGACATATGCAGTGTTCCCTCAATAATGAATATTTCTTCCTAAGTCCCTCCGTCATGGTTTGAAGCAGCGGTAGATGTCACTTAAATTTCTGTTCCGTGTGATTTTTAGTCCTAGTCTTCAAGTTACCTTGCTTCCGGTCAAGCTCCAAGTTGAAAGATGACGAGTCTCCTTAAGTGTGATTGGAACATGCGAAAAGCCCTAACGATGAAGATGAGGACGTTCTTTTTGGAGAATGTAAAAATAGTAACAAGCGGGGGTGAAACGGCAGCCTCCCGTCTGGTGCATGACTGGAAATTGAAAGGTGAGAGCTGGGGCTCCTAGACGCCAAGGAACATGGGTTGATCGAGCTAAAGCCAGCTTGTTGGGGCCATCTTTCGGTCATATTTGCAAAGCTTATTAACACGCTTGTCCAAATACCCTCCCATTGCTCCTAACGGTCACGCATTTCGTCTAATATTGCTCTCTATCTCATATTGTCCTTTTATCCAGGCCGCTGATTCGCGAATTTTAGCCTTTCTTTCCTCTCAGCCAGACCATCATGTGGTGCGGAAAGATCATAACATTTCCAAGATCCGGGTTGCCCTCTTTGGAGATAACACAAAACTGTCTGCAGGAACACAGCCATGTCTATTATCTCCCGATGCCCAGGACAAATCCGTAGACCTGAGGCTAGACCCCTTACCTATGATCGTCCATTTCCCCAATAATCCGTGTGAACCTTCAGCTCGTGCTCCTTGAACGGGCCAATAACAGCAAAATCAGTTTCACTAGATATCCAGCCATGTAACGACGTCAAACACCAACCATAGACATCATATCCTCATCCATGGCATGGGGGCTCAAGTGGCTTGATATCATAGTCACCCACTGTTTTTCCTGACCGGTCCGCATGCTTGGCTTCAGATATTGTGGTGCTTTTATCAGTATGTGAATCTCTGAGCGTTGTTTCTATTTTCGGATTCCAAGAAAGGATAACTTTGAGAATTTAAACCGCATATAAAATAGTCCCGGTGTCTCGCTTTCAGACGGATTATTCGGATCCTTTCGGTATCATCATCATTTATCAGTGGAAACTTCATCTGATTCTCTCAATCTATCAAAGTCCTTACGTCATTTTTATCTCCTGTCCGTGTGGATTTACTCCACGGCGTGCTCAATTACCGCGATGATGTTCTTATCTCAACATCTTATGACTGCGTTTGCAGAATCTTTTCGCCTCTTCACACCAAGCAGTATCACATCCGCAGTTCCCTACACGGCAATCTCAACCCACGGAAGCCGCCAGAGTTTTCTATGCACGGACCTCGAGTTTGGGTTCTCGACCAGAGTGCTCTAGAGCAACTCCATACCCTCTCCCCACGCTCGCACCGCGGCAGCCATACTATTTACCTAAGCAACCGATACCTCCACCTACTACTCCTGGGTCTCGATGGCTTTCCCCTACTTTAACTGAGTCTTCTGAGCCTGTAAAGAAGAAACGGATGACCGAGAGCCCTATGCGAGAACCAGGGACTTGATGGTTCATACGACTCAGAGGTGGCAATGTACTCGAGCTACTTTCAACGAATGCAACCAGCTGTCACGAGTATATAACGAGCGTCATTCCCCAATGAGAATCAAAGGGAAACTAAATAGCTAGTTCACGTATGCGAGCAGTTAAATATCGCAGTTGAGACGACTTTCCGTCAGGATTGAACCTCCATTTTTCACCACTTGCTTGAGCATGTGAGAGAGCGTTGGGAGAGACTTGAGTTTTGTACCTGTATGCTGCTCAGTGTACGTAGGGTGGAATTTGTACTATACTGCCTTTAAGGCTCCTACTCAATACTACGAGTTTGCTTTGAGGCCACCTAACCATACGTTCCACTACAACGGACTTCTGAATACTGCACATTTACTAATATCAGTACTAAATCCAACAAAACTAGCAAAGGCGCGAGATAGATAGTACCATTGATTGTACATTAAACGTACGGCAACTGACCGTGGACAGATGGTGATATTTCTAGCTTATAGGTTCAATACACTGAGTTAATATAGTGCTCTAATGGACAATAACAATGAAGATCTTCCTTTAGACTAATTCTCTATAGGCCGTGCAGTTGTTCCATCGCATCGGGGCTCGTTCCTGCCCCACCATTCTATTCAGACAGCTACAAAACTCCGCAATCGCACCCCACCAGAATAGCTTTTTTCCATCTACATAGTTTTACTGAATGTACCAAAGACTCATACTATTATCACCCATTGCTCGTCGATCTAGCTTGTTACTACATATAACTCCTCGTACAGTAACACGATCTCTCCAACACAAATTTCTATCTCAATATCATAGAATGTCCGACGTCAAGAAGATCTTTACCGCTGATGCATGCCCTCGTAAGAACATAGTCTTTAATACTCCTGATTCTGTGCCATTGAGTTAATTCGCATCAATTGTAGCTGCCGGACCCTATGTAAGTATCTTCCCTATAGCACGAGCAGTTACCCTGCGCAGAAGAAGACCTGGCAAGCTCCATACCAACAAGTCTTCCTAGACTCAAGCAATCGTAGCCAACGGCACCATCTACGTCTCCGGTCAAATCCCAGCCGACAATCAAGGAAATCTGGTAGAAGGTTCTATCGCGAAGAAGACAGAGACATGCTGCAACAACATCATTTCCATACTGAAAGAGGCGGGAAGTGATATTACCAAGGTTGTCAAGGTATGTTGAATCATCCGGTGTCTGAGATTATGGAGTATCTTGCGGCTGATGGAATGCACAGGTCAACGTTTTCCTAGATGATATGGCGAATTTCGGCGAGATGAACAGCACGTATGAGAAATTCTTCGCACATAAACCTGCGAGGAGCTGTGTTGCGGTTAAGCAGCTGCCGAAGGGTGTGCCGGTGGAGATTGAGTGTATTGCATTGGCAGGGTAGGTGTGTGAGAGTGAAGGTATGCGCGAGAGTCACTGCTTCATGAGGGTTGCACTGATTCTCCTGTTGAAGTGATTGAGGCTATGTACAGTACAAGAACTAATCATATTCATAGACCGAGGACTCAAAAATTGTAGATCGAAAAGTCGAATTCAATCAAAAGTCTTCTACCCCTGATTTGTGTGCATATGGGTATGACTGGTTTCCGGTGCGTGAACTCAGTCAGAGCTGAGTTTGTAAAATACGACGACACAGAACCGCTTGACTGCCTTTTCAAAGCTATTGAATCTAAAATCACTGGAACCATGCACTATGGATCTCTCTTGATGTTGATACTGTTACTCTCAGGCGTTTCAGGGTGGGTAGCTCCGCAAGGCTGGACAGAAACATGAATCCGTAAATGCAGAGACTATCCTATTACATGCTCCCCAAAGATGACAGACAAGGTTGGACTCGAAGCCGAATAACGCTATCCGGGTAGATGGATCTATTGTAAGAATCATAAAGTATGGATACGATCAGAACACGGTCAGCCAGAAGTGGTTACACCGTGGAACACCAACGACGGAAGAAAGGGGAAAGTAAATAAATGTTTGAAATGTAAGCATCCCATATACGTGAATTGCAAGAAGGCAGAACGTTACGAGCCAGGAAAGCAGTCTAGATATTACATCCGTAAGGAAAGAGATCAATATGCCTATTTTCACAGAATCCTGCTTAAATACTTGGACTAGAGACGTCTCCACTCTTTTCACAAAACATTTCACAAAACATTTCACACAAAATCTACACTACTTATCCCTTCTTCCGCGTTAGCGCTCATCTCTCTTGTACAGTGCCTCTTCAATCAAAGAGCCTGACTTTGCTGCAGAAGACGTAGAGACTGTATAACACTCTTGGGGTGGAACAAAATCGAAGCGTATGAGACACCCCTTGCACCCGAATGTGCAAATAGTGTGAAAACGGCACGAGAAAAGAACCGTGAAAAAGACCAAAATGTACCGAAACACTGGATACGTAGAAAGTGAGTGACTGTGCAAGCCAGATGGGTAGGACCGAAACGTAGAAATTGTGTACACGGTGAGCACTACTGGGTGAGAAGACCTGATGCAGCTTGAATGTGAAAGTACCTAAGCCCGTACCGTAGATTCGGTATACAGCAACAAAAAGTGCGAAATGTGAAGTTGAACCAGGAAGAAACACGAGGCAAGAGGTTCGATGTTGTCCCCGCCAAGCCCTGTCCCTGCCAAGCTCCCGCAACCCCTGTTTTCCCTAAACCGTTTCGGGTACTCTGTTTTCCACTAAGCGAAACCCAGCAACATCATCACAAGCAAAACACCGAGAAACCTACAAACTCTCCTAAGAACTCCCACACCTAAGCTTCCTCCCATACACGAACCTTGGACTTTCCATAACATCTATTACGGATCCTGGAGGTATCCTAATATCATACTCACTATTTTGTTTCCTCCGTCGCCTTTCATGATGGCCGTTGTCCCCGATGGGGCTTCCTCGATCTCCGTCACGGTTAGAGTCCGCCCGTTTACGATTCGCGAAGCGGCTCAGCTCACGAAGGCGGATGATTCAGTGCTGTTTCTTGGTGATGGGAGTTTGGCTGGTGTTCCTACTCCTAAACTGAACTCTAAAGGCATTCGTTCTGTCATCAAGGTCGTGGATGAGAAGTGTTTGTAAGTCAACAACACATCACCAATTGGGTTATATATCAGCATGATGTGAATTGATGCTGATTTTATGATGTAGGGTATTCGATCCACCGGAAGATAGCCCCGTCCAGAAATTCTCCAGGAGTGTTGTCCCGAATGGGAAGAGAGTAAAGGATCAGACATTCGCGTTCGATAGGGTGTTTGATGATAATACGAGCCAAGGAGATGTTTATGAATCGACGACCAAACCATTACTTGATAGTGTATTGGATGGGTATAATGCTACGGTCTTTGCTTATGGTGCTACGGGCTGTGGGAAGACGCATACCATCACGTAGGCCTTTCTATCGGAATGATGAATAGTAATACTGACTTGAGTAGTGGTACCGTACAACAACCTGGAATAATTTTCCTGACGATGCAAGAACTTTTCGAGAGGATAGGAGAAAGGTCAGATGAGAAGGTCACCGAGATTTCGCTTTCTTATCTCGAGATTTACAATGAGACGATCAGAGATTTGCTGGTTCCAGGCGGAAGTAAACAAGGTCTTATGCTACGAGAGGATGCGAATCAAGCGGTCTCTGTCGCAGGATTGTCAAGTCATCATCCACAAAATGTGAGTTGTTATTCACGTGTATGAGTACGAGTTGCTAATTTGATTTATAGGTTCAAGAAGTTATGGATATGATCGTACGAGGCAACGAATATCGCACAATGTCTCCCACCGAAGCTAACGCAACATCTTCACGTTCACACGCCGTCCTACAAATCAACTTATCCTCGAAAGACCGCAATGCGGATGTCAATGAACCGCATACCATGGCTACCCTTAGCATAATAGATCTTGCAGGTAGTGAAAGGGCAAGCGCGACTAAGAACCGAGGCGAACGGCTGATCGAAGGTGCCAATATCAACAAGTCTCTTCTTGCTCTAGGAAGTTGCATCAACGCATTATGCGATCCTCGCAAACGTAACCACGTCCCATACCGTAACTCAAAACTCACGCGATTACTCAAGTTCTCTTTGGGTGGAAACTGCAAAACTGTCATGATTGTCTGTGTCAGTCCTTCGAGCGCACACTTCGATGAGACACAAAACACACTCCGTTATGCCAATCGTGCGAAGAATATTCAGACAAAGGTGACGAGGAATGTGTTCAATGTTAATCGTCATGTCAAGGATTTCTTGAAGAAGATTGATGAGCAAATGGCCATGATTAACGAACTGAAACAGCAACAGAAAGACTATGAAGGTCAAGCATTCATTAAGTTCCGAAAGCAAAGTGAAAAGCGAGAAGGCATGGCGAAAGAGGGTATACAGCGAATCAGGGCAGCATACGAACATTCATCTAGCGAACGACAAGAGAGGACGAACCACATGAAGAAGTTGCGTCAAATAGAAAGACGCATCTCTATGATACAGGCCTGGGTTGCTGGCTTCGACACTGTGTGCGAATCTAGGGAAGATGAAGAACCACCCAAAGGTCTAGTCGCAATGAGGAAGACCGCGGTAGGCATACTTGCAGAGTTAGAGGGTAGTCGACAACATTACCATCAACGCATCGCGAGAAACAACTGGGACCGCGCAATCGAGACTGCCCTTCAAACCGGGCTCCGCCAGCTCAAAGACGCGGACGGCATAGGGGATGGGAGCGAGATTACCAGCTTGGTGCGTGAAGCCGAACTGCTCAAATCCATCGCAGACCGCGAAGCCTATACCAGTGTTCTCGAGCAGGACAAAGGTGGCGATGCAGCGATCGTGCAGGTTTTGCTACAGGCGCATTTTGAGACTGTTGCGATATTAGGGCAGATTATAATCATGGATGAAGAAGAAGCGGTGCAAGCAGCGAGAAATGTACTAGGCAAGATTATTACAAGTTGCGAAGCAGCGAGTAGTCAGGTTATCAAACCAGATGGTGGATTGCCCGTGACCGAGATGTTTCCCCCGACTGCACGAGGGACGCCGAAGAGGAGGAAAGGGGCAGCGACCTTAGCCGGGCCGAGTCCAATGAAGGTTCCTGCGATGGCAGCAATTTCAAGGCTACAACTTTCAGATTCCTCACAGCTTGGTTCATCCCCGATGAAAGCATCTCCCCGACGCCGAAAGCTAGGAGGCGTCAAGAAAGGCGTCCAATTCACGCCAAAGAAGAAGAGTCCAGTCAAAGGCATCAAACGCGGCGTTCGATGGCGAGACGACACCGAAGACGGCACCCTCGTCGAATTCGACGCGACACCCCAACCCATTCAATCCACACCCGAAATCTCCACCGACGTGGTCCTCCCCGCTCCTCAATTCATCGCCGCGGCCGCCCTGACCATGGGAATCAACGACGCTCCATCAGACGGTTCATCGCCCCTCCCCCCGCCTCCGGAAACAACCCTCGACCTCAAACCCGCGCAGCGGAACTCGAGGTTCCAGACGGGCTTCCTGAGCAAGAAAAACGAAGGCTCCCCTCCTCCACCTACGCTCTCTAATATCGGCCTCACCTTCTCGTCGGACGAAGACACATCCCCCCTCCGCGAACTCGAGCCGAATAAACTAAACCAGCGCTCTCCTCTCTCTATCGTCCACTCTACCTCCGCAGGGGAGAATCAGCAACCTAGGTACGAAACAGCTAGTTCGGGTTCCGACACAGAGAGAGCGTGGAAACCGGACCAGTCTGAAGCGCGCAAGATCCGCTCCGCTTTGAAACGCTCTTCCACCTCTAACTCTTCTTCCACACACACCCATGTCCAGCAGAACGCCGTGAGACGCGATCGCAGACGCAGTCCCACCGCCACTTCAGCGGGTTCTCCGCCATCAGATGGTATCTTTTCCGCCAGCCATGCGCGCAGGATGGTCAGGGCGGAACGGGATAGTGCGGGGAGTGTGTTGTCGCCTAGAACCGCGATGGTAAGTAAGGGACGTAGGGTTACGGTTGTGGGGGGCGAGGAGAGGAGGGAGGGTTTGGTTGGAAGCGCAGGGATTAGGGGAAGGGGAAGTTTGGCCGGTGGGGTTGGGGGAAAGTGGCGGTAGGGTGGGTATGTTGTTGTTCGTGTATAGGTGGTGAGGATGGCATTGTTGGCGCTGCGTTGGAGTTTGCGCGGACAGGTCATGGATTCGGCGCTTAGATGCTTAGAGGGATCGGAAGGGTGTCTGGTGTTTCGTGTCGAGGTGCTTACTCTGTTTATTTGGTTCTTGCTTCTTGTATATTATCGGACAGGAATTGCACATGTCACACCTTTCTAACAAACTCCGCCTTGTTTGTTATTTCTTCTATCTGGATCTCCTTCGAACCACAAGCTAGCACGGCTTCAGATCCCAGTCATCTCTACTTAATTTTAATATATATATATATACATATTATAAATCAAAAGGTTATGTAAAGCAAGCCGGTGTTTGGTTTCATCCCCGTTTCCAGCATCCCAATCCAGACTACCCTCAACAGTCAACCACACACTGATGACAAACCCCGCGGGCCCACAAAACCTTTCAGGGACAATAATACTACTCCCCCTCGTGCACCAACCCCCTCATCGCCCTCCTCAAATCCCCCCTCAAATCCTCCCAGCTCTCAACCCCGACACTGACCCTCAAAAGACACGGATCGACGTTCTTATCGCTCATGCGGCGCCACTCGATCAAACTCTCCACACCGCCCAAACTGGTAGCGTGATGGAAGAGCTTCAGTTTCCCCGGCAGCCGCTTCGCGAAGTCGGGCGTGCGCATCGTGAGGGCGAAAACTGGGGCGCCGCCGTGGGGCATTTGCGCTTTCAGCCACGGCGAGGGGGGCTGGAGGGAGGAGTGTTGGACGCGGGCGACGGTTTGTCGGATGAGTTCTCGATCGCTTTCGCCGGCGTCCCCAGCCACCTCGAGGCCTCCGGCCAGCCATGCGACCAGCTCTTCCGCGCTCTCCGATTGTCGCCGCACGCGCAGTTCCAGCGTGCGCAGCGAGCGGACCCCCAGCCACGCCTCCAAACCCCCCATGACAGAGCCCAGAAACACGCGCTCGGAGACGAGGCCGGCCCACCACTCTCTCCTGCGCACGACGAGCACACCGCAGAGCATATCGGAGTGTCCGCCTAGGTACTTGGTCCCAGAATGCAATACCACGTCTGCGTGTTGCTCAAACGGGTCTTGCAGCCCGGGTGGGCCGAAGGTGGAATCGACGCACAGATACGCGCCCCTCGCATGGACCCGCGCCGCCATCGCGGCAATATCGGAGGCTTCGCCGGTCGGGTTGAGGGGCGTTTCGAGGTGAACCAAATCGCCGGTTCCCAGGCCCGCGGCGTCCCAGGCGGTTTCGGCGAAGTCGACGATGCGGAGGGTGGGGTTGAGTTTGCGGTGCAGGGCGAGGACGCCGTGGGAGCCGTGGTAGCCGTTGCGGATTGCGATGACGCGGGGGGAGAGGTGGACGAGGAGGGCGTGGAGCGCCGAGAGGCCGGATGTGTAGGTTATTGCGTGTCCGTGCAGGAGGGCGGAGAGGAGGGTCTCGAGGCGGGTGGTTGTGGGGGAGGAGAGGCGGGAGTAGATGTGCGGGAGGGTGGAGGGGTCGGTGATCTGGGTTGTCAGTTTGTTTGTTTGGGGGGGGTGGGAAGAAAGGGGTTAGAGATAGGGGTTTAGGGCGAAACGGAATAATGAGGGAAAGGAAGTATGTAGGGTAAGAGAGATACACACGTTTTCCTCGTCCACGGGCTCTAAGTTGTCGTACCGGAAGGTCGTCGAGACGTGCATTGCGGGCGCGACGTCGGCGTAGTAGTTTCCCGCATCGTCTGCGTGTACGGCGAGAGTAGAAGGGGCCCATTGCTCTTTTAGTTCCCATGAATTCTCATCCCCGTTTGCATTTTGGGAAGATGAGGTGGACACGCCTTTTGCCCTATCTAGAGGCGACGCGGTGTCTACTGTGATGGTAGGGTCTGGCATTTTTCTTTTTTTTTTTTTTTATATAAGAGACGAGATGGACTCAGAAATAGAAGATAACTTGTCTATGAAGCTATTCAATATGACTGCTGATGGAGAAAACCTGCTTATTATGAAGATAGAGTGGATATGATGATGTTGTTAGGAAAAGTCGAGTGCAGAAACCTTCAATTGCAAAAAACACATTATATACTTCCCCTTACGTGAAGCATTTGAGGAAAATTTCTTGCTCAATCGCGCCCTATTGTGTCATTGTAGAGGGGGTCATTGTGGTTGGGGAGATCGGAGGTAGGTCGGAGTTTAGACCAGACGGGAACTGAATGGTGGGGTGAATCGGATGGAATGGAGGGGTAGAATTCTCTTCTTCAAGCGCTATGAGACCGGTAGGTAGAACAATTCAAAGAAAGACTATGATGGTGTTTCTCCTTGTATATAACAGACTGATACTTTTAGTATAATCAGACGTTTGATAATTGAGAGATTCGGTTTTGATGGTTATGGAACCCGTAAGGATGGGAGTCATAACATCATGCTCACAGTGCCCCGCATCGACAGAATAAATCACAGATTTAGCACCTCATTGATGGATCAGAAAATAACAGCAACTGATTCAGATTACCAATATATCGTTGCTATCGAGGATGACATTTTGGGTAGCATAACCTCTATCAAAACCGCCGCCGAAGGATTGATGGAGACGACGATTTTCTCGGTACTCTGACCACTCCACAAACATCGACGCGGCCATTTACTCTGCGCCAGCGCCGACGATGGTTGGAGGACCATCCTTGTACTTGATCGCACCAGAGTTGCTACCGCAAGCCTCGATGGCACGAACGACCTTGTAAGACTCTACATCACCATCGGGCACACTGCCGAAGACGACGTGCTTTCCATCCAGCCAGCTGGTGACGACGGTGGTGACGAAGAATTGAGAGCCGTTACTATTCATACATTGTCAGACCTATGTACTCATTTATGAGGGGTCATGATAGAAGGCTTACGTGTTGGGACCGGCGTTCGCCATCGAGAGGAGGAAGGGCTTGTTGTGGGTCAACTTGAAGTTCTCGTCTGCGAACTTCTCACCGTAGATGGACTTCCCTCCGGTACCCTGATGAAGCAGATAGATTAGTGATTGTTCTAGAGGAAGATGGCGCCAAGATGAGTGTGTCGGATTGGATCACTTACGTTACCGCGGGTGAAGTCACCACCCTGAAGCATGAACTGGGGAATGACACGGTGGAACTTTGAACCCTGGTATCCAAAGCCCTTCTCACCGGTGCAGAGAGCACGGAAGTTTTCTACAGTCTTAGGGACGACATCATCGTAGAGCTCGAAGTTGATGCGACCGGATTGCTCTGAAAGAGGGGAGATGTCAGTTTTGATATAGCATAATAGAATGAAGTATATCTTGACATAGGGCGATCCCTCAAGGGGCTTGATGATGAACGACAGCTTCGTTGAACTGCAGGTCCGGTCTATGGGAAGACTTACCTTTTACTTGGCCCTGGCTGGTAATATTGCCCTTCTGGTCAACAGAGATCTCGGGTCCCTTCCATTGAACATCAAAGTATGCCTTGACTGTCATATTTGCGGATGAAGCGTGGAAGTATCTTGGTTTGATGGATAAAGGTGAGGAAGATTGTTGAGTTCGTGGGAGAAGAGATTTGGTGGCGGAGGAGAAAGTGTAGAGAGAACCCCGCATGTTGGAGGGGAAGCAGGAGAGAGGGAGGATGGAGGGGTAAATTTATCGTTTAGGGCTGATGTGGACTACCGTAGAGAAAAATTAGCTTGGACCTTGCTGACGGAAGCTCGGAACTTCATTAGGAAGTGGCACGAGGTGGGGAGCTGGTCGGGAAAGGTGGGAAGGCGCAGTTGAGTAGGTGGGAAGGTGCGGTTGAGGTGGTGGGAAAGGGGGAAGGTGGGATGGAACTTGCACAAGCTTGCTAGAATCGGTAGCATGGGATGCCGGTACTCGCATTAAGCAATAAGGGAAGGTACGGTAAGGCAGTACAGTACCTCAGTACCTCAGTACCTCAGTACCTCAGTACCTTTCGTTGCGGCAAAAGAACAGAACAAAGAAAGTGGAATAATAGGTGTGCAAGATGACGAGAACCCGCCTTGGGATATGACAGAGATGTGCATCCAAATCCGTCACCGTCACCATCTTACTTTCACCTTCCCGCCTGATCTTCTGTCCATCGTCCGATGAACGAGGTAGTAGATAGTGATGGGGACATTTCTGATGACGAGGTGATGCGGAGATGGGATAAAAGGGATGTGACTTACATGTGCAGCACAACCTAATGTCTGGATACTTTTGATGGCAAGGTCGGGTGAGTTATACCGTACGGTCGGAGGTTGCGAAGATGCTAAAATAAATGGGAAGAAATCCAAAATACAATTGGCAAGGGATTGTGCGAAGGAGATGCTTTTATTATTGTACAATTGATGGAAAGCGGATTGAGTTTGTTGATATTTTTTGTTGTAGAGGAGAAAATACGAGATGGGACGGGAGGGAGTGCAAAACGATCAAACCGAATGGAAGAGGAAGCCAAGAACTTTTACATACTGTAACTTATTTTGTTACAAACTGTAATCATCCAAACTCCTCCTGTCGATTTCTACTTTGTTTGAGCTCTTCCCAACTCCACCGTCTCCACGAAGGCTGGAGCCTCATAACACTTCAATTCAGATCATCCACTTCGAACATGAACATGGACTTTTCAAGTATCAAAGAGCAAGTGAGCAACTTGACTCTCTACGACATCAAAGCCGGTGTACGTAAGGTTCAAAATGGTAAGCTGAACTCTACACGTGTCGCGACTGAGCCAGACAATCTCTAACTATCTCCTCTACAGCTGTTATGAATTATACAGAGATGGAGGCCAAGGTATTACCATCTTGAATATTATACACCCTCGTCCTTACAAGCCTCCCTTACCCTAGGTTCGAGAAGCGACGAACAATGAACCTTGGGGTGCCTCTTCATCCCTGATGCAAGAAATCGCCAATGGCACATTCAACTAGTTAGCAAATCCCCGATTAGCTCGATTCCTACTTTATCTCACACTCTCACAGCCAATTACTCAACGAGATCATGCCAATGATATACAAACGTTTCACAGAAAAAGCAGCCGAAGAGTGGCGGCAAATTTACAAGGCCCTCCAACTTCTCGAATTCCTCATCAAGAACGGTTCAGAAAGAGTCATCGACGATGCCCGATCTCATCTCTCTCTTCTCAAAATGCTCAGACAATTTCACTTTATCGATCAAAACGGTAAGGACCAGGGGATAAATGTTCGAAACCGATCAAAGGAGCTGGCAGAGCTATTAAGTGACGTTGAGAAAATTCGATCAGAAAGAAAGAAAGCAAGGGCAACGAGAAATAAATATGGTGGGGTTGAGGGTGGCTTAGGTGCAAGTGGTGGTTTCTCAAGCGGCGGGAGCAGATACGGCGGTTTCGGTAGCGAGGAGGGAGGCTATGGTGGATACAGCGGAGGTGTCTACGGTGACGGTGGTGGTTTCGGCGGCAACACAAGTGGTTTCTCCGATACACAAGCACGTCGTGACCGATTCGAGGAATATGACGAGTACGACGAAGGAGCGGTTACATCAAGCTCTCATACTCACAGGAGGGGCGAGAGTACGGCGAGCACATCGAACATAAAGCGCGAAACCAAACCGGTGGAACCGCCTAAGCCGAAGGAGCCGGAAGTTGACCTCTTCTCCTTTGGTGACGATGAGCCAGCAAAAACGTCTAATGGGAAACAACCCGTGACAACCTCCTCTTCTAACGACTTCGGCGCCTTACAAGGAACCGCAGATGATGATGATTTCGACGACTTCCAATCCGCGACCCCCGCCACCAGCACACTCCCCTCTACCACCCAGTCTCAATCCAACTTCAGCGCTGCCATCCCACCTCCAACCTCTATGACCTCCGCCCAAACCCACTTCGCTGCACCCCAACCGCGCGTAGGGACACAAAACGCAAGCTTCACAACCCTTTTAAATACTGTCTCTCCACCCCCTCCCAGCACTATGACTCCCTCCTCCACAACGACTACATCCGCATTCTCTCCACCACCAGTTACACAACCCGGTTTTGGCCAACCCCCGAAACCAACGGGCTACCAAGCCGCTCAACCGAACTATTTCACCTCCGTCCCACTGGCTTCCTCCACCTCAGCGTCGACTCCAGTTACCTCGACCCCCGGGGTCGCCAGACCACCAGCTGGAGGATTCGGAGCGAAACCCGTGTCTGCGAGGGCGGCGGGCGGAGATGCGTTCAGTGATTTACTCGGCGGGAATTTTGGGAAGAAGAACGCACCGCAGGCGGGTAAGGTCAGCTTGGCGGATATGGCGAAGCAGAAGACCAGTGCGGGATTGTGGGGTCCGCCGACCGTTACGGGAACGGGAGGGCAGGGACAGCAAAAGGGACAGCAAAAGGGTGGGAGTGCTTTGGATGATTTGTTGGGGTAGCTGTGCGGTGGAGGAGACGGAAGTGGGAGGAGAATATGGTAGACTGGATGCGGAGATGAGAGGAGTTGTCTTGTTCGGTAGGATGTACGAGATCAATATCATATTTTCCGAGATATCTGCGAGCGATTTTGAGCTTGAAACGATGAGGAGTAAAGCCGATACAACTGGTATAAAATCAATCTTTGTAATACCATACAATTATGATCTTGGATTGGTTTCTTTGTAACTCGACCCCTTTTCTCAGCATACCACCTCATAACCAGTCTGCGATTACGTAAACCTCGGCTTCGGACAAATATTAAGTTACAAATTTCCCGCCAAGGTCGCGACGTTGATCTCTCACCTTAACTCCATCCCATCAACTGTTACAACTCTCAATAATATCGATCCTGAAAATGAATATTGAACGATCAGGTCTGATGTGAAGTTTGAAATCAAAACCGCTGGTGACCCGGAGATAGACAACCATCTCAGTATTGGACTAAGGTGTGATCTCGGAGAAGATTCCCCGCGTTTGGGTAGGAAATAGGTAGCAGAGATGTGCAGATTTGCGCCATCAGAACGTGCCGGAACGGATTTGAGGAGGGAAGGATGGATTATTCATCGATGGTATTGGGTGATGGTCGCCGTTCTCCTCAATTGACGAGATCTGGGGAGTATTTAAGGGTTAGGTGTTCGTTATGATAGGTTTGCTATATATACCTGACACTCTTTACCAATATCTCCGCTGAACTCTTCAATTCTCCCTTTCCAGTTTTACTACGGTATTTTCCTTCCTGTGAGCAGGGTTCAGTTCGAAGTGTAAAAGAAAAGATGAGAGAAGCAATCATCCATAAAGACCTTCAGGTCGAGATCATCGACTCTCTGATCCCAGAACCAGGACCGGATCAGGTCGTAACGAAAGTCGTGGTCTCGGGTTCAAATCCTAAAGACTGGTATGCTCCAATTATCTGTTCAACTATCCCATTCTCTCCCCATCCCTAGTCCAGCACAGCAATACCCATCCCCCTTTAACCCTTCCCCTTATACCCATCGACCACACATATCACCTTCCTAACACTCCCCAGGAAAGTACCCGAATGGACATCACAAACCCTAAACCACGGCGACGACATCGCCGGCATCGTCCACAAAGTCGGCGCCAACGTAACCGAGTTCAAGCCCGGCGACCGCGTCGCCGCCTTCCACGAGATGGTGACGCCTGGGGGCAGCTATGCCGAATATGCGCTCAGCTGGGCGTATACGACGTTTCATATTCCGAACAATATCTCATTCGAAGGTGTGTAAAGACCCCTTATCCCCAAAGAAAAGCGCCCCAAATTTACCCATACCCCTATTCCCCCTTCCCCCATATTGCCCACACCCCCGTCCCCCTTAACCATCCAACACCCACTAACCTTCCTTTACATTTCAGAAGCATCCACCCTCCCCCTCGCCTCCATGACCGCCGCAGTCGGCCTCTACCAATCCTCAACCCTCTCCCTTCCACCCCCCTGGTCCCCGCACCCCCCTTCCTTCCCTCCAACCCCCCTAATAATCTACGGCGCCTCCACCGCCGTAGGCGCCTACGCCCTCCAACTCGCCTCTTTGTCGAACGTCCACCCCATCATCGCCGTCGCGGGCCGCGGTATCCCCTTCGTGCGCACCCTTTTAGACGAGAGCAAAGGGGATAAGGTTGTGGATTATCGCAGCGGCAACGTCGTGGCTGAGCTGAAAAAGGCGTTGGGCGGGGAAGGGGTAAGGTGGGCGTTCGATGCGGTCAGTGAGAGGGGGAGTTATGGGTATATCGGGGAAGTTATGAGGCCGCCGCCCAAGTCCACCTCTGCCACCTCCCCCTCCCCCTCTACCCCCTCATCTACGGCGGCCGATACCAACGCAAACCCGAGACTGACCACAGTCCTCTTCACCTCCGACTACTCCGCCCTTCCCCCCCATATCCAACATTCCCAGACTTCGGTCGGCAGCGTACACAAAGACGCGCAAGATTTCGGATACGTTTTCTTCCGGTACTTTTCCCGCCTGCTAGCCGACGGCCGGCTGCGGCCGCATCCGCACGAAGTCGTGCCGGGCGGACTCGGGGGCGTGGAGACGGTTGTGCGGAGGTTG